>JASVER010000030.1:3494958-3835744 GCA_030449065.1 Oceanodroma leucorhoa
GGGGGCGGGCGCCTTCCCTCTCCCGGCCGGCCCTGTCTCGGCGGGAACCGGTGGATCCGCGTCGGTGCCCGGCGGAAGGCGAGCGCTGTAGGTGGGTCCTGCTCCCCTGACGGCTGAGGTGCCCGGCCCGCGGCAGGGCCCCCTCGGCCTGGCGCAGGTGCTGCTCGGGGTCTGCGTGGCCGTGCCCGCCTGTTGGCCCCCCGACTCACCCCCAAATGCCAGGGAAGGTTCCAGACGCGGGGGGCCGAGCGCGGGGCAAGGCATCGGCGGCCGCAGGGGAGAGCGGTGCGAGGTGCCGTCAGCTCCCGGTGGCTTTTCAGTGGAGCTCCGGCATCGTTACTTCCACTGAAGGTGCAACGGGGCTGGCTCCTTGGTGTCTGTCAGCGCAGCGACGCTCGCACCTTCGTTCTGACCATGCTCACCCAGTTCCAAGTACGACCAGGTGGTCATGGCGGCCATTGGTCATGGCGGCCATTGGTCATGGCAGCCACTGGTCATGGCAGCCATTGGTCATGGTGGCCGTTGGTCATGGTGGCCACTGGTCATGGCAGCCATTGGTCATGGTGGCCGTTGGTCATGGTGGCCACTGGTCATGGCAGCCATTGGTCATGGTGGCCATTGGTCATGGTGGCCACTGGTCATGGCAGCCATTGGTCATGGTGGCCATTGGTCATGGCGGCCGTTGCTAATGGTAGGAGGGAGCGGGGTGTAGAGGGGTGAGCGTCCTCCTGCTGTGCTGAGAACGGGAGACGTGTATGTGGGAAGAGTGGGGTGAAGCGAGTGTCTGGCACTTGGTGGCAAGAAAGCACCTGGGAGACCAGGCGCCAGCTGGAAAGGGAGAGGCCAACCCAGTGTGAACAGGGGTGAAGTGAATTTGGGAAGGAGAGAGATGCAAGCCCGGAGTAGGGGCTGAGGGCCCTGCGGAGGAGGTGCTACAGAGCCCCGTGGGTGGGAAGAGGGAGCTAGAGCATAGCAAGGAGGTGTTAGCTTCTTCCCATGGGGAAGAGGAARGAGTGGAAGTCCTCAGAGGCAGCTGTAGTGCCGGTGCAGCTACAGCCACTGACTTTGGGGTAAAGGGCAGCTGGACAAACAGAGCCCCAACGTCTATTTACCAGGGACTTGCTGCTAATCCCTGAAATAGAGGAAAAAATGGCTTGCACCCAAAGAGCCCACTTAAGAGGGAGAAAGGGAAAGAAGTTTTGCATGGAGTTCCTGATGTGCGGTAGCGTTGTTTCTAAAGCAACCAGGGCCTGTTACTGTTCTCCTCACATTTATTTTTAACCAAAGAAAATGAGTCTCTTCGGATTTACGTTTGAACTCTCATCCTTAAACAGTCCGCACTGAACTAAATAGGAATTTGGCATGGAAAAATAGTATATCAGATAAATCATTGAGTAGACGTAAAGACTGTTTCCTCTCCCTTTAAGTGCATTTCTTGAAGGCTAGTGRTTCCTAAACTCATGACCACCACTTGTCTTACCACTGACTCTCATTTGGCTGAAAATGATCCCAGCCAAGGCTTGAGCTACATCAACGTGAATGAGGGAGGTCTCTGGTACAGCACGGGGACCCAGCACTCRTGTTGATGAGTGAAATAAGGATGGCACCCTTAGGATATCAACAGTACTGGTGATACAGCATCCTTGCTTTGTAGGTTTAGAAGAAAGTACTGTTTTGCAGTRTGTGAACTTGTTCCGTGAGCAACCTGACTGGCAGAACTGTAGCAATGTAGTTATACTACAACAGCTATGCCATTTTTATTCCTCTGGATTATTACATAGGTTATTCTGAAATAAAAGTCATTCTGGTATAAAGCAGAATAATGGTATCAGAATAAAGTCACTTTTATCCYCAAGCAGACTCCTTGCAGAGGGTTACACTGGCAAGAGGGCACAGCTGGAGGTCTGTATGTCTCTTTCCCTGTGTAGGCAGGTGCTCATACTTTTCAAGTAGATTGCATACTTCTGCCCTCCATCTCCCATACTGGAGTGGGAAACTGGAACTCAGTGGAAAGAAGTGACTGTGGGGCAGATACCCTCTTGAAAAAACAAATGTTCAGTGAAAATTTCTGTTGAGCAGTTGTGGCCCGGTCCTCGCAGTTCCTGTCTCGCTGAACGAGAGAGGAAGTGAGGAATATAAATCTATATGATCAAAGTAATACAGCTATTAGTAAATAACCTTTCTTCCTCCTTCAAGTGCTGCCTGCATAAATATCCGTTTCTATGTATACCTGTACCAGTTCTCAGAGGAGGTGAGTTTGAGATGTATTAATTAAATAGAGAATGATTTCCCGAAATGGGATTTAGATCAAGTTGCCAGACTAAGAGCGAGCTGACAGTTTGTGAAGGTCAGTTTCTACACAGAAATTTTACACATATCTATGACGGAGACATTTCCCAGAAATTCTGTGGAATGTACTGTTGACCTTGTATAATATAAAGTGCTCAAAACTTCAAGCTCTGTAGTGATAGAGTGATATAAAGACGTATAAGCAAGACTTGAAGAAGGTTGAATGTTCTTTAAAACCTCTGAATAGAAATTGCTGATTCTTGGGGTTTTGTGCAAGAAGACCTGATTTAATCTTATGTTCCTTTCCACACTTTAAAAGTACGTGATGGATTCTTTAACAAAGCATTTTTTTTCAAGCTGGTTGATACAGGATTTTATTTATAAACCTTTTTTAATAATGCAAAGTTAAGGTCAGTATTAGTATATGCCAGTTCAGAGTGTCAACTTCAGGTGACTTCCAGCCTGTGCTAAACAGAGATAAGGGAATACTTACGAAGTAAAAACATATACATAGGAAATATGGTTAATAAACACGTCAGTTTTTTAAGGCAACCTGGATTCTGTCATATGAAGCTCATTACTAGAAATGATTAAACATGGTAATGCTGTGAGCTGAATAAATTCTGTAATTTGTTCAGAGTATGTAGGATGTAGATGAGAATCTTTGGGTTACAATGCAGTTAGGTGTGAAAGGGTTAGAAAGTTTTTAAAAAGGAAGCTATTGCTGCAACAGTGTGTGAATGTAGCTAGATTTTCTTCTAGTTTTGCCTAGGAGATAAGCAGGCTGGGCTTATTTATGCTATTACCTTCATTATCTATATTATTATCTATATCATGATACGTCATGGTACCTGTATCGTGTGAATTAAATGTGTCAGAATACCCTTCAAAGAGTGTAAGGCTGATTGTGGCATGCGCTTGGACTTATTATTTCTCAGATTATCTTGTGTTTGTTCTCAGACAGTCATACATGTTTTGCAAGGGAATTTAATTGCACCACTGCTTTAAGGTTTAAAATTAGTGAATTCCTCAGTAGTCTGAACAGAAGAGGAAATGTGTAGTCATGTGTAGCAGCTAGTGTCAGTTTTGGGAAATACAGTTATCATGTGAGTTTGCAGGTAGGAGCAGAAGCTGGGCAAAGTGATCTCATGGCATCAGGTTTGATGGAAGCAAACAGTAGCATCAAATTATTCCTAAACTCCCAACAGATGTTGTCTGACGGCACACCTTTACATGTTCTTGTGATTCACAGAAGAACTTCACATGTGGTCACCTCACTTTTACAGCTAAGCCCATGCAGAATGAGATGTATCTTCTCAGCAGTGATATCAGGGCTAAATTCCATCCTTCCACACTGGTGACAAATACCTGGCATGCCATGAGGAGGAATGCTGCAGTGTTGGAGCAGGCTAGGAGACAAACCAACACTCACCTTGGTCTGCATCTGAGAAATGATGGTATTTAAGATACTAGTACAGGAAGATCACCCCTCTGTATCAGGGACACTTCACTAGGTGGACTTCAGCTCTTGGAGGGTGGCTCTGCTTTTGTTTTAGCTGGCATCTGAGTTGAAATTCTGAAACACACTTTTGTCTTGCCATTTCTTTCGTTCAGAGAAAAAAACTTTTTTTTTTCCAGAACCACTTCCTTGTCTCATGAAGTGATGTATCTCATCACCATTACCATTACCATCTCATGAAGTGATGTATCTCATCACCATTACGCTTTTCACTGAGTCCATTGTAACATTATACTTGTTATTTCAAGCACTCTCCCTAAACTGTGGGACGTGTTGTGAAGCCAGTGATTCTACTTTATTTCTTAGTTTTAGGTAGTTCTGCGAGGAGCAGGGAGTTGGACTCGATGATCCTTATGGCTCCCTTCCAACTTGAGATATTCTATGATTCTTTGTTCTTGTTGGGGTCACTCTATGTCATAGGCCAACGAGAAACACTCAGTCATGGATTCTCCACTGTAGATGCTCAAAATTAGAGTTCCATTTCCAGATTCAATTCTGAAAAAAAGCCTTTCATTTTGAATTTTGTACGTTTCATTTAGAAAGGAAAGTAGTCTAAAGTAGTCAGATAGTTCACTTAAATTGCTTTGAAACAAAACCAAACTTGAGAGTCCAAGCTCTGAGGCTTCTGCCTCAGCTGTGGCTCCTGAAACTTAAAGGTCTCATCTCCCTGTTTTCTGTCAGCTAGATGGACAGAGACCCAGGAATCTGGAAATTTGGAAGGAGGACTTGGGCAGGAATCTTAAGGTTTGGCAGTCTGGGCTCCTGTGCTTCTGGCTTTTTTTGGGTGAAAGCCCGACTGTCCTGAGAGTCCCATTAGAAGTGAAGTTGAGAGTTTTTTCTGGCACGCTGCTGCATCACTGGGGCTAGGGTTCCTGTGGCTTCAAGGCAGAGAACTGGAATATCAGGAAACCCTGACTCGGGGACAGTCTTTATGGCAGGAGTTCCCCACAGCTGTGAACTCTGCAAGTCCATTTGCTGTAGCAACTCCTCTGGTAATGAAGGAGGAAAACTGCTGGAATGGTTTCATTAAAGCATCTTGTGGTTAGTCAGAAGTTTATAAAACCATTATATTTTTCCTTATATTTCTGTTTGTGATGTAACAGAATTTTTTCAGTTTGGTCAGAACATTTCTGGTTGGTTCTATCCACCATATACTATAGCCCACATCATTTCATGGGGTTGAGAATAACATGTTGCTTGTCTTTGCATACCACAAATACGAGGTGTGAAAGCTGGTATAACATGAATGAACAGGACTTGTTAGGATATTTTTTATGGGAAAATAGGTGCCCAGACAGTCACAGACAGGTTTTTAGGGTATGTCTTTACCACAGAGTTCCCCATGGCTCTTAGAAATCCTCTAAACCAGCTGAAGCCACCTGGACCATTTGGGACTGTAAACTAATGCGTCTGCTCTCTAAACATGACTTCAAAAAACCTGAGTCCCGTCTGGGTACAAAAGCAGTATTGGGCYGATGTTAACTCCGCTTGATTGGCCCATCAGGGAATATGAACTACAGATTATTTTAGCACATCACGTCAGCTGCTGACACAAACCTTCAATTACGTGTGTTCAATTTTGCAACATAGGCTAGGCTAACTAGAAGGCAGATAAAGCAAAGCATTTTGTGAGGGAATGAAGACTCAAGAGGCCCTCTTGCCTATGGTCTGCATACTTTCACTACCTGCTGTAATTCACCTCAACAGCGGGTCTCTATTTATGTGTGTTACAAAGAGACAAAGGAAGCTGCTGTGGGAAAATCTTTCTTTCCTACTAGGGACTGTAGTAATCCCACTGCCTGCTGAAGTTTACCAGCATACGTGTATGCTATCCCTTGCTCCAGGGTTTGAAGTAGCCTTAACTTGCTGTAGGAAGAATTTGTGTAAGATGTCATCAAGGAAACTCTGAAATGCTTGTAGCAGTTATCAAAGGAATAAAGGTCTTTCTGAATAAGTGATACTGTGCATGCCAGAACTAAATAATGGGCCTAAATATTTGTGCCTGGCATTCTTTGTTGCCTGCTAAGTGTGGGGATCGAAATTGTAGCCCGGCAGTGTTAAAACTTAGCGATCATGAAGCTCTGCTCTGAGCTGCTCAATGACTGGGATGTCAGATAGGATTCCACGGATTTTCTCTGTGTTGACGCGGTGCATGTGCGTTTCACTCTATTACATAAATCAGTGTGAGTCAATTCATATTTGATATGGGAACTTGGGGAAATTCTTCATAGTAGCTTTCATATAATACATGCTAAGGCACCATGTACAGCATTGCCGCATATAGAGCTTATATGCTATATTAACTGTGCTATTTGAGGCTACTTTCCAAACAGTGAAAAAACTTTTCTCCCACAGGTGGAAAATAATGATGGAGTCAGCAACCATTGTCATCTATTTTCCTAGAACAGCATGTGTGTAATTCATACGTGTAATGTAGCTTTCAGAAAGATGTATCTAATTCAGTAGCATAATTTATCTTTCGTAAAGTAGGGTGTTCATCTCTATGTACGCTCCTCGACACATCGGTCTCAGAACTACCAAGTGCCCTGGCATATGGAGGAAAGTACCGGTGTACCTAACAGTCATTCTCAGACACGTGCTAGCAGCATGCTCAAAATCAGTCGTTTTGGCCTGTGTTAAATGACTTCAGAATGGTGCCGAAAGCTGCCTCACGTTTCTGGCATCACACATGCTTCTGCAGGCTCATGTGYGCTTCTAGGCTGTCTTCTGTGTGCCAGTGTAATGCGTACATAGGTGCCATCTTTTTGAAGTGTCCGTTCAGCCTCCAGTTACAAATGGCCTGCAGTTACAAATTTTACCCTTAGTAACTTTTTCTGTCTTGTTTCCCTGAAGGGGCATTGGGAGCATTGTGTTAGCAGCCTAAATCCTGACTGAATGAGATCAGTCTGGAGAGGATTAAAGCTACAGTCTGAGTCCCAGTCATGCAAAGAGAAAGTTGGAAGAAGCAGGTGATTTTGTAAACAGCTAATTCTTACAGAGGCTGTTCTTTGGGAACCCATCGTTGAAGTGGCTGAGCTTGGCCTGCTGGCCTTCCCTCACACTCCCATGATGCACAGCAAATTTCAAGCATGTGGATCTTAGATTATTTACAATAGTCAACCTTTAACTAAAAAACGGTGCTCAACTTCACTGTGATTAAAATGGAATGAAGACACCAGTTTGGCTAGGAGTTTAGGATGTGGTCATAAAGCTACTTTATCTGCATAGAGCACTGTCGAACCATCAGGTTTTGGGACTCCCTGGTTCTGCAGGCTGATACTATTTTGCCAGGAATGTGGTCTTCAAAGACAGATTGGACYGTGTACGTTCTTCTAAACCTTGAGATGAAGATTCCATTAACTTTGGTGAGAAATAAATCTAAGTAGGTGGTAGGTTCGCACACAGGTGGCAATGTGTGAATCATTTATTTCATTTGACTGTAAGATGCATGAACAAAGAAGATCCTTGGACAAAGATGTAAGCTGATGTGGATGCCAGATGAACTTTGACTGAACTTAAGGCCAAACCATATTTTAAAAAATAAATAACCCAGGATAAGGAGACACAATAGTAGATGCTGGAACCATCTGTTCTTGGACAGCTCTAATAGAAAACTTCTAGTCTATTGTATGTTTCCCCATTAGGTAGTAATATTCTCTGTATGAATGTGGTCTGCCTGTGGTGAGATATGAACAATAAYGGCCCTGATTTCCAGGTGAGTTGTCCTCAATCCCAGAACTTTTATATGCAGCCTGGCTTCTACAGCATTTGAAATTCTCTGTATAATCAAGTGATTGAGTTAAGCACTCCATCCTAACCTTAAGGCATGTATTACAATCACTATCAAATGAACTTTAAGGATGAGCTGTACTGCTTCACGTAATTTGTTACAGATGTGAGGGAATCCCTAATTTCCCAAGGAATGGCCACTGCAGACTAGATGTTGTTTGAATGAGGTAAACAGACTGCACTTAACCCTTACTGCAGAGGTTCAGTTCTGATTCTGGCAAAAACATGATTTAAAGTGGTCATGATTCCAGCATTTTAACCTTTCCTACTCCCCATATAATTTTTTAGAGTAGGGCCTAAATGATTATTTAAAACAGGAATCATAGTGTTCCAGGGATGGTACAAAGTTACAGACTACTTTCTGTGTCTGGGACAAGATTAGTAGGTGTAGGTCACCACTCAGATATGATATAGCGATCAATGATATAGTGATTAAGTGTTGACTTCCATAAAGGACAATAATTAGGATCAATTTTTCAGACCCATCCACTGGATTAAAGATATTTAATGATTTTTAATATTGAAATACATTGTTTGCAGGACAATGTGTATATCATGGGCTAGTTGTTAACTTTGCTAGCAGATCAGCCAAGTATGGGTGGGAGTCAAATGAGTTTCTGCTGCCATTCAACATTTTTTGGAAACTCGAGGGTCAGTTCGTTGTTCACGAGGGAATACTTTGTTCCAGCAGTCATTTTTTCCTGATACAAAGTCTGAGATGCTAGCACTGTACTTCCAGTGGAACTGTTTATGATAAACTTATCTGAATACATGTAATGGAGGAAGGCCCTGAGGACATTCAAATCTTGTGCCTCTGGCAGCATGAAGGAGCAAAGGGACTGTGTGGGCTGTTCTCTCTGGACCTACAGTTTTTTATATAACCTCACACCGAATGTTCAGTTCTTCTGGGAGGCTTGTGTATCGCTCCACCGAGCATGGCTTTCCAAAGGGTTTGAACTTTAATATCAGGGGCACTTGTATGTCTCAGGAGTAGGTAATCTGTACAGATAAAACTTTGGGAAACAGTTCTAAGTGACAGCTGTATGTTCCCTGAGAGTGCTCTTGTACCAAGAAATCAATGAACTAGTCTGGAAGTCTGCAGAATTAAATTGTTTTGACAGAGCTGGCTGAGTGGACAGGTAATAATTCTAAAGTTTCCAGTATTTTTGGGTAGGAGACGGAGTTTTAAAAAGTTTTAATAATCATTTTTAACATGATGTTAAAAATGTAATTTCAAGCAGATAACATAGTAATTATGAGTTATTTATCTTTCTGGTTTCCTACAGGGAGGGARTCATATAGGACACAAATAGGACACTTCTAGAAAAACAACTTGATGGGGAAACAGTCCTATGCTTCTCTTCTTTCTTACTSATTCTTAATTTAGAGATGTATCAAATAGGATTCCACACTGTATCTTGAGATCCACCTACCTACAGCTGTTAGGATGAGATGGAATTCTGAAAAGATGTAACATTTAAATGGGTTAATTATAATTTTTACATCCTTTCTCAAAGTAGGCAACAATTCACCCATTGATGGGTAGAGCTAAGTAAAGATCCTTTTATTTGAAGAAAATAAAAATTTATGAATAGAAGGAAAATTAACTGAAAAATAGAAAAAAATTGAAAACTATGATAAGATAGAGAAGGAAAAGTGAATAATGAAATCAAGGTTCTTTCAGATATGCTTTATCCTCTCCATTGTGGCTTGATCTAGAGCCCATTGAACAGGTTCCCCTAGATTTATCAGTTCTCTCTTGATCATCCCCTTACTACGTACATCCTTCTAGCCTGGGCCTGAACTTCAGCATTACAACAGCTTGATACTTTATTTCTTATGAGTGCAAAGATGTTAGCTAGCTAAGTATACAATATCTGTTTACTTACGTACTTAAGTTTATTTTTATACTTATTAATATTACATTAATATGGAATATTTTCAGTCGTGCATTGATAGGACAATAAAATTGGTTCACATACCACTTAACTTTTGAACAATCGAGGAAGCCATGGTTTCTGGTTAGCTCTGAAACAGAAACCATTGCAATGTATTCTGATTCTTATTTTAGAAAACATTTATTTTTAAATCTTTCTTAGAGAAAGATGTCCATTTCAGTGACCTTACTTGTACAATGCGCACAATAATTACATGCTTGTTTGAGGGGTATTGTGAAAATGCAAAGCACTTCATAAGTGCTAAGTGCTGTTTATAATAGGAAATTTTTCTTGCATTCCCAAACTACCTAAGATCTTCTTAGTAAGTTATTTAACCAGGCTGTGCTGGAGCTTTCTATAGTGTTTAAATGAGAGTAATGTTTCATTGCTTCATTTGACAAGTAAGATATAGTCATTGTGTATGGCAATCCACAAACTAGAAAGGAACTGTAGCACTGCAGTTTATATTATTAAATTGTTATATGTGATAAACATGCATTTTTCATTGTATCAAGTGCTCTAACTAACTGTTTTAACATAAAGCAACAAAAATGGAGAGATCTTATGCTTTGTCATWTAGGTTTCATGCTTTGAGTCTGCATATTCATAAACATTGTGTAATATTTATTATTGACCTGAAGGAAAAGAACTGAGGTTCTGTTGGATCAATATATGTCAGAAGCGCGTGAATACTCAAATATTCCTATTCAAGTGAATGATAAAAATTCCTTCTTTTTCATAGCTTTAGTTTTACATTTTCAAAACATGTAAAATACTCTGTAGTTGCAATTTCTTGAATTTGCTTTGCTTATGGAAATACAGCTTTGCAAAGAGCCATATTGGTCGATACTATGATTTTGTTGACATATCTTTAGAAAGGAGACAATTGGAAATGATGATATCACTGTTTTACAGGTAGCCAACACCCTTGGCTGTGTGCGTTTTGGCTGAGATGGCGAGGACTGCTGCAACCCAAGTATGATTCTACCGCCAACTCCATCGATGTTTCATACTGAGAATGGGTAATTAGTTTTCACTAAAAAACTTCAGTTGATGCTAAAAAATACAGGTATTGCTACAGARCACTGTTTGCAGGATCTATATTGATTTTCTGGTACAATGTACATCAAAATTAATTTTATTTTCACATAGTGGCATGGGTAAAACAGTGTCTGAATCACCTAGCTTTTGGAAATCTACTGACTACAGTGGTKATACTGGAATGAGACACATAATGAAATAGAAAGCTGGATACAATTATTTTAAGAACCTTTATTATTTAAGTCAGTTTAATGTATCTCTAGTCTTTTGTTTTAAACCCCTTGGAAGTTAATTTTCCATGTGTATTTTATATGTATTTATATGTTGCCCTGGCAATCTATATTTGATTTTGTCTTCTAATTCATATTACAGTAGTCTATAGAGTAACATTAGAGTAAATTTTAAAGAAACTATGGAAGTATAGAGAATGTAGAAGGAACATTTATTAGAGTAGCGTTGTATATGGAGAAAATGCATGCTTCCTTCTATTATTAAATTAAATATCTGTAGGTAGTAATTGAAACTTGTTGAACTCTGGTGTGAACTCTGAGCTATAGATAATATTCAGAATGGTGATTTTCTGGTTTTGTCTGAGTAAATGAGTAAAGATTGCATGTTAAAAAACAAAACAAAACAAAACAAAACAAAAMAMMMCCCCAAAACGGAAAATGTTAAATTAATAGGTTGATTCATTTACTKATTGGTTGTCTAGGTCTTAATGTAAATTTTGAATTTGGGAAAGGAAAACATAGCCCATTACTCCTCTAAGAGATTGAAAATTTCTAAGTTACAGAAAAATTGAAAAATTCTAAGCTTTTGAAGTGTCCATGCTCTAACAATTAAAGAAGTAAAAATAGCAGAGCTTCATTAAAACCAGTAGCACATTTGCTAAAACCTGTAGCGGAGGCAGATTTTTGTCCTTGATGTCTGAGGCATGGAAATTCTGTGACGGGACTTTCTGTGATCCTATTCTGACCACATTCAAGACCCACTCGTAAAAGAGAAGAAGAGGCTCATCAGCTGTTTGAAACTGTCACGTCTCTGTAGATTTCAGTTATGATAATTTCTGCTACCTAAGAATCTGCCCCAAGGTCTTTCTGTAAAGACCCTTCTGTGTTATTTTCTTTGAAAGGCAAAATAACATACCCACGAAACAACAACAAAATGTCTTGTGCATTATCATTTTAGAGTATTAGAGTGTAGTGGCACTTTAGTAACAAAAGAAAGGAAGGTGGCCTGCCAACTAAAGCAGGATGCAGTTTCTACCCACCATCTTAGAGGGTCTTATGGTGTCCTCTCTTGTATTGAATTACTGTCTTCTCCTCATTACTTTAAATTCCAAATATAGAAATATTGTTAGTACTAGTAAGGCAGAGTGAACCAGAAAAATATAGTATCATTTTCAGATCATACTTGTAGCAGTGGGACTTAAAAAAAAAGGAAACCTAGTGCTGTTTCACGTGCAAACTTAGGAGCTTTGGTACACAGGCACAATCACTGAGAGAGCGTTTCTATGGTGCCACTTCAGAGACAGCTGCCTAAAAAAGTGCTGACTTAGAGATGCTGTGGAAATACCTAAGATTCTGACTGTGTTGCTGGCCCTAACTGTAGGGAGAGTTCACCAAATCCAAAAAACTCTGAAGTGATACTTCTCCAGTTTGCTGTCCTGGATGCTTCGCATTCCATAGGTCCTGCAGGAAAGAAATATCTCTGTTTTGTTGTTGTTTTGTTGTTGTTGTTGTTTCCCTCCCCTGCCCACCCTTCCCAGAACCAAGCGTTACTCAGTGGAATTCACCTTGCAGAACAGCAAGACTTTCTAAGGCTCCAAGTCTGCTGCACAAACATGTGCTGCATATGTTGTTTTGGTTAGCAGTTCAAGTATCCTAGCAAGTCCTACTTAATAATCTATCTGATAAGGCTTGATTGTGCTCCACTGTGTTTAAATTTTTGGGGGAACTGTTTAGATAACGAAAGTGCTCCAGTGCCCGCATTTGTGTAAAACTCCAAAATTAGAAAAAACAGCCTTTAGTGTCTCAAGGTCTCACATGAGTGAAATACTGAAAGGAATTGCACATTGCAGTATTTTACTCAATATCTCAACATTAGCATACACGATACATTGTGTAAATAATGTCTGTTTATACTTTATTTTCTGTATTACATTCTGTTGGTGTGARTGTTAAATGGAACGGTCAGAAAGCAGTTTCATAGCTCTTTGCATATCAGAACCTGCAGAAGAAAAAGGTCAT
Source organism: Oceanodroma leucorhoa (assembly GCA_030449065.1). Lineage (NCBI taxonomy): Eukaryota > Metazoa > Chordata > Aves > Procellariiformes > Oceanodroma > Oceanodroma leucorhoa. The sequence goes on from JASVER010000030.1 coordinate 3,507,783, forward strand.
GTGTAGATTCTCTAGGTTTTATCTTGGCAATATAGGATTGTGCCCTGTATTTTTTGAGAGATTCTTCTGACTTTTCCAGCTTTAAACAGTGCTATCAAATTGTAGGTGGTGCTATTTCTCTCTGGCATTATGTTTCCATTAAATAATGTGTATTGAAACTAATGTGTCCTCAGCACAGTGACCGACAGCATCTTATATCCATCTGGAAAAAAAATCTGCATTAAATCTTAAGAACTGACCCTGGATAAATAGTAAAGTATTGTTGTTATTGTTATGCAGTAACTTTCTCCTATGTAATTGCTCGTGCTTATGCAGTACAAATGATAGAATACAAACTTCCATTATGTACTTGGCCTGAGTCTTCATATCTCAAAGCTATTACTTAAAGAAAAAAAAATTTCAAGCTACAGACCAGAGCTGCTGCAACAAATAAGGAATTCCAAAGGAGGTTACAGGAACCTTGTTAAAGTTAACATGTTTCAGACTTTCAAAATCCCATACTTCTGGACACATTCCTTTACCTCACACTGAAGATATCCATGTGTGGTTCTAGTGATAGCGTTGTTGTAGCTGTGGTTGTTTAGGTTTTTTTGTTTAAATATAACTCTTCCTTTCCCTTCTGCCCTGGCATTATTTTCATTATTCCCAGTGTTTTTACTTAAATTCATCATTTAGATAATTTTAACTGGACAATTCTATTTCATGTACTTATGGCACTTCATGTGAAACAGTTCTGCCTTCATTTCCTGTTTATTTTTAGTTGCTAATTTTCAGACTTTTTCCATCCCCTTGGGTTTTTTAAAATCCTGTTTGGTACAAACCAGGGTGGTCCAACTGGCAGCCCAAGGAACAGTTCCATCTGGCCTGCTGCATTTGCCAAGGAGGAGCTAGGAAATGCCTGTAAGGGCATGCATTGCCCTCACAAGCAAATGTTACCTATTGCTCAGATAAATAACCATGCTTAAAGCCCAACTGTTGTGCCATGTCCACCCAGAAAAAGAGATTGGCACTAGACATCCCTTTTCCCGAGCACAGCCAGGTGTCTAGAGGGGCTAGTTGTCCTTTCAAAACAATCTTCAAAGAGGATGCCACAAGTGAAAGCTAGCACCTGTCGCTAAAAGAGCTAGGCCACTTGTTTTTCCTGGTTAGATTGATAAATTAATAGACAGAAAACCTGTGCTTAAGCCCCGGGAGRGTTGGAGCTAATTAGAATTTTAATATCAACTTCAACAAAGCTGATGTTATTAATTCATGGTATCATTGCTGGCTTTGCATCTTACTTCCATAAGTGCCCTCTGTCAAGTCACTATATCTTTTTCCCTTAAGCAAGATGAGCTTAATGATAGTAACCAAGCACCGTGCATTGAAAGCGCCATAAGAACCAAGTATATTTTGTCAAATTGACAATATAATTTCAAAGGATTTCATTTGGCTACTTTGAACTTTTCTTGTTATTGGAGAATATTCTACCTTCAGATGCACATGGGTGCCTCACTTGAAATCAGTGCATCTGCCAACGTGCAATTCCTCGTAAGAAATTATCTCAAAAGCTGAATTTATCCCATGTTCTCCATTATGTTGTACAATAATAGCCTTTCTGTAGCAAAATAAGTCCAACTAAGCATGAGGTCTAACCAGTGCCTCATAAAACAATAATATCACATCTTTTGATGTGTATTCCATTTCCATTAAAAATATTTATAATGTTTAGCAGGAATGGGGCAGACTACAGCTTGGCAAAAGGCTGAAATAAGCAATCAGGAGCAATATACCCAAATGTACATTTACTGTAACCGTATATCATTGTGTGATGACAGCAGAGCTCTGCTAGTTCTAGTGTCCTTATTCAAKATACTGAAACACATAGAGTTATCAAAGAGCATATAGTAGAAAAAACCCCACCATAATACATTAGTTTTATGCTAATGCCTTTTAGCATCCTGCTTACCTTTTAAATTGTAGAGAAACACCAGATTAATGTTCATAACTTATAACCCCTTTCCTGTTTAGAGTGTACAGCAGCACAACTGCTCTATTCACTCTGTGCTCATTTATTTTAAAATATTTCTTCTGTTTATTGTCCTAGGCCCTCTACTCTGGTCTGTAGTGTTCCCCATTATACTGTGCATCTCCAATTTTGGTTAAAAACACCCCTTATTTCTGATACAGATCATCTCCCCAGGGCTTTTTTTTGGTCTTGATTAATCTCCTTTGTTTTCTGTCTCCTCTTTGTCTGTTCTTTCTTATTGTMTACTCTTTATGCTATCTATAGCTATGGTATTTTCCCCAAGTCTTTCTTTCCTTTTCCTTCTTTTCCCCTATCATGCCCAGCTCTTTTTTTCACACTGATTTACCCCTGTCTTCCTCTGGTGTTCCTCCCCCCTCCCCAATTTTCTCCCTATATCCTTCAGTCTGTCTTTTCCTTTTTCTTTCTGCTCTGTGCACTTTACTGCACTATCCTACACCCCTCTTTGTTCTCCTTTCTCTTCCCTAATGTCATCTTACATCTGGGAGATGACTGATGATGACAGAAAAAAGGAAGGGAAGACAACAGCTGAAGGAATTAAGACATAGGCTAACTTTCAGAGAAAACTTTTGTTCAGGAATAAATAATTGAATTGAAGCATCAAACAGGAACAGCAACAAAAAGCCTSATTATTTATGGCTAATTATTCATTCGTGAAACTGAATTTTACTTGAAAATTACAGTCAGCAATGCTATAGAAGGACTATGTGACAGCRTACTTAAAATAGATAAAGCTTAAGTAGGAGCAAAACATAGTTACAGTTATTAAACATACTTACTAAACAGTTGTAGGGTGCATGTCTCTGGAAACTTTTMTGGAGAAGAAAATGGCACTGGAGGATAAGGAGAGGATAGTGAAAGAAATAAATACAGAAATAAGATGAGGAAACTAYGTACTCATACACGAAGTATGAAAAGATGGTGAATCAGAGGCAACAAAGACCTGCATCAAGTATTTGAAGCAGGTTGGAAAACAGAAAAAGTAACACAGAACTGAGAACAAGCAGCAATTATTCTGTTACACAAGACAGAAAAAAACAGGAGTAGTGGAAATGGCAGCAGAACCAGCTTACTGAAGGTACCAGACACACACTATTCATTAAAGTAATTTCAAGCAGGATGCAAAACTTTCTGGATAAGACAATGAAGAGCTAGGAAGCCAATGGGTTTGAAAGAGAATACGGTTCATGCTGATTAAATTCTTCCTTGTTTGGATGGCAGAAAGTGCTCAAMTAGAGGAATTTAGGTCAGTTACCCATTGGACAGTGGTTTGTCAAAAATTTTACATTTTATTGGTGATAGTGTCATAAGTTTTTGTCTAGATTTTACTACTTGTATTCATGTTTTCTAACAGAAATTTATTCTCAGAGTTGTTAGCCTGATTTAGTGAAATCACAGCCACAGGCAGAATCTAGTCAGTCACTGGCATGACTGGAGTAACAGTCCTATAAAAATGTCATAAGCTTTTCAATTGCAATATGTGCAAGGACTCAATTTCCAAAATAAAAGATCATTTTAGTAGCTTTGTCAACATTTCCAAAATGCTAGTCACCCTCATTGGCTATCAAAGATTATAGTTAGGTGGTGTGTATTATAACAATATATTGCTTGCTGATAGTAATACCAATGAATCCTCTGTAGTTTCCCAGCACAGTGAATAATTGGATAGCATAACCTTTGTGGCCAGAACATTTTTCTGCTTGAAAGTCACATTTCCTGGAAATATTATACCTAGGAAATGGTATCACACACCTGAGTACCATGAGTTTTGTTAAATTAAGGTGAAGGAAGCATACCCTTAACTAAAACATCAACAARGTATGCAACATTTTACAGAAATTAGATTAGAGATGGCCAACATGGCTTCACCGAGGGCAAATCTTCACCAAGGGCAAATTGTGTGTGACTAATCTTGTGGCCTTCAACGATGGAGTGACTGCATCAGTGGACAAGGGAAGAGCTATCTATGTCATCTGTCTGGACTTCTGTAAGACCTTTGACATGGTTCCCCACAACATTCTTGCCTCTAAATTGGAGAGATATGGATTTGATAGATGGACTGTTAGGAATTGGCTGGCTGCATCCAGGGAGTTACAGTCAATGGCTCAATGTCCAAATGGAAACCACCAACGAGTGGTGTCCCGCAAGGGTCTGTACTGGGACCAATACTGCTTAATATCTTCATTAATGACATACATAGAGGGATTGAGTGAGCCCTCAGCAAGTTTGTGGATGACACCAAGCTGAGTGGTGCAGTTCATATGCTAGAGGGAAAGGATGCTCTCCAGAGGGACCTTGTCATACTTGATGGTTGGGCCCATATGAACCTCATGAAGTTCAACAAAACCAATCCCCAGTATCAGTATAGACTGGGTGATGAACTGATTGAGAGCAGCCCTGCAGAGAAGGACTTGGGGGTACTGATGGATGAAAAATGAGATATGAGCCGGCAATGTGCGCTTGCAGCCCAGAAGGCCGATTGTGTCCTGGGCTGCATGAAGAGAAGCATGGCCAGTAGGTCGAGAGAGGTGTCTCTCTCCCTCTACTCCACTCTCGTGAGACCCCACCTGGAGTACTGCATCCAGTTCTGGGGTCCCCAGTACAAGAAGGACATGGACCTGTTAGAGCGGGTCCAGGGGAGGGCCACAAAAATTTTCAAAGGGGTGGAACGCCTCTCCTATGAAGAAAGGCTGAGAGAGTTGGGGTTGTTCAGCTCGTAGAAGAGAAGGCTCTAGGGAGATCTTATAGAGGCCATTCAATACTTTAAGGGGGGTTATAAGAAAGACAGAGAGAGACTTTTTACCAGGGCCTGTAGTGACAGGGTAAGGGGTAATGGTTTTAAACTGAAAGAGGGTAGATATAGATTGGACCTAAGGAAGAAATTATTTACCGTGAGGGTGGTGAGACACTGGAACAGGTTGCTCAGAGAAGTCGTGGATGCCCCATCCCTGAAAGTATTCAAGGCTCGGTAGATCAGGGCTTTGAGCAACCTGATCTAATGAAAGATGTCGCTGCCCATGGCAGCGCGGGTTCGCCTAGCTGTTCTTTAAAAGGTCCCTTCGAACCCAAATCATTCTATGATTCTATGAAAACCCAACTTACAGGCAAAGACAGATGGAACGGAGGACAACACAAAATACTGTAGCCTATGCTCATTGTGTCCATGGAGTTTACACATAAGAACGAAGAGTAAGAAATGTGTTAGATGCTAATTGTTTTCAACTATTGCCTCAAGGAAGAGAAAACTAAAATAGATAAAAATGTTTTCTTTATTAAAAAAAAAGGAACATTTTATCTGGGAAAAGATTGCATATTACAGGTTCATTACAGTAGTGTTATTTTAATATGTGAATGATTAATTTTTATAGCAATTTAGAGACAAGGGAGAATGAACTTTGTTCGGCAGTACTGTACTTTGAATGGTTATGGGCACTCAATCTCCACTTCTGTCAGTTGCAGTGGGCATAAATTGTCTCAGTATCGGATTGAACCATGCATGTATGTCCCTTATTACTATAATGTATATACCTAAACAGTTTGCATGACAAATTAATYTTTTCAAGTCAACAGCCACTTGACAGAAAAGAAAAAAACCTTCCATAGCTTCCAAGCCCTGAAGTGATTGGGGCAAGTAGAACAGAGAATGGTTACAACAGCCCTTGGATTTCCATGCTATTCTGTCCCCTTTGCTGTGCATTAACTTTTCTTTGAGGATATATAGGGAGTGAAAATTACTCCAGCATGGCGTTGTAATCTTTTTTACAGATATAAATGAAGACAGAGAAGATGAGCAAAATGTAGACTCATCCTTTAGATTTGCCTTTTTTTTTTATATTGATTCTATTACATAGTCATAGTTGTAGGAAAGAAATGAAGGGGATTCTCCCCCCCAAGTGAAGCAGATGTTTTACGGAGCCAAGTCTGAGATTTTGTTCTTTGTAAGGAAGCAGAGGGAATGCCTATTTATGGTATTTTGCAGCTGCACTGAAGGAAATATTCTTTTCAGATTATGTTGAGTGGCTCCATCGTATACAACGTTTGTGGTCCCTCAGTTGAGCCAAGAGCCATGTAATCAACTTTTATGCAGACTAGACCTTAAGAATCTGATCCTCAGACATGAAGACAGTCCTTTATAAGTTTATCCTGTGAATTCAGGACTCTTTGCAATAAGCAGAATTTATTACCTGTGTGAGTAACGTGGGTTACTAAATCAGTTGCTGGTTGTGCTTTTCAAGTGTAACTCCTGTGAGGAAATGACATGTAATTGCAGCTCTCCTAAAGAGACAGAATTGTAATCCATACTGTATCTCCAAAGTTATTCAAGGTGTAAGTACAACATGTTGCAGTTTTATGTTCTGGTGCAATAGATTATGGTGGAGGGCAAGGAGTTAAGGGTTCATCTGCGTCCCCACTAAATGTGCAGAAAAGCARTAGTATTTGAGGACACTATTCTCTTGGCTACTTCTGAACTGACATGGGAGCTAGGGATGTTTTAGTCCTTTCGGGTTCCTACGGCCCTACGTCCTAGTTCCTAGCATGCACCTGTTATTTAGAGGAATATCAATAAATTCTGGACAATAAGTTCATTTTAATTAATTAAGGAATCTTTTATCTTCATAGCCCTGTTGAGCAGTAGGGTGTTTTGGCCCAGAGGCAGCAGTGTCTGTCATTCAGAGCAAGCTTGTCTATCCGTATATGGTACTGTGTTGCTCCAGTTAAAYATACCTCAATTGAGTTGACAACACAGCATAGCTTCATGGTTGCATAATCAATGTTTTCCCCTTTTGCTTTGTTTGTGACCTCTGGCCAAACCCTGCTTTGAGTAACTAATTTCCATGTGGGATTTTCTATGCAATTATTGCTATATTAAATGAGTTCCCTGCAAGCAAGAAATAATTTATTTTGTGAAATGAGCTGCTTTCTATGCCCCCACAGAAATATCTGTGTACTTGAAACACTGAGAGAGCAAATCCTGTTTTGTCAAAAATGCCTAATCCTCAGAATGTAGGAGACTTKAGTCCTGATTGTTCATATGGTTTGGAACTGCTTATAGAGCTTGAAGTGTGAAAAATAGAGCTCTTCTTGACTTATGCTGCTGTTGTAAGAATTCAGGTCTCCTGGCAGACTTCGGAGGCAGAACACAGTTCCAATAAAGCAGCCTTCCATTGCATTAGTGAGACCTCGCTTTCTCGTCCCTCACCTTTCTCAAGCCCCTCAAGGGCTATAGTGCTGATCCTTCCCTCTGGATCTCCTCCTATTCAGCTCAACACAGACTTTTAAAGTCACATTCAGAAGAGAAGACCAATCTTTGATTTTGCTTGGTCCTTCCAGGGCGCTATCTGCCTTCTGGAGCAAATGAGGCAGAAGTCTAATGACAACATCCTTATTCAAAGCCTAAGCCTTAACCATTCCCTAAACACTGTACTTCCTGACTATTGAATGAACTAGAGATCCAGGACAGAATATATTCATGTAAAAAAAATGAAATAGAATCATTATGCATGCAGGAAGCAATTAAAGATTGCACAGGTGAACTTAATACTGGTATGTTCTAAATTTTGAGTAAGACTTTGCAGCATGAATCATATTTTATCCTGATTTTAATGTACCATCCTACCTTACAAGGTAGGATACAGTAAACAAAATGAGACCTTCCTGAAAAACAGAATTGTCATTAGGTGGAACTGCACAGACTGCTACATTGATATTAAATAGAGATTTTACAGACCTGTGGCACAGACTCTTGCATGTCTCCAAATGAAGTATTTGGCAACAGCCATAAGCTATCATCTCTTTTGTGGGTTGGCCACAGTGTGGAGAAGGTGCATACAGTTTAGCAGTGACTTTTCCAGCCATATACTTATAGCAGAGGAATCTTAAAAATTGAGAACTGTGTGTCCTATTCCAGGTTCTTGTGGGAAGTAGTTGTACTTAGTACTAAGTTGTAATTAGTAGTACTAATTAATTTTTTGCACACTTTTCCCACCAGTTTGCCCCTTCTGCTCTTATCCATTAGCATCTCTTACACAGCCAGCAATATTTTCTGGTAGGCCTTTTTCTCCTGTCAAGTCTTCCCACCCACTTTTCACTCACTTTTTTATGAGCACTGCGTCTTCCAACCCAAGTGATTCTTTCTCTGAGCTGTGCGTATAACAGGAGGAACATTGAGAACACAGGAAGACTGTTTGCCTCTTTTCTGTTCCAGTGCCCAGTGCCATAATTGTTTCTGGCAGCCATGAGGAGCTGTTGCAAGGAAAAGCTCTGTTCATTTCTGGAAGACAAAATGTGAAAACAGACTCCGTAAAGAATGTTGCTTGATACCCTCTAACAAGCTTTCATCGAGCACGTGCAAACTCTTGATTTTTGTCAGAAGTTTATAGCTTGTCCAAACAGGGTGACTGCACAGTGACAGTGAAAAGCATCCTGCCAAATTTTAAGTCCTTCAAGAAGGAAGGTTGAAGACCCTCTCAGTGAAACAGGTATAAGAATTTTTTAACATGAGCAGAAGTGTATAATTAAGCTTCTTTATTGGTTYTTGTACAGAAATGGGGTTAAATCCATAAAATCAAAGTATGTAATCACACACAGGTTTAGAAGACTCCTAGAGACAGTATTATTTGCCTAACATTACAGAAAGTTCAGATTCATCTGTAGAACAGGAGTTTCTAGAAAAAAAAACTTTTTTCTGAGAAAAAAAAATATCAGTAGGAGTTTTTAACATGTATATCTGTCTCTCTATATGAAATAAAGGTTGTCAGGCCAGCTCTCCACCTAGTGTAAAAGTAACATAGTTCCGCTAAATACTAGCTGACACTTGGTCTCATTTCAAGAAAGAAATCGAAAAGGAATGACTTACCCTGCTGTTCATAAATACAACTGTAAATTAATTCTTACATAGCAATGGGACCACTTTGCATTCCTTGAAAACTCTTTGGCGATTCATAGTGTGGTCAGCTTCAGTATCTGCAGAGAATGTGTTAGATCTTGAATATAAAGCCCCTCTTTCCTCAAGAGAGCCATGTAGCACTTAAATGATTTGTTAATCCCTTCCATGCTTGGCGACTGTTCTGAAAGCTATCTTTGATAGCTAGGTTTATTGAGGAATGGTACGAAAGAATTTCGGAGAGAACAGAAGAGCAAGTCCCTGCCTATCATCAGATTARTAGCTGGGGATAATGAAAGGACAAATTAACATCCAACATCTTCTGCTGGCCATTCTGAAACCAAACTGTCATTCAAGAAGAGACAACAAACAAGAGCCCTGCCTAACGCAGGCTGAAATGAYGAGACCACTACCTCATCTTCCGTTTCTTCTGGAACAGTACAGCATTGCAGTAGCYCTAAAATGTATGTAGGGTGGGAAATGAAGCTTACTGAACTCTCTGCCACAGTATGACCCTGTTTTTTTCCTCACACCCATGTAAATTGCATCCAAATGTTTATTATTACCTCCTTTTGCCTGGACTGTTTCCCTTCCCCTATAGTGTCATATTCTTTGCTCTCTAGACTCCAGGTTCAGTCAGCTCAGTGTGCAAATGGTTTGGGAAGTCATATGAAAGCTATGTGCTCATTACTACCATGTAAATTAGCTCACAGTTCGCTCTCCAGATAATTTGGATAATCAGGTACCTCCCTTTCTCAGGTCCTAAAGGAAAGGTATCATTTTAGATTGTCTATCATTAATAATTTATTATTAATCATTTATTCTCTGTTGAATTTTGAGATGTTTTTAGTGAATTAAACACTCTTGATTTGAAGAGAAATTTTAACTGGATGGAATTGAAGCCAGATTCTGATGACTAGCAGCAGCAGCAATCTGTGAATTACTGACGTATACGTTTAATATCTCCCTGGAGAGTARGAAAGTTCTTCAAATGTTGAAACTGGCTTAAATAATTTAAATTCATATGAGTGGTGAAAATTCTTTGGCTAATAATCTTAGCCTGATTTCTTGACTTCCAATTTAATCTAKAATATTTGGAATAGTTGTTAATAGTATGTTGATTTATTTTAATATCTTATTCAACAGAATGGTTTGTATCCTTATACTCACACATTAGAACTGATTAGATTAATATTCTCAAGTTGCTTAAAATAAATGTATTTTTATCAAGCAAATGATTACGTTTCTCAACATACCTGTTTTTGCTTGGTGCAGTAAGAGCAAGCAAAATGCCTGGCTATTTTTCCTCTTTGTTTCTATGAAAGCTGTAGGGAATGATAAAATGCATATTTTTTTTTTYCCCTGGCAATGCTAATTCATGAACACTTTTACTAGGAATGAAGAAGAAAGAAAAAAATGAACGAAAAATACAAAAAATGAAGGGGGCACTGTGGCTGGGTTGCAGAAGGCTAAGTTTCAAATCCCTGCTCTGACTTTAAAATAAAGGCACTGACAACGATGCCTTTTTGCTGTTCTGGAGTCTCTCTTCCTTGCTTTTATGTGGAAAACTTTGACACTTCTGGGGTTAATTCTAATGTGGGGAAGAAATATTTTTGAGATTTCGAAGTTTCACAGGAAAGGAACTATTTACCACCCAGCTACAATGTCAAGAAATAGCATGAAGCAAAACAATTGGCAGCAGCAATCATTCAAGTAATTTCTTGTCCAGGTTTAAAATTCCAAGTTCTTACCCACAAAATACTCACGTTATTAATAGGAGGGTGCTTCTGATTGCTTTACAGAAATTRAGCTCTTTAGACTAACGATAATGGAGTCTTTAGGAATAAGAAATGAAATTTAATATGAAAACTGTTAGGTGGTACAGACAGTATATTAAGCTTTGATCTCTTTTTTTCCTYAGACCCATCTATTTTCTTTCTGCATAATTTGAAGACCTAATATCTCTATACTTCAACATGTGTTGAAAATTGCTACCTACCTCCTTGCAGAGAGAAATAAGCAGCACTGTATCTCASAGCCATTTGATTCTGGTGGTTTTTATTAATTTCAAGTTCTGCAACAGTTTGTTTTAGGACTTCAACCTCTGCTCTACCCCTATCAATCAACCCTCCTTGACTTTCTTCATATCCTCCTCCTTTAGCCAACCAGAGACCAGGTCTTTCTGTTCTGTTGTACAGTCAAGCCACATAGCTGCAAGTTTGCTTTGCTGTAAATATTGGAAGGAGGACTTCTACAGAGTCTCTGCTGTTTTCTTATGCAGCCAAAACCAACTTTTCCTTTCTTTACAAAGCAATTGTTCAGCTTCCTTGTGAACACAATCATGTTTAATATTTAGCCTCATAAAATATTCTGAATTATACTGTTAAAGGGACACTACAAAATAAAAGACATGGCCTTGTATTTTATTGTTCAAAGGAAGAGATGTGAGAAATCTGCCCCAATTTTAATGATGATAACCCAGTAATGTACCAGTGTTAGGTACAGTAGGGGAAAAGTAATGCTTAGTGTGTTTATAAACCTTAATTGTGTATGTGATCTGGGTATCAGGATTGCATACTAGGTATCTCCAAGGGAAAAAAGAATCCAGTTTCCAAGTTTATAGTAGCAGCAACGTGGCAAGTGCTGCCAAAACAACAAGTCTTGTTAAATTCAGGCAGGGCCAGAGATGTGTAAATGTAACCTGCACATTCAGTACAATGTGGAGGTACCCAAGTACCTCTGTAAATAAGAAAGTTCAACCACTGGAAGAAATCTTGCTGCGGAAACATGGAAGTTTTCCAGAGAAAATAAGCTGGTATGTTCCTCCACGGCCATACAGCAGGATGGCTTCTTGTAGCTGGCTTAAAGTGAGCTTGGACATCTCTGCACTCCAGGCTTTTTTACAGACTTTTCTGTGATGTAAATTAGCGGTGGCATGCCAGTCTTAAATGTTACTTTAATGCTGTGTAAAAAATAATGCATTAGAAGATTATCTCCAGAAAAAGCATAGTAAATAAGAACTTCTAAAACAAAGCATAATTTATCGCATGTTTTGATCAGCAGTCGGGAACACTTTAAAAAACAGAGTTAATATCAGATGCAGAAAGTGGTAGATAAAACAATTCTCATGAGTCCCTCAAAAGCCATAGCCAGCAGAAAGCTTCTAGCTTGCAAGATTCTATACCTTTTCAGTTATCAAGGAGAAGCAAAATCAGATCCAACTCCTGGGAAGGATGGCTTTTGACGTTCAAAAGTTTTGAAGCTCCTGCCCTGTAAGTCAATGTTTTTCTGCTCATTTTGTGTTGCTAAAAATATTGTACGGTAGGGTCACTGGTTGGTAACTACTTTGAGAACCATTTTTCATGTCTTATAATGTCATACATGATTTATGTCMCAGTCTTTAGTTAGCTACTTAAGGCTGCTTAGTACCAAAATGGCTTTTAATAAATATGACAGAGACTATCACCTTCTGACAGGCAGCATGTGTCACTGAAATAAAGGCAGTCATACAATAGCTTTAAAAGAGGAGTGCCACAGCTGAACAAGCAGCTTTTATGTTCTTTTTCTGTTGGACCCCCTCCGGGAGTACGGGGTAAGTTTAGTTTATTGCCTTAGTTTAGCTTTCGGTTTAGTGCTAAACTGAAATTTTCTGGCAGAAAGCTTGAATAGGATCTTAGTAGGATAATATTCCAGAAAACACAATAGAACAAATSTAGTCAAACATGGCCATACACAAAACGTAGTGGACATAAATTGCTTTGTACACTCTCTTTGTTATAATGTTTGARTATGCAGGTACATGTACATATATGACTGCATGTATAAAACCTGATGTATGTGTGTGGGTATTTATCTGTATGAAAAGAAAGCAATAATTTACTGTCAGATGAATATGCATCAGAAATAACTTCACTGAAATCAAAGTAGTTTTGCAGTGTAAAGCAGCGTGAGAAGAGAATCAAACCTCCTGTATATCRAGGGCATAGATCAAATTCAATTTTATTGTAAAATAAATCACATACAACACAGGCACRTACACACACAGCCTGTATTAAAAGAACACTGTTAGTGTTGTCAAGTTCAGCAAACAAATAAGAGGACTTAATATATTAGCATGACCTGTGCAGCTCRATTTGAGCTTTTATGTATGCACCATGTTTAGTGACGTGACCTCACACATTTTATTCGATAGTGCTCAGAACAGACAAACACATACTAAGGCATGACTTCTGCTGTTGTAGGCAAGCTGATAGTATTCCATATTACTGAAGTTGCTCAGCTCAACCTATGACAAAATCAAGTTTTCAGTTATGTTCTTCTTTAGCTATAATAACCTTGAACCTAACTCCTGCTTGGTACGCATATGTTCCTGCAKTTTTAAACTGGATTGGATCTAGGTCCAGTCACTGAAAGAAATCAGGGAATCTGTTTTGCACGTGCTGTTTGTTACCCCCATGGAAACATAGGGGAGGAGTTGCCTTTGTGGAATGCAGAGGGGAAAAAGGCAAAYGTATATAAATAAAAGGAACGAACTGGGACAAGAACAAGAGAGGGATGGACAGTGGGATAACAGAGCTGCGATAATAGATAGGGAGAAGGAAGGAGAAAAAGCCTGGGAGGTTRTGATGGAGTAAACTTGGTCCCTCATATGTTTACATTTAATTATGAGATTACACTATTTTTCCACAGAATTCCTACCTCACGCAGGATGCACTTAATGAGCAGTTATTAAATATATTGCTTTGCCCTTATCATGCATGGCCCCAAGCCTTACTTATWGCAGACATTTCAAATCCTTGTCCAAAGGCAGAATTATTCATTTTTTCAGAGATTTTTGTAAGGCCTCTGTCACTCTTAACATTTTAAGTAGGGTTGCACCAACAACACTAATTCCAGTATTTCCTAACTTTTCAGYGCTTAAAGTTGTAGTCTTAATATTCTTTTAAATTTTTCGTGTGTATAATTACACGTATCCATTCAGATATATACAATATATGTGAGCAAACAAATTGATGTATAAGTGTTACTGAAGGACATAAAGCTGCTTAAAATTTTATTTTATAAAGACCAAAAGTTATGTGAGGGCATGAAGAACTCTAGAAATGACTGGCAATAAAAGAAAACAAAGATACTCCTTACTATTTTTAACCATTGTGTTACATCATGTAGTTCTGCAGCAGATTAGTCATCACATCAAAAGGTTGATGGAAATAATAGTGAAAAGGACTTGGCGGACTTTGAACGTATATGAGGTAATTCAGTAAGAGTGACAAATTACTTCTGGCATTTTAAGGTGAAATGGAAAAACTACAGCCAGAATACCTGACTCTTTTCTGGTTTGTTTTTTTGCTTGGCTTTTTTTTTTTAATTCCTGATTGCAATATGCTGATATCAGTGCAAGTTTTATGGGTCTGTACAGGAATTAGGTAGTGTAGAAGGACGTCAGTTACAGTAAAGTAGTTTTGTGATTTTAAGTATTTTAGGTAGTGTGGTCTAGAGGATSCATGGGAGAAATAAGCAAGACAAAGTTCTTGCTGGAATAGCTAGGAATATGATATTTAAGAGAAGGAAGCTAGTGATTTCTTAATCGCATCAGTATATTGGGACAAACTTCTCCCTAGTAGTATACAATAGCTGACAATATTCTTTGAGAAAACTCACTTTGATTTTTCAACAGAGCTCTGCAATAACATTTTGCRGTGCTGACTTAAAATTATTGACTGGCTAAAATTGATGGTCCAGARCTGAGCTGAGGGTCATTAATAACAGCCAGTAGTGAATCCCAGGAAATGTTCTATATCGAGCATCTTACAGTTAAGATGAAAGGGATAAAAAAGAGAGTTTGAACCTATTTTTTTCTTTTAGAAGCAAAATAGTTTCAACAGATATGAATAGTACATTTCTAGAAAATTACTGCCATGCATCCTAGTCAATTACGTTACTTGATATGTCCTTCTTGTTTCATATATGCAACATCCGTTTATGTTTACCTGTTAGGATCTTCAGTGGGGCTAAAAATTACGGAAACAAATAAAGCAAAACATATGAACAGTGAGGAGGTAGATGAAGCTTGTTCATGAATATATGAATTATTGTTGGACTGATCAAAACAGTGTCTAATTTTTTTWAAAAAATATAGCTGGTACATGTATAGTAACAGTAACAATTATTTTTAAGGGAATTGACTTGACATAAGACAAGGATAAAATTTGTTTAACATTTTCATTGTGTGATGAAAGGGCAATCCTGGCATTTTTGTTAGGTAAGTATTAATAAGAAGGTATAAATGCTAATGTTTGTGAAGCAGAAAAAATAGCTGAGGTGCAAAAATTTATCTAAAAGGTCCCTTTTTCAGTAAGATCCGAAAATAAAGATAAATATAGAATAATATGCATTTTAACAAACAAGTGATATAGTGCTTCATAAAGTCATATGTTAGTATCTAGTTTGTACAGATTCKCCCTGTCACATTAACAACTACTTAATTGACTATTTAGTATTCAAAATGCTCTTTCGTTTGGATCAGTGCTCACTCCCATTTTATTTATTATCCCCTTTATTGAAGAAGATGGTGATCAGTATGTTCAGTTAAGTTACATGTGATTTTAAGGCTGCAGTTTCACAATTGGTGTAAACCAGTTTAAGTCTATTCTGCTACTGTCCCACCACTTTTCTGCTCCAGGCAATGGGTTATAATGCCTTTCTTCTGCTGGCACCAGCATTCATGCAGCTGTGTAATTGGTTGGATCAGAGAGCTGATCTGCCTGAAAACTAATTAATTAATTTTGGTAGTTTTCAGCTGAATAGAGTCAATCCATCTGATCCCAGCAATCCAGTGCTGGCACAAAGGAGGGGCCAAGGGCTTAAGGAAATAGGGAGAACTTTCCCTTTTGGTGGCAACGTGGACGTGGATTGTGAAATAAACTAGTTGTGAAACTGTGCCTGAATTGTGATGAACAGCATGCTCTAGAGAGGATGGAGAAATAAAAAATGAACTAACAAGTTGTAAATGGGTACTGCATAATCAGTGGGAGTGCTTGTAGGAAACAGAAAATTCAGTTTTGAAGYTTATAAACTGTATCATGGAGTGAAGAGGGAATATTTCTTCTCTGTGACCCTAATCCAGTTCTCTTAAGAGTCCATAGAAAAGCTATCACGTTTTCAGTGTAAGATGGATCAATTCCTGTTTGATGCTAACATGATTCAAATTGAATGGCTAAAAGAAAAATAGTAGTGAGAAGTTTGCCAAGGCAAAAATCTTCACTGAATATCCATAAACCGGTGAAATAATCTTAAATATAGTTATTTGAAACTGAAACTATTAACAAAACATTTCATAAATATGGAGTATAATATGGCTTGCTGTTTGAAAAAATATTTTTAAAGTTTATTTTATTTGGCTACTAGTGGTCAGAAAACTTATACAGTATTACTACTGTGTTCTGATCAAACACATGCTGTAATTCTCTTAAATTCCAATTTCTGATGCAAATGCTTAATTTCGCTTTTCACTGATACTTAAGTTTAAACTTAGTTCCTTGGTCATAATGGAAGTACTTGCTGAGATGAATGCAATATGAATGTTGTCACAAATAGTTAATTTCTACACTGAATGTATCTTCATGGATGTAGGGAGATTATAGTATTTATTTATCCTGGAAAACTGCAGCTTACTTCTAAGCAGCAAATTCCAGAAACCTTGGAGGATGCAGTAAAGAAAGTAGGCTACAGAAATGTTTTAAAAGATAAGATTATATATTTTGAATATAGCTGGGTGAGTAATCTGTTTTCCTGGCAAAGATTCTTGAAATTAATATTAGGATTCTCTTTCTCATTTAGCTAGTTAGGTGAAGGTCAGTAGCTAAGTCTTGCTGTCCATGTCATCTGCCTTCTTTTCTCCTCTTCTCCTTAACCCCACCTCCCAAGGATGCACTACCCATCTAAGTCAGATAGCCATCCAGAATTAGATTTATAAAGTTCTCTGGCCTTCTAAGTTGCTTTTCTCACATTCATACAATTCTCTCCTGCCAACTTAGCCTTCTGTCCTCCACCCATCCCTGTTTTGATTCATTTCCCTCATGCCGCGTGCCTAAATATTGCCCAACCCATGTGGAAAGTCCTTAATTCTTGTCAAGACAGGGTCATGACTAGCCCACCCAGGAAGATCAGAACCAAGGCTCCCAAACTGGGAACAAGGCTTGCCCACCAGTATAAAAGCCATTATTCCCTCATGCTTATCCAGGCCTTTGGGTTAGCAGACAGTTTGAGCAGAGGCACAGAAGGTATGTGTTAGAAATGGGATAGACTGGGAAATAGCAACAGATTTATCAGGGATATGAGGGGGACCATGCAAGGGACAAGTGGGGTGGTAAGACTGACTATGAGACTGGATACAAGAGCAACTAAACTGAGGTTAGAGGTATGGGAGAGGGAGGGTCAGTGGGTGAACGGTGTTGGGAAAGCAGACTTGGTAAGTTAGCCAGTATGTTTTCCCTTAGTTATGTCTGGACATTTGGAGGAGCTGGGGAAACAAGCTTGGCAGAGGACCAGCAGGCCACCTACTCCAGCTTTCTCAGCCCCATGGGGGAGGCTTGAATTGAAAAGAATTACTGAGCCAGACTGAGGCTATGCAGTGCCTAGTTGTGGAACAGGCCCACCCTCAGTTCTGTGATGCCTTTGGCCACCTCCATCCAAGTCTTTGATCAGTATTGCTCTTGGTCCACTGGCTTCTTTAACTGCACAGCCTATCAGTCCATTGACCAATCCATGGCCTCTAGGATACTTGGAGAACTTAAAAAGCTAGTAAATAATAGGAGGAACAAATCAATTTCCTTGGGGATTTGGATAACTGAAAACGGACTGTACAAGAATTTTCAGGAAAGGCAACATTTGAGGATGGTATGGACGTGTAGCAGGACCTGAATAAATATTAGGAATCTCCATTGATCCCAGCTTGCCTTCATCAGATGACAGTGGACATACGGTACAAATATAGTTACCGTCTCTGATACTAACCTCTATTTTACATACCTGGGTCAAGTTTCTGGGATCTGTGTACAATCTGGTTCCAGCCCAGCCTTGAGACATGCTTRAGCCAAGGACAGTTCTCTAATAGCTGACATCTTTGTTAGTGCTCTCCAGGCAGCAGACATTTCCAACTATTCTGCTACCCTGTTTATATGCTCTCAGGTAGCAAAAATGTGTTATGCGTAGCAGTATCGTTTCTTAGGCACATTTTACTGGACGGTGGCTTACCCTGAGCATAGTCTGAATGTATCATCCACCAGAACTATTCTTCACAATAAGCTGCTATACACCTACTTTCCTGGAAATGAATGGGAGGAGACAATGGTCATGCTGGGGAAGCTGTCATTATTTGTTAACTTAAATCTTTTTGGGTTACATAAAATAGGCCAAACTATGTGGCTACCTACACCCATGTTGTTTTGCAGATATTTCTGTTGTTACCTGAGAGAGAAGGCATATAAAACATGGGAAACCCCCAGATTTATAGCCTCAGTCTTTTTCTTATGCTGTCTTCAATTCTGTGATATGAAGAGTCCCATTTCTGGGTTCTAGTCATCACAGTGGACTTTACACAGCACTGCAAATTTCTGGTTCAAAGGCAGTTACCTCATTCCAGTCAGGCTCTGCTATTTACTTCTTTCTAGCATGCTATGTCCTATGGCACCTGGCCAAGTAGCGTAAGTTCCTGTGACACCTTTTGAAGTCCTTGACCTTTCTGATGATTGCCAGACAGTGTGTAATTAACTGGACCAGCTGGCCCTAAGCATTTGGCTTTCCTACATGACTTTTGTGACCTGGAGTAATCAGCAAAGTGGCTTATTTGGTTATGAAGTGGCCACTCTCAGTTTGCTGTCATTGTTATTGGACAGACTCCTGTATAGACCTTCATTTTGGTSATCTTATTAGTGGTGTTTGTGGAGGATGTTCTTAGGAGTTTGTGTAGTAGGACGTTTATTTCAAGAAACCTCTTAGGAGAATGGCTCCATGTGCACCAGAGATCTGCTTGTTTCTTCTCAGAGCTCACTGCCTAATCCCCCAGTTCATATGGAATTACTACAGGGAATGAACAGCAGAAACCAGAGCAAGACAAGGGTGTATGTAAGAACTGTGTGTTGTACAGGTATAAAGAAGGGCTAGGGAGAAGAAAGAGTGTCCACGTCTCTGCTCAGAAGTAGTGGTGGGCTATGACTGTCTGAGTTGACTAGTGAAACAGCCTGGGAATCAGGCTCCGGTGGTGATTCATCTTGGAACTGGAAGAGTGGGAAATAAATTGTGGGTGGAGAAAACAGGGCGGTTAAGAAATGGCCTACTGTCTTATCTTGAAAGGCTATCTAAGTACATAAATCAGTATTCTGTTCAAATCATTGATTCAAATAATCTCAAATCCTCAAATCCTAACTGTACAATTAGAATGCAGGATACGTTTCAGTTACGGTATTTTAGGCACAGTGACCTAAGACGCAGGGCAGCCCATTACCTCTCCTGTATGACAAGCAGTTGCAAATGATTTGATGCAGTCTGGGATATTGATGAGGCAGATACTTGGTAGAGTTCATAAGGTCAGCACTCTTGTTCTAGGCTATACATGTAAAGAGATACATATAGAGAGTTGTGCCTACCTGCTTCCCTAACACCTAACACCCTGATCATCAAGAGAGAGAATCCTAATGTGGTTGCATTCAGTAGAATTGRCATGTCATGCAAAGTGACAATCTTAAAACATGGACACATATTTAGAGAAAATGTTTTGTAGTGCTTCCAGCAAAATTAACAATTAAACATAGAAGTTAATCATAACACACAATGCCGTACTGATGAGCAGAATCTTAAGAAGAATGAACAGAAAGTTCATGTGACAATGTCTGATAGAACAGAATGCGTGAAAGCTGAAAATATCAAGGAGAAAATAAAATGCTTCCTAGGAGCCTATAGAATACATTTCCATAGGAATTAGGAGAAATCCTAATGCTTCAGTCTACTCATGACAGAGTGTAAGTAAAAGGGAGAAAGCAATTCTGAATGGACAAGGRCTGGATGAGGTGACCTTGTAACTCTGCCAACCATTAATATCTCATAACACACAGTGCAGCAATGCTGGTAGGCACTGAAGTAAGAAGAAAGCTCACTACAGCCATTCATGACTGGCTYATCCCTGTTAAATGTCGGAACAAAAGCACTTGTAGAGTAAAAACTAATGTGCTTGAGCAACGTTTCTGACACACTCAGTGAAAGTACCAAAAGAATGTTGCACTCCTTCTTTGCAGTTATCTGTAGTATGCTTGGGGGGTTTTTCTGTCTCTGATGTATTTATCCTAGAATTGAACATCCCATATGGTTTATTTGGAACTAGGGTGTGAAAAAATATTTTAAGTCATATTTTAGACATGATACTTCTCCCATTTAAGCCGATGACTAGCAAGATTTACTTCAGTCCTATTAGGCTGGGCTCTGMGATGGGAACTAAGAACTGTAAAGGGCTTATTTTGTTCAGAGTTAGTTTCAAGACATGAATGTAATGTCTTCCATTCTTTGGCATATGCCTGGAGCTTCTCTGTTTATATCATAAGACACACTGGTACTGTTTTAATTTTTATCTGGAAAACTAATTCTTGTTTCTTTTGGCTGAAATTGAACTGATGGAAATTACTGGTTGTAATGTCATGCAATTACTAATTACTGGTGTAGATGGTGAGACAACACTTCTCCAGTGTTCAGGAGCTTGATGTATAGTCATGACAAACAGTAAGTAATACTTCTTGAAGCCTGTTTCTCTATTCGTGACTAGCAGATTTGATTATTTTGAGTAAGACACTTGCTAAAGCAATAACATTACAACATCCAGGAGTTTTTAATCTTTTACTCTAAATCTTAATGTTATGGTTTTTAAGTAAATTGGAGTAACAGAAAATTACTTTCAATTTCTGTTTCTTTCATTTCACTAAGAATGCTATTTTAGTGTGAACGTTAAAATCTTTAATACTTGCTTTCAGAAAGAGTATTATATGATAAGCCAAATTATTTAAGATAGTTGGAGACACTATTTCAAATGACAAAAATTAAGATAAAAGTTTATTTGGCTACATTATAAACAAATGGGCTTATTGCTTTACAAACTGTGGCAAGACATAAACTGATAATACCATGTCTTTGACATCAGTAAATGCTGCAATTCTGTTTTAGTCCTGTCCCTGAAAACTTACCATTACTTTCTAGAACACTGGCATTTAAACACAAAGATACAACATGTATTGGCGATGTTGTATGGATGGCGAGTTGGAAGTAAAATCAGTTGTTTCCGTGAATGATGACATTCAGCAGCATAATTACCTGATTGTACTCATACGGTTTTAGTCTTTAGTCCAAATAGGAGCATTTGTACCCAGGTGTTTCCAGTGTGCAACATGGTGCTAACTTCAACAAATTTAATCTAAAAGCATTAAGAGGAAAAGAGAAGAAAGATTTTGATCACCTTAACTTTGATCATGTTGTCAAGCCTCCTGCTGAAGCCCATACAATTCTTCAAAGGAAGCAGAATATTAAAGCTATAGAATTAAATTGCTTTATCACAAAGAATGAAGGGATGTCATCACAGGAACAGAAATGGCCACTTTGTTTTGTTGTGTTCTGTGACCTACATGGGAATCACTATTACTTCTGAAAGTCGCCTCTGGATGTGTACASATGTAGTTATGCAGGAAACTGAAATTGCTTTCCCCCTCCCCGAGGGTGTACAGTAATTGTGCCAGCAAGTGTAGCATTAAGCTATGAATTGATAGCGAGAGACACAACTGCCAAAAAGCAAATATATTTTATGTCCAAAATAAGCATGTACATACACAATATATGCCTATGTATATCTTCAAACATATTTCTGCAACTCTGCTGAGTATTTTCTATGATCTGCTAAAGCTATGAAGCAGCTATATATGGCCATACGAATGGCTCTTTGTGTAAATTAGAATTTTGTATGCTATTGTCTTAGCTTCTTTGTATCTGCTAGCATTTTGGAGCTGTCTATGAGGGAGCTAGGAACAGTTTTCTGAAAGTGCTGAACAACTTTAATTCATATTAGAAAAGTTGGCCCAGAAGAATGTACAACCTCTGAGCTCAAATAGAAGTATACATGCAGCTTCAAACATTCAAATAAAATATATATACAGACCTACCAGAGCAGATGAAGGGTAGACTTCAGCAACACATGCTATATGTATCAAAACATGGAATAAATCCAGTGGCAAGTTAGTGTTCTTTGTTTTGGGGAAGAAGTGACTTGACTATTTCTTAGAGAAGGTCAAATTTATATTTTAAGATGGATTTCCTGCACCAAATGGTTACAGGTGACAAGTGAGACTCACTTGCAAATTTAATAGCTGAGATTATTAAATATGTTCACTTGACATAAGAAGAGGTATTAGTATGTCTCAACTGTTATCAATACACTTGCAATGCGATTGTGAATGGAGAGGCCAATCAAATGTAATTTTTATTGTATTGATGTTTTCTGGTGAAAGGAAAACATTCAACAAATTTGTAAATATTGTACTGGAAGGAAGTGGGGAGGGTAACTTTTGATACCTACCTCTATGACAAATACGAAGCAAATAAGGTGTTTAGAAACATCACAACTCATGTGAAACCCATCATGTTTGCTCAAAAACATTTTCATGAAATGTAATATTGCATTTTAAGATAAACTGGAAAAATCTTGTGRTTTTCATTTGCATTTAAACACTAARCCATATTTCCTGTYTTCTGATGTCTTAAGTTTTCTAGTTTGATTCCCTATGTGTGTTCTTTTCCTGGTGATACTTTACTGAAAAAAAGTTTTGATGGTTTATTCTCATTGTATTTACATTAATGGTTTGAGTGTTTTATAGTATTCTGTAATAGCTTATTTTTGAAAAAAAGTCATATTAGCTTAGAAGAAGTATCATTGAAAGAATTTATGTTAGAAGAAAAATTAAAGGATATGTCAGCTGTACTATTTCGTATAGCCACATTTAAAGATTTTTTATAGACTGTTGGAAATACAGTACTAAAATACATAAACAATTAATAAAATGTGGAACATACCATGAACGCACATCAGCGAAACTCTGGAAAATGTTAGAATGAATTATTTTTGTGCAGCTTGGTGTGGCTTTTGCTTTGGAAATCAAGCATCAATTTTCTAGTTTTGACTGAAATAAGGACCACCCTGAAGCCAAGCTTAATTGAAATAAATCCCTTAGGAGGCTCTATTTATCACTTTGTTATAAATTTGGCAGCTAAAAAGACATAACAAAATACGAAAATTAAAGATGAAATAACTTTTACATTAAAACAAACACTTAATTTTGGGTATTGAATTCATCACTGACAACTGGTTCTTTGGGGAGACAGAAAATTACTTAAAAATAGTTCTGAAAAATTGTCAGTCTTAACCAGGATACATGGTACTAGGAGATGCAGAGCTTTACTACACCAAATTTTAGTCATTTTTTCATAATGAAACACTTYTGGAGAGACATAAATATAATTAGAAACCTAAATCCATTAATATTTACCAATATGCATAACTCTCTTTGTCTGTTTCCTTGTGTTGATAAAGGAGATACTCTATGAATAATTATCTTGCAGGAAAAAAAAAATAATGACCTCAGTATGTTTAGTATCCGCTATTAAGAAGAGTTTTGAAATACTGAGCCAATCACTGTGAGGCAGTCTTTAGATTAGCAATTGATATGGAGCGTGATGTTAATCTCTGTTGGAGTGCCTTTATAATGAATAATTGGAGTTTGGAACTGAAGGAAAATGTTATTAAAAGTGTGATGTCACTGACTAAATATCAAGGTGATGTCGGTAATAAATCGTTCCAACTTTTGTATCAGTTTATCTAATGGATGACCGCTGTAGAAAAAGGGTTCTTGCTGTTCCTGGTAAATACTGTTGTTTTTAGAAGCAGGTTGTGAAAGCATTGAATGKTAGTAAGAAAATATTTTTTAAAATGATACTTTACATTTTGTTTCYTTGTGTCAGCACAATTGGTAGATCTGAATATCTTTTACTGATCATATATGCATATTGTATTTGGCTTTCGCCACATCAAGGAGATGAAACAAGGTTTTCCCCCTCTTTACTACTCACAAAGCAGTAATGTAACAGGTAACTTGAAAGAATACATGTAAATGTGGAAAAGCACACAGCTCAGGTGCTCTGATCTTCTTGTTCTGATCCTCAGAAAGGTCCGGAAGATGAAGAAATTCTTGTTCTTCATTGCTCAGTAGCAAGAGAAAATGCTACATCCATGCTGCTTTCAACTTGCAACGTGGACTTATTGTAGTTTCTTCTTCCTTTCCTCGCTCATCTTTCAAAAGTGTTTCGCTGTTCATGACAGCATTCTTTCCTGTTACCTGACAGTTAATAGTTAGAATAATTTTCCTGTGATTCTCCACCAACCCCTTTTCAATAACATGTGTGAAATATTTAAATGGGTGGTCCATGTAAAAGTACTTAAGGTAGGTATTTCAGAGTACTTTCAGTGTTTGGCTCTGGCTGGGTGCTGTGTTTTTCTGCTGTGTGYTTTGTTATATATTGTCATGTTTTGCACAAAGCTATTTTCATAGMAGTATGTACCTGCATGTTTGCTTGCTTGCAAAGTGCAAGTTCTGATCTGTCGAACACATGGTTACCAAGTAAAAAACAGATCCTGTGTATGATCACTCCTGTACACTATTAAAGGGATCAAGAAGTAAGAAGAATTAAATTTGGAAGAAACAAAGAAAATTTGTGATATTTACATGGTTGCTACATACATATCTGATATAAGTGCATTATAAATATCATTTGATGAAATACCTTCTGAAGTGCCAGACACAGTAAGAATAGTCATAGGAACATGCTGCTTCAACAGGTACAGTCATGGTCAATATGGTAATGGTCCTGGGTGTGAAGAATGCTAACAGATAAGGTTCTAGGCCTACGAAGTGACAAGTTGCCGCTTACTTGTCAGAGGCAGATAGAYAGACAAAAGTGGCCAGTTTTACAACGTCCCTAAGAGACATACATGGCACGGTTTAGGAGTTTGATCTATAAAACTCCCTTGAATTCTGTGATTAATACATTCAGTACATGAACCTTTTGATGCAAACACTCCTATTTACTCCTGTGCTTCACATGAGACTAATTCCGAATCACCTCACAGAAAGAAATCGCAATTGCACTTGATCAGACATCGCTCTGGAGGAAGATGTGATATAACGAGGTTGTAYTGCTAGGGGCAGGTTATTGTGAGAATAATGCATCTCCTGAGATGCGTGGTAGATAGTRTGGTGAGATGACAGGCATTTTACGGCCTACTCTTGCAATAGCTTGCAGTCGTAATTTTTGTGATATTTCATGGCCTTAATAAAATGGCAGGATTAAGCTCTTCTRTGATTTTCATTTCTTTCTGTATTTTAAAGGCAAAGTGCTACACATAATAATATGTTTAAATTACTCACTGGAACAACATCAGCCCMGTCAGTTAAAATTCTGTGCAATGAAATAATAACCATAATTCTTGTCTATTTTTAATGTGTAAGAGCATGAGAACTGGTAATTATTTATTCTTATGTATAAACTTATGCTTGGGAAAAAAAAGCTAGACTTGTACTACAGTGATTTTAAAATTGTTCCAAGGTTTATGTTCACTGAAGTTACAGGARCATTTTCAAAGAAGTCATTAGTTTTTAGAATTTGCAGTCAGTTCATCCCTGGAGTACCCTGCATGTATCACTTTTTATTCTAGTGACAAAACATTATTTGATAGTTTATATCAGCAATAAGTTAAGTTCCTATATAGTTGCACTGCACTGACTGACAGCCATTGTCCAGATACACCAAGCAAAGGTGTGAGGGTGGGCTCTACTCCTTAGCCAAGTTAAAACAGGAAGTCAATTTATATTTGTAAACTTTGATCATTATTTTCCCTTCCTACAATTCCACTAGAACTTAAAGTGCAGACTTAGAAATAACACTTACTTAAAACAATTTAATGAATCCATTTGTTACSAGCTTCTTAAGGATAATCCTGGTTCATTGCCAACAGCAAGAYAGTGAGATAAGTCAGATCAAASAAATCATAGAATCRTAGAGTCGTTTAGGTTGGAAAAGATCTTTAAGATCATTGACCCCAACTGTTAACCTAACGTTAGCAGTTAGCACTGCCTAAAATATCATCTTGCTACAGTTCAGCTGAGTGAAAACCACCACTAAGGTAGACAAAGATTCTCGGGGAGAATGCAACTCAAAAAATAGTGAGGAAGCCTGAAGTGTTTATATATATTACACCATGTAGCATATAATATTTTCAACTCCAGGTTTTTGATTCAGCAAAGCTCATTGAGTTTGGACTTGCATGATCAGACCAGGAAGAGTGCATCTGTATTTTACAGAGGTAGAACATAAAAGTGAGTGGTTTATATTAATATATAATGAGAATTAGTTGAAAAATGTTCTATGCCTCCATGCTTAGCCACCTGCACTTGTTACTCTGTGCAGCAGGAAGTTCCACAGTATTCTCTTCATTTCATACTATTTTAAAACTTYACCTTGATAGGCTATTTTCATATTCTACTGTTTTTTGATAAARCAAATGGAATCACAGACTAAGAAATATTGATTTAGAAAAGTTGTAAAATGTTGGATCCATGTCAGTTGGATCTGTGTTAACAGACTTGTATTTATTGGGAAGCGATTACATGAACAATCCCATTATTTATTATTTCTGCATCTTTAAAATGCTGACTAGCCTGCAAGCTGCCTTCTTGCAAATCCTAATTATACAGTAATTCAGTCTGTTTATAACATGTTTTCAATTTTCACTACATATTCTACTGTCAGAAAATCCTCTGACATTTGGTTTCATGGAAATATTTAAATCGTAACAGCAAGCTACTGCACTGGAACTCTGGCTTTTGGAGACAAGGATGGGCTGGTGAAATTGTTCTCTTGTAAGTGGGACATTCAAAAGAATTCCCAATTGATTTCCATAACAGATGAGTTAAGTCAATGTGGAGAGCATCTGAACTTCCATTGTATTTTAGCAGCATTTGTAAAATGGAAGCAACATATTAAAATGCTGATGAGCAGTGTTCAAATACTGATCTAAATTGATGTTTTGATTTATTTATTCAGAACTTATATATATATTTATGATYCAGAATTTCTTAAACTATTCCTGACACTTTAACATAGCTGCTTTTCAAATATGTGTTATCAGATCAACCTTTGGTTGTATTTTTTATATTTGTATTTAGAAGGCTAATTTTTGCTCACACTAAGTTTCAGTGGAAACACCTAGAKAAATCCTTTTGCTTTATACTGCAAATTGATCTGTGTTTTATAATTGTATACGGTTTCTTTCAAACTTCTTGATAGTTAATAAATAAGCATGGGTAGTAACAGCATGCAATATTGACAATGTCATTAAAATAAGGCCTTAAAAAAAGGTACCTGTAGTCAAGGGCCAGGCTTGAGTACTCTCCCAAAATACCATCTGCTACTGCCATTGTTGAAAACAGAACAGTGGGCTAGGCGGACCGTTCTCTGACCCAGTAAGGCATTTATTTTCTTATGGTCTTGCAGCGTTAGCAGCTCAGTTTTGTTAACTAAGTGTGAAGTTTCTATAAGCAAAACCCTTAGCTTTTCCTACTGCTGACAGTGTGTAATGCCCATAGCCACCTGAATTTTCCCTTCTAAAATCTGAGTATATGCTCTGTTCAAGTCTAGAATTGCCTTAGTCTTGACTGTCCTAAATAAATAGCTACGTTGCTGAGAACTGACACAGTAGTTGGCATGGTAGGACTGGAATAATTTCCTTGTTGAGTTGCCCATAGTCTCTAGGATTGTAGAAGCATTTTTTCTCACTTTAATAAATATTTAAATGTTAACGTAAGGTGGAACAGCTTCAGTGCAAGAGAGACGACAAACATTCAGACCTTAAAGGCTGGTAATTAAAAAATCTTCTGGGACGTAGATGCATGGAGAGAGAGAGAGAAAGGACTGCAACTGGAATGCTTTTGCTGTCTTCATTACATTTTTCAAAGTGTTTCTTTTGTTCCAAAGAGCTTCTGAATGAGAACATTTATTCCTACATTTGTATGTATAGTCTAGGGCTACAGTCTCCAGTCTTTTCTGTTACTACTTGGAAAGAGTTGAACGTTGCTGACCTGGTGTTACATGAGCAGTATGTTAGACGTTTCTCAAAAGCTGATAGGGTGTATACTTCAGAAAGTCCCTGGAGACTCTCTCTAGTCTCCCGAATGACCAGACTTTGACTCTCAGTATGAGAATAATTCATGTAAATAGCTTCCACCTCATCTCTTTCTTCGTGATTTTTCRGTAACTTCCAAGGAGCAAGTGCAAGCTAGCCATTGCATTTTCTGAGCGTCCCCTGGTCCCTATGCCATCGCATGACTAGAAATATATCCAAAATAACGATTTGACTTAGGATCCTCCCTGGCCCATTGCCAAAAAGGGATGCCAGGAGTGAACTTTGTCCAACTGAACACTGTGTAAGAGATGCAGGTGAAAGGTTGGGCATTCTGATCTATGGATAATGATATAAACTYGGTATATGGTGCTGGGCTGTGCAATGTATTTTACTTCATACGTAGGAAAATACAATTTTAATCCAAGATGCTGCTTGAGTGGACTTGCAATATCAGAGGGGTTTGCATATGAAATGTCAGGAAGTGATTAATTAGCTTTACATGACAAATAAGATATTTTCTTGAGTCTGTAGGGTTTTGTGTGCGTTTTTCTGCTTCACTAAATTTACTCGCATGCTTCACATGYTCTTCCTGTGCATAGTGATACTAACTCTATTACTCTTCAGAAATTTCCAGTGAGATTCCTGTCTTAAATATACTATGGAASCTAGACAACAAAACTTCTTTTTGAACGTATGACATACTTTCTCTCCTATGTTTATTGTTCGGCAATGCAAAATGCTAAATTGCTGTGATGTAAAGTATTACCATTTGTTTTGCTATTAAGTAGCCAGGAAAATATGTGGTAGATCGCTGTTATACAACACTGTGAGACTCTAGCCAAAATTCTGAGAACCCATACTTTATGGATTTATCAACACAATAATGATTTTCCGTTAGAACACGCAGTCATTTCCTCATTAGTCGATGTAAAGAGCTCATAATCTCAACTGGTAGTTATACGAAAGATGTAGCGCTATCTCAGAGGCACAGCAGGCAATATTTGCTTTTTCATTTTTTACCTCTGAGATTTCCAGCATTGGGGATCTTATGGTGATAGGGACAATGTAAATTCACTGACAGACAAGCAGACATCTCTATCTAAAATCCTGTTTTCATACTGTGCATTCCTTTGCATTCTGAATCCACTCATTTTTTTCTCTGACCTTTTACTCCTTTCAGTTAATCTCCCAGTGCTGAAGTGTCTGCCACCAAAATTGCCCTCTGCCAGGTTTTACTTCCTGACACTGCTCGGATAAATATATTTAAAAGACTTATACCTATGTAAAAGACAAATAAAAATGCTCAAGTTGTATATGTATAGTAGCTCATTAGTCCTATTTTCATCTGATTTTCTAATGGCCATATATTTCCATAACCATGCCCTGTTCTCTTCAAATTTCTTAAAGCTTCAAAAATTTGCTTTAGATCTGTGATGTGACAGACCATCGTTCAAACACAAAGTCTCACTGTTACTTCACAGAGTATTTTGGAGTAAGGGTTTTCTTGCTCCAAATCATTTACATGATTGGGGCTGAAATCTATGAACATTCCATGGCTGAAACATGTCCTTTCCTTTTCAAAAGAAGACATCACACACAAGTTTTTTCCATGTTAAAGATAATATCGATATGGAGAAAGACAGGGACAGRGCGGAACTGAAGTTGCAATGGAAACCAAGTGTTCACAACACTATACTATACTAAAATATTTTTAGAAATATTGTCTTCTTTCAAGAGATATTTTAAGACTTTTCTCTAGTTTCTAACTTTTTCAAGTAATAAATAGTAATTACATCCACTGAAAAGAAACTTTGGCAGTCAGTTTAATATAATGGGTTATAGCCAATTTCTTGTCATACTTTTTAGGACATTATCAGATTCATTCTCAGTAAAAGTTCTTGCTTTATGGAACATCTAAGAATCTCAGAAATCTGGAAATCAGGAAACTAATTCAGATGGTTCTGTGTGATCTCAGAAGAGTGCAAGTTTCCAATGTCATAATTCTGATATTTAGATTTTTTTCAGTGTCAGGATTTAACCCATTTTTTAAACATTGTAGAAACCCATAGTAAAAAATGCTAACAGGTCTATTATTTAAAAATAAGTAATGCATTGGTTTGTTTAGGATTTCAACTACAAAAATCTTAGTATTAAAGCTGTTTGTAAGGTGGCATGACACAAAACAACACTAGGCCAGGGATGTCAGTTCAGCTCTTTTGAGCACATAAAATTAAACTACTGAGTTTATTTATTGCTAGCTTTCTAAGTTACATATTTTGTATTGTAACAGTAAGTACTGTTAAAGTGCTGTCATTCTGGGGAGGGAGGATAAAGCTATTACTTTCCCTTATAACAAAAGAATTTGAACCCTGTTTTCAGTGCTAGACCTTAATGCAACTTGAATGCCTCAGTGGGGAAGATGTAGCCAAAGCAGCAGAGGAAGAGCACTTCCCCACTAGCCCTGTCCCTGCCCCAAGATGTCATCGGAATCCGCACTCATGATATCCAACAGGAAGCTGTTCGCTGCTAATGCCACTGTCTTCCCAGGGCGATGAAGAAATAGTACGCCATTTTCACACACAAAATCTTTGTGTAAAGTGGAGATCCCCCCAGGCTGCCCTCGCGAACAGCAGTGCTGATTTCAGGTCTCTCGTCTGAATCAATAGCAAAGTCAGTCCCCTAATACAGCGCTTTTGCAATTACAAGACCATACTCCGTTTCCCCCTGAAAACGGCTGGAATTGCATCCCTTTAGATAACAGCTGATCTGGATTTCATCAGAACTGTAAACTGGTGGTGTTCGTCATGTGCAGTTATTAAACTGTATCTACAAAAGCAGGGGGATTAATTGTGGCCAGGCTCCAGGTTTGATTCGCCTGTCTGCATCCCCTTTTTAGTTTCAGTTAAGTTTGGTTCTTTACTTTGCTTCTTGTCTAAACTTTAAAAGTGTTTCTGAAGCTAACCACTGTTTAACAATTGCCACATTTCCTCCCACAGGCAGTTATGTTTCACTTGTGGTTTAAGTAATCCATAACATGTTATTGGTTACTATGAGTTTGTCAAAGCATTAGTATTTCTTTGAGTTACTAATATCATTGAGAGACAAAGAAAATCTCATTCATTTCCAAAACTGAGTACTACTGGCATAGAAACTCACTAAATGCTAGTAGTTTCTCTATGGCAAGGGACTATTAAAAGAGAAGGATAGAGAAAAAGAAATATTGTTCTGGAACGAGATCCCATACTGCGTCATTGCTCTGGTATACCATGAGAGAGAAACACAGCTAAAATACAAACAGAGACTGGGATTTTTTTGAGAACTTTTGGCCACAATAAATTTGGGTTTGGAACTAAAAAAAAGAGGTGGAAAGAGAAGACATGCATGCCTAATACTGAAGGAGAACTTGTTTGTATCTAACATATTGGAGAAATTGTTTGAGAACAGTTCATTCTAGTGAAAATATTACTTTTGTAACACTGCCAAGATCAGTGTTTTCTCATTCATGAATCAGAGTTCTTTGCTCATTTGTGGTTGCTTTCTTCTCATCCTCTTTCTTTTCCTACTGTCTTTTTACAGCAAAAAGCCATCAATAGTTGCCTAGCTAAGCACTTGCTCAAGTATCAGTTGTGAGGGGTCTATAGAACAAGTTCGCTGGGCCTCGTCCACTTACGCAAAAGCACTGATGTGCTCTTCTTATTTGTGCAGTCCACACAACTCTTCAATTTTGTGCGGAAACGCTAGGATTCTTTTGCATTTATTTAGCTCTACTGCAGAAGAACTTGGATGTCTTCTGGTAAGAAGTGTGAAAAAGGTGTTGAAAKGCTGTCCTTACTGCAGATGTGGGGGGTCCAGCACAAGCAAAAGCACAGTGTGGGCTTTAATTCCCGCCACCAACTGCAAATTAAGTGTGGGTTCAGAGAGCAAATGAGCRTATGAGATCTGGAGGAACCGGGCAAAAATACAGAGGACTATACGGGTAACACAGGCGTAGGTGTCTCTCTCTTAGAAACAGCTATGTAGTGACTAAATGTCAGTCTAGATCTGTCACTGCAGGTACCCAGGGCTTCCTTTTCTGAGATGGATTTGCTGGTTCTATCTAATTCAGTTCATACGAAACTTGGAGACTCCTGACGATTACATAGCTGTGGATGTTCTGTGCAGAAGAATATTGGCCATTTCATTATAACAAATCCAACTAAAACAAAATGATAGTTGGGGAACGAGGGAGTGAGGGAGGGAAGGGAAAGGAAGGCATTATTCCTTACCACAAAATGTTCCTCACTTTCTCTTCATCCCCTAAGCAAATTAACAGAGTAGGTCCTTTATGCRTGGAGGCCTGTGCAGGAAAGTTACTGAAGCACTGACACAGAAGGAAATCATACAAGATATTGTACCTGGCTCCAGTAAAATTTGAGTGTGTGGGTGGCAAGGAGCTCAGTTCCATGTGCTTTCCACCCCACAGGCAGCTCCACAACTTCCTGTTGTGGAGGTTTCTCCTCTTTCATATGTGGCTTTGTGCAGTAGGCTTGCCTTTCCCTTGGTTGGCGTATTTGCAGCCTGTGTACAGTAAGTAGCCTTGTGCAGTTTGCTCATCCAAAAAGGCTGCATATAAATTTGACTTACGGACTCTGTAGGGTGGTGTTATGAAGAATTATCTCAACTAAGAATAATTTTTCATTAGTTAAACAGGAGATGACATAGTGCATGATTTTTTTTTCCAGACTTTTCAGTATGTCCCATTCAGGAATCAGGACCAAAGACAATGTTATTTTAGTTCTTTTTGGAATATATTTACTCACTCCCAATGTGTTCTGTCCTTCTTAAAGTGACACATGTTTACTCAGAAAGGACTAYAGCAATCACTGTAATTGTATATTTTCTGCTTTAATATGAAGTGTTTTCTGGCAGCCTGAAAGAAAATTGTGAGACTAAAATCTGAGCTCACAGTCAAAGTAATAGATCCAGGCTTTAATGATATACAAGCAGAATTATATACCTACTCCCTTTGCTTGTGAGTTGTTGAATTAAGGGTCAACATGAAGGCAAGCTATATCTTGCTGAAACATAGACAAGTGTGACTGAACCATTACATTTATTCATTTTTTGAATCCTCTTGGTTTATTAAGGGAGAAGACAGCAGAATGAATGAAAGTGTAGATCAGAGCCAAGATTTTCATCTTCATTGTGGATCAGATCTGCATAGCAAGGTAAATGTTTTGTGGTTGAATGACTGTCAAGGTAGCTAGGGCGATTAAGTAGCTCGATGTAATGCCCCTGTAAGTAATTTTTTTAATGATTGGAAGTCTAAGTATTTTGACCACTAAAATGAAGAGGTACAGAAGCCTGTTTGATGTCATAGGACATGGATAAAGAGGATGAGGGGGCTTACAACATTTTATATTGGAAATATTTATCTTTGTCAGTCATCATCAACAGGCATTCAGATTCTGTTGACGCAGCAGTATTAAAGTTGTTTCAGCTTCAATAACGTGAGTTTGTTTTACATTTCAAGGGATTTAGCTAAAAATTAGTAATGAAAACATAATACGTATTTCCATTTAGCATTTTGGTTTGACTGGTACAGGTCAAACAGCTTTGGATTTTATTGCCTTGAATGTGTAGAGTATACTGTGGATGGGATATTTCATGGTTAAGACAAACTGATGTTTTCCAAATTGAAGGCAATCACATTAAATTTTTATAATGTAAGTAGCATCAATAAAGCTTGAATAGGCACAGATGTCAGTTGCTTCATATACCAGATAGTTTATCCAGGGTACTCAAGTTAAATAACAGTTTGGCTAACTTTGAAGAAACTATTTCATAGGTCTAAGGAATAAGTATACAGTCTTTCTGGAGAAACTGTAGATATGATTTGAACATGTAAACAATATGGATTATATACTCTTTTACCATTTATTTTACTAGCAGAGTTTTCACTTGTCTAACTGGAATCACATACAATTTAAATACAGAATATAAAAAATACCAACTTCTGGTTTAATAGTGATACTAACTGTGTGCTACTAAGTCTATTTTTTTAGCCCATTAAGCCTTTATATAGTTCAAATAGGCTTTATACTAAATACTTTGGAAAGAATGAGAAAGTTTACAGATTTTGATCCTCCGTGCAAATCTGTGAGAACATTTTGTTTAGTCACAAAACAGAGTGTATTTGGTGGGTCCAAGTATCAGGCACATGAGTCCCAACTGGCTGATWTGTGTGGGAGTGTGGCTCTTTCATCTACACACCTCATTCCAGGCTACTATTTTTTCTCTTTATCCAATCCTCAATGAGCAGCTGCATGCACATTAATTACCCTGACGCTTGGAGAGCAGACAAGTAGTCTTTTCTGTTTCTACCATAAATGCCACTCAATGAACCAGCCACTAGGTCATGCTCAAGTGCAATGGAATCTTGTTTTTCCCTCCCAAACATCTAGCATCACCTCCACGGTGACTTCAGCTTCTGTCAGGCCAATGAAGTTGTTTCACAAATACACTTCTTGTTGTTGGTATAAAGAAAAATTGTATAGATGTAAATATATTAAACTTACAAACATTTACAGGAGCAGGATCCAGAGGTAATTGTGGAATTTATCTTTTTTTCCCTTAAAACTTCTCTCACATTTTAATAATTGCTTATTTTGTCATTGTGGAATTAAACAATACTGTAAAAAGCCTCCTAAGATTCAGCTTTTCTGAAACCACCTAAGGGGGTGTATCACCAATATTTTCTCCCTCATGAGGACAACAGCAATTGAAATACAAGATTCTTTGTCTTTCTTTGCGCACTTTCATCAACAGAGCTTATTAGTTATCTTCAAATTTTGTTTAACTAGATCTTTTTTCAGGAGTATATTTCAGAGAAAAATGAAATAATATTTGATGAAGATTGTTGTCTCTGAAAACAGATACAAAAGTTCCTTTTCATACTTTCAGTGGAAATATAAATTTTAATTGAAAAAATATAATCAAGAAAATAAGTTATTAAAATGCTGCAAAACAAATAGCAGATGCTTCTGGGAGATCTCCATGCAGAAGAARTCGTGGATTTTTTGGGAGCAGTTCCTGAGTCACTAGTATGAAAAGAGTCTTTTGTATGGAGAAGATCAACAGACATATCAGACTGAAACATAAATCCATTTCCTTCATATGTGTTTTTGTAGCTTTTCCTACAGCCTTTCTGGAAATTAGAGAAGACATTTGCTTCTAAGTAAGATTCTTTCTGATGGAAGACTGTTAAATCAGGAAAATGATGCCTTAGCATTTTAAGCTTATTTGAAGTATGTTGCACATCTAAAATGACTGAGAACCATTGGCTTAAACAGACATTACCTAACCCTGAGAAGTCTGTGTTTGTGGAATTTGATGAATATATGGAGAAATACRTTTAGTGCAGCACTCTTTCCACTGGCT
Source organism: Oceanodroma leucorhoa (assembly GCA_030449065.1). Lineage (NCBI taxonomy): Eukaryota > Metazoa > Chordata > Aves > Procellariiformes > Oceanodroma > Oceanodroma leucorhoa. The sequence continues at coordinate 3,543,372 of JASVER010000030.1, forward strand.
TAATCAGTCCTATGGAATTACCTCACCTTGATCATTCTTTCTCTAGCAGCTTCCCTTTGAAAAATTTCCTTGCTTTCGGGCAATATATCAATTGTGACAGTACCAATCTCTTCCAATGACTACTGCCTCAATTTGTAGCTTGTACCACTCATTTGTGACCTGTTTACACTATGCCACTTTGGATGCAATCTTGGAAACAGTAGAAAAGTTGAAAAGCCAGTTAGATCAGTGTTCTCTGCTTAAGGCATGGTACAGAACTTATGCTCTAGAGAAATTGTGGAAGAGGGAGCCAAGAAAGAAGGGCCGTCTAGCAAATCAGGTATAGAGCTAGGATTAGAATGTAAGTCTGCTGAATCATGATTTTACGTTCTTTTCACAATATCATACTTCTTTTCTGAGTTCTGGCTAATCTTTATCAAACCTTGTTAGTGACGTGCAGCTACTTAGCCGATACGTTGCTGAGCATCTGGCAATTAAACGAATGTACATTAGAAAGCAAGGTGAGAAAACTATTAGGGAAAGTGATGAGTTAATCATATTTTTATATATAGGATTGTGGGAAATGAAACTTGTGGTTGATATTTATCACCAAAAGCTTCCATAAAGGCCCAGCTGGTTGCTAGGAATCACCATGGAATGAATATTTGACTGCCAGCATTTGGTTGAGGAATGGCAGAATAGGGAGTTGCCACCCACAGGGATATTTTTTATTTTATGTATTGGAGGCTGCAGGAAAGGACTTTAAGAACACTTGAGGCTCATCCATTAAGGGTGCTAGACACAGGACTACTGKGAAGATGATGCTGAGGAAAAGATCAAAGAGCATAAAACCCAGTAGCTTCTGAGAAGGAGGATTAAACTGAGATCTGCAATAGAACTTCYCTCTGCCTGAGAGGTTTAAAGGGAGATCTGCTATGAAATAAATTTAGTCATTACTTCTTAGCTGCGAATAATACGTAAAAGTTTATTACATCACTCTAAAAGGGATCCACAGTGACAAACTGTGACTGGAGACTGTGTCTTGAAATAAGGTACAGAATAATTTAAAAACTCTTAAAACCAGCAAATATTCTATAGGCATTCTTTCTATTCTCAATTACACTGATTTCATTCTGCTTAGGTTGGGGTCAGGCCTTTGTGGGTTGAAGCAAAATTTTGCCTATGTTTTAAGTTTAATCATAGTCTTAGATAAGATCTTAAATTGAGGTAGGATAAGTCATCCTGTGTAAGTGCCTGTCTCTCTGAATCTACTGGAAATGGAGTTTAGCTTGTAAATTTAGTCTAGGTGCAGTTATTAGAGTTAGGTGAGATGAATGCCATTTGCAATGTAATAACACATTTTTAATGAGTATCAAAGGTTTGTTGTTATCACTTTCTGGATTACAGTAGACCAGATCATGTTCTGCTGATCTGAGACCTTAGAGGCAGGATTTTTTGTATTTTGATGTACACTCGGTACTGAATGTATGCGTGGTATTTAATAAATACTGTCTGAGTCTGATACCTCACATTGTGTAATAGCTTAGGTGGTTTTTTTAGATTTACACAAATCACCCATGAGTAAAATTAGGCAAATACATGTAATAATTGATAGAGCAGTTTGAGAAGTGAAAGTCACATGAAATGAGTTGAAAGTTACCGGTATTGATCYGTGACACAGGAACTAATGGTGCACACCCGTAATTTGTTTCATGATAAAACAAAGTGAGCTTGCATACTACGCCTTCAAAGCTTTTTTGTCTGTTYGTAACTTTAGCATGCAATGATCCTTCCAGTGAGAAACTATGATATTGTTACTGTGTTTAAACTTAAGCCTACTGATGACGTCATGGTTGGATAGTATTTTCTTCAGGTAAATTTATGGGACTTGTGGAGTAAATTGCTACTGTGTTACTAAGGCCTTCAGATTTTAGCCCGGACAGATTTGGTTTGGAAAAAACACACACTTTATTTGCTCTTTCTACAGCATTTCCTTGGGCCAATTACCATAAACATTTCAAACTCAGTATTTAATTACTAATTCCATTATTTTAAGTGCCTTGCTTAATGTGCTCTTTTGCATTATAGCAGCATCGAGATTAATTATGTTAATTTTTGCATTCAGTGCTCTAAAGCAACATGCAATAGGTTCTCTAGAAACAACAGATGTGTAGAGGTAACTCTTTTCACCACCCACATTATGTTATGAGTACAACARGGCACTCTAAAGGCTTTGGCAATGAACATRAAAAAAAAAAAAGCTGATCCTGAAAATACCATTAACATTATTTATTTTGAAATTGACACTGCTCAATTTTCAGGCTAACACCCAGATTTATCTGTGTATCTCAGATAATCCAACACACACACAAATCAGCCTAAAATGTCTTTTCCTTCATCTCTGTTCTATCCATTTAATTTTTGGAAAAGGTGAAGAAAACATAGATTGAGAAAAAGAAATCAACTAAGGAATTCTGTTTATTATGATTGAACAGCTGCAGTTGGTCCAATAAGGATCACTTTATGTTTTATTTTGATTGAGGAGATACCAGTCTGCCAACTATAATTTGTACAATGCTGCTATTGCAGTTGAAAATAGATGACCTTTTGCAGCTGACAGTGGTACTAATTAAGGTGTCATTGCTTGGCAAAATTTTCCATCCATGATGTAATCAGTGGTGATTTTTTTGTTTTTATTTCTGCATATTGATATGTTGTCAATTTAATCAGTTAGCCTTTGTCAAGGATCATAGTGTCCCCCCTTAACTTGCGTAAGGTTTAATTCTAATCTTCTTATATTAAGTTAATCATATATTTAGTAAATGTTGCTGAATAACTTGCACACATGTTCAAAGTTMACAGTTTTGCTTTATCAGGATTATAATTTAATTTCTTACAACCAGACTTAGTTGGAGAATGAGTATTTGTCCAAACAATATTTTTTTAAACTTCCTTAGGAAAATAAAGGTACTCTTTTTTTCAAATTTCCATCTTCATATTCTTGGATCTGCAGCCTTTCCCCATGTGGCTATGCACTTTTTCTAGCCTTTGTACTATCTTTTCATCCTGTAGGAAGACATAGTCATCCTATTAGTCTTCAGTTTGTTTCTCATTTCATGCCTGTTCTTCCATCTCAGAAGACAGATACGGAACAAAGTTATACTGTCTTGTCTAAATCATAGCTGCTGAATCCAGTGATCACCTTTTTCTTTGCCTGTAGCTCTACCACTGATTTTAAGTATAAAAGAGAAATGTAGAATGCCATTCTACAGCCATCATGTAGATTATGTCATGCGTCTGGATTATGCAAATCTATTTTGTACTGGGGAATGATTTCACTCAAACTAATGCCCATACATCTATTTAATTTAAGAAAAAAGCAAGCAATACACCACTGGGTTTTAAAGAAGAAAGTAATATACTGGTTTCAATTTATAAAGGCCATGTTTGCTGTTCCAGCATCTCTTATCCTTTGCTGACTTTCCCCAAATAACAGGAGTTTGTGAGATAGAAGTATTTCCATGTTCATTTGTTTTTCATCAAACAAGTCTCAGAGCTGAAAAAAGAGCAGGATCTAGCCTTTCATGAAGGAGAAACAGTTAGCAATTTGAAGGATTCTGGTTCTGGAATTTGCCCAGATGGAGTTCAGATTTTTTAATTTCTTGGTCATGCTCCAAAAACCATTTAAACATACATTATGCATATGAAAAGTAGTTGTTTTGGGGAAAAAAAGGCTGGTAGGATACGACAGGCATGGTGTAAGTTACTCTCTAATGGGCTTTACTAATTGTCAGCTCTAAGGTAATATTCTGTTGCTATAAAACAATTCTTTGAAAAAGGCTATAAAACATTTACAGAGCAGCAGTATAGCATTGTTGCAATTCTATATGCAGGCCAATTGAGAGGTAAAGCAAAAATACTCTCAGAAATCAGAAATTCCTGGATTACTGCACTACCCTATAGTGTTTCTCTAGGAAAATATATTTTTAAATATCAGTTTTTAAGGTGTTAGTAAAGCCTGCTCATCTAATTTTTACTCCACTACCRAATTTAATGGAAGTTTGCTTGTTTTTATAGGATTTAGAATTCACTTTCTTCAATAATTATTTCTTTTTAACTAAATCTTGAAGTACTTTTTGGTTTGTTTATTTTTAAATTCCTGACTTTAGCAAAATTCACACTAAGAACTGTGAGTTTTGTATCACTGAATACTTAGCAAAATAGTAAGATTTAGGATTATTATTTTAAAGAATTATAGCATGCAATTCTGCTTCTTTGTGTAGGGTGCTAATTTTTTTCAAAGTACTAGACATATTCTTCACACGAAATATTTACAATCAAATACAAAACAGGGATGCATGTTTTGGAGAATGAAATAGGAGAGAAACACATGACTTACAAATCCCATAATACTTTTATTTCTAGTATTTCATCCATCAGGCACTGGACTATATAGATTTCAACACTGAAAAGTAATAGAAGATTGAAGACCTAGAGGAGTACCTCCTCTTCTTTGCAGTATACAGCCTCAGCCTTTCCTGTGACTTTGTCAAATAGTTGTATTTCAACCAAAGGTATCAAAAGTCAGAATTAAAACTACTAGCTTTAATACTTCCTGGAGAAATACCCAAGGTTCTCTCTTCAGCACTGGCCAAGGCTATTTAATGAGGCACCTACTTAAGGACGGGAGTAGCTCCACTGATGTCACTAAAATCAAGCCTATACTTCCTTAACAGAACAGGCTTCTAAGGTAATGCTGATGTATTTAGATTTGGAATTTGGACAATTTAGGTTTAGTCTGGTTTGGAGGTATTTGTACTGTGATACTGTGAAACAGCCTATTTCAATACAATTATTTAAAGTGTATASCTTGTACAAGTGGCTCACCTCTATATCCCAGTTTTAGAGGTAACTGAAATGGAATCACRGTCTCTCACTATTGTCTGTGTGGAATTGCAATGTATTGTAAATAATTTTACAATGAAAAATATTGATATGAGGAATTCTATCTTTATTGGCCATATGCTTATAATTATTCAAGTGCTAGGACAACATATCTTGCATCTCACTGGTGCTTATTTTGAGAGATCATTTGCTATGATGCAAAAAATAGAGCTGACACAACAATCTAAAATCAGTGACATGCCAGCAGTTTTACAACACATTGGGTCTAGGGTTGCCAAAAAAGCACAAAAAAGAAGTGCCATGCAGTGGTGAGATTTTCAAAGCGGGAAAGGCAGCTGTAGCTGGAAGCTTGCCAGAATGCTTTCTTCAAAGGACTGCATATGTCCTTGCATAGGCTGTTGTCCTTAGTTGCAGCATGTTGCAGGGAGCATGACTGACTCAGTAATCTATTTTCAGCTTATTGTCACATTTGYGCAACCCATCAGTTTTCAAAAGTGGCTATGATTAAATAGGAGCAAGACCGGTCCCTATGCCTTTCTTTATGTGTTCGTTCAGTTCATTGCAACTAATTCCAGTAGGTTTTTGATGCAAGACGTGTGACAACARGAAAACTATTCAAATTACAGTCCAGCAGGCGGAGGGAGGTGATCGTGCCCCTGTAYTCGGCACTGGTGAGGCCGCACCTCGAATACTGTGTKCAGTTTTGGGCCCCTCACTACAAGAAGGACATTGAGGTGCTGGAGCGTGTCCAGAGAAGGGCGACGAGGCTGGTGAAGGGTCTGGAGAACAGGTCTTATGAGGAGCGGCTGAGGGRGCTGGGGTTGTTTAGCCTGGAGAAGAGRAGGCTGAGGGGAGACTTTATYGCTCTCTACAACTAYCTGAAAGGAGGCTGTAGAGAGGCGGATGTTGGTCTCTTCTCCCAAGTAACAAGTGATAGGACGAGAGGAAATGGCCTCAMGTTGCGCCAGGGRAGGTTTAGATTGGATATTAGGAAAAATTTCTTCAYKGAAAGGGTAGTCAGGCATTGGAACAGGCTGCCCAGGGAAGTGGTGGAGTCACCATCCCTGGAGGTGTTCAAAAAAYGTGTGGATGAGGTGCTTCGGGACATGGTTTAGTGGGCATGGGTGCTGGRTTGAYGGTTGGACTCGATGATCTTAGAGGTCTTTTCCAACCTTAATGATTCTATGATTCTATGATTCTATTTCCTCAAATGGTGTACTCTAAGTCTAGTTGTGTAATCGGTAGTGCGTTTATTACGTTTTGATGAAAATATTTTGTAGTCTTGACTTCTATATCAAACTACTAGGGAAAAAAAGGAGATGTCTGGATCTATGTCTCAGCAATCTAAAAGAATTATTTCACGCTGTCAGTGAATTCAGTCTTTAGCACTCAAAGAAATCTGCAATAATGACTGGTTTGGACAAGAACTCTGAATGTTGTTTGCATAATTTTGAAGAGGGATCTGGTTGAAAATAGCACTTAAGAAAGAAGGCAAGTTAGCTGTGATTGAGAGGGCAATGAAAATAAAATGACATATCAATAAGGTATTGTTTACAGGAAATAACGCGTTATTTACTGCACTGTTTCTGTGTGGGGAGGAAAATAATATCATGAGATTCACGACAATCATGGCTCATAAATTTGGTTGGAGACAAGGGGTTAAATTATTCATTAGCAAGAGATTGATGGGTTGGTTTTGCTTTCAAGCAACACCATGGTGATCTCTTCCTTTTCCTCTCTAATTATACCAATGTACCTCTTAATTGTTGATTTCATGCTGGCTGGATGCTGTCCCAGGTCATGTAGTTGAAAAGCCATGGCCTATCATGACAACTTATATCTTCATTGTGGATGGCAGATAATGTCGACATACAGGTATTTTCCTCCATATGAAGTAATAATGACTGCCACTGAGACATTGCATAGCAATTGCGAAAAATAAGTTAGATTCAATGAGACAACTCAAAAAGAATAAAAAAGAGGTTAATGATACCTAGAGTCAATCAAATTCATGTTCTGGATTTGATCATCTTTAGTGAACAGAAACAATCCCCATGATGTGCTTCTGSTGTTCTGGGAGTACCTTTCGTCATCTCCCTGACTGACCACCCCAACAGCACTGTGCACTTCCCCTTTGGGACCACATCTTTCAGCCAGCAGAACACTGAGAACAACAAGTGGTTGGTGGCGGTCAGAAAAAAACAGAAGTTTTTTAATGGACCCCTACCATCAACCCAAAGCAATGTACACACTGAAAATATCTACACTTCTAAAACCTCAAATATGAGGAAAACCTAGGAATGAAGAGAGTGCTCCAGCTAGTTCCCGATTGCCKTTAGATCTATTATCACTCGTTATTGCCCACCCAGTTTTCACTGTGCACTTGACAATTTCTTGCTAGTATTCATAGAAATACATGCAAGAGTCAAAACCACAGATCACTAGGATATTTATTAGGAAATGAGACTTTTGAATAAGAAATGTGATTCAAACAATCTTCTAGCAATATATTATCTTGACCTCTGCATATGCTTTTGCCAATTTTATGACAGAGCAACGTTAAATTGAGTGGGTGGTGTAAGCTAGGAAGGATTATACGGGCCAGAGGGAACAGATCCTGTTACTGTTGCATTCCAGATATTTCTAATTTAAGGGTTTTCATAGGACAATAGTTTTGGAATAGTACACACAGTACTTGTTTACAGGAGTTAGTGGACTTCGCTGAAACATATGTTCAACTTTCCCTCTTTTTTAATAAAGATTTTTGTTTCTTCATCACAGTTTCTGTAAAGAGACCCTAGATATGTGAAGTGAGTTATGCATAGGGTATGTGGGAAGACTCACATAGGGTGTGTGGGAAATCCTCCATCTGAAGCCTTTCAAAGCAGGTTCTTCCACAGGAGAAGTGTGGTGGGTTGTGGGAACAGAGGATGGTGAAAGGGAGCTGGCAGACATATATTCACATGGAATATATTAAGCACATTCCAGTCGCTCCTCTGGGTTTCCCCAATAGCTTGAACCTCTGCATCTGACTCGCTTGATTTTATGACCTCTTATTGCCCCTYCTTTTGTGCTCTTGATGTTCTTTCGCCTTCATCATGTCTTTGTCTGCCCACACAATTTGTTTCTGTAATGTGCTTCATCTTTCTAGTAGTTGAAAGCAATGTGCTTTCCATCCACTGTTCATATACCCTTAGTCCTTTCCCCTTGTTCTCTACTGTTTCCTCCGCAGAATTTCAGCATATTCATATGTTAAGGGATAGCTATGCAGTGCTTTTACAAATGCCTTACCACACATGTGCCAGCTGATTCATGAATTATCTTAGAGCGTGACTGTAAGTATTATAAACTGTAATGGGCTTCCCTTTCACATTCTGAGTTGAACTCAGATGTTCCCAGATTCCTTCCCTGCGTTTCTATTGCTAGGCTTTTCTAAGAATACTGAATAAACTAGTAATCCAGCTCCACATCGAAACTGTGAGATGCATTTCAGAATACCATTTGTAATTACGTTTGTCATTCCACAGCATTTGGCATGCTGCTGCTGGTGGCCTACTTGTTGACAAGTAACAGATTTTGTGACAGGCCACACAATATACCATAAAATACTGAGCATCAACACTGGGCAATCAATCAAACTGGCTTAATAATACAAAGAGATTATTATTTGAGGAATACTAAGTATTCTTAGGACCCTACCCAGAGATGAAGGTGGTTTTGCTAACTCATGCTGCCATTAGACCAACTAGGCCTACTGTTTTAATACGGGGCCATAAAAGAACTTCTGTGTTCTATCTTGTCAAGGTAGATAGGGGAAAACCTAAGTAAGGGGACGAGGGACGAAAGTGGCTGGTCTAGCAATGAAAAAGCACATTGGGCAGCCAAGCTCAGAAGAGAACTTGCACTTTGATTTATGCTTTGTAGCCACTGCTGTGTGTTTGCAAAAAAGACAGGGCCCAGGGAGGGAAATGTTTGGACTATATTCACTGTAGAAGCAGTGTGGGAACTAAGCACTTCTTTTGTTAAACCTTTATTAAAGCAGGATAGAAATTAGTTGCAGTCTCTTAGCTAAGCTTCCATACAGCTAATGTAGCCCCAAAAGATACCATTTTTTCAGGCAACTAGCTGACTTGAGAGCCAGCAAGACATTCATTTTAATCAAAACTTTATTTTCAAAGATTGTGTATTTTATAATAATTATGTGCTACAAACAGTTTCTTACGCTATGAAAGTTCACGTGGCTCTTCTGAATAGAATGTTTGACAAAGTTGAAGATGATGTTTTACTTGGAGTTACGTCTAAATTAACCTGCATTGATTCCTTTACTGCCATTTTTGGAGTGCTATCTGTTCTCACACTAGCTTGTTTTAAGGTAAGCTTATACTGTATCTGCAATGCAGTCAATAGCATTTTTGTAAGATGCCATATGATTTTTGCCTTTTCAAGCAGTAAGTATTCAAGAGAAAGTTTTAACCTGAAAGATGTTTTTTTAAAAAAAMCCCCACAAAGAACAGCGGAAGGCACATGAATTTTAAGTTTGTGGATCAGGAGGCTGAATGATTCATTCTGTAGTACTCTCTGTGGAGGGAAGAGAAGTGTTAACTATGGAAGAAGATCACCATTAAAAACCAGTGTCTGCCATGTAGTCTGAACTGCAAATGTCCACAGTGTTTTCATGTTGGATCGTACTCTGACTCACTTTAAAAGGGAGAGAAATGTACACACTGATGGGGAACTAGTCCAAACTCTGCTCTTAGCAGCAGTATGGAAATAACCAACACCTAATTGGCATCATTAGCTGCCTTGCCTTATTTTCCAAAGATTATTAAGCAAAATCAACAGCTCTGAAGAAACAAGTTGGTTTTTGCTCATGCTACCATAAACACCTACTAAGTCATAGTAGGTGCAGCCAAGCCTTCCCAGATGACCAAGAGGCAGTTGCATTCTTCAGCTTTGGTCTTCAAAACTGTCTGTTTCAGGGGAAACTAGAGGAAAAAAGACCACTGCTTATGGCAGCTGGAACAGAAGGAAAGAATGTCAGAGGTGAATGACTGAGGGAGAGAGAGAAGGAAATGACTAGAGACTGGCAGGGAGCAATGCTTTAGGGCATGATGGCCTACGTGTTTTTTACCTAGGTACCTGTAGCAGTTATCTGGGGCAATATAGACAGGTTCAGCCTCATAGACTGCACTTCCTTTGCAGCTAGACCACTGCCTCTAGTGGTGTTGGGCTACATGATGGTAGCCCTAGGAATCTTTACTACTGGTACTAGTTTTGGTGAAATGACCTAATGTGCTAGGGGAACGTGAAACAGACTGAGAATGCGTACAGTATTTGAGATACCAGTGCCCAGGTGTGCAACTATTGCGATTTTCCGTTTTTCCTCTAACAATTCAAAAGCCATATGACCACTTTGTAGGAACCAGAAATGTAGTTAAAGAGCCTGTGAGACTTACTCTTGTTTAACCAGGGATGTGTGACAGTTTCCAGAAGGAGGATGTGTATATTGGGTCCAATGCAAATTGCTACCCACTRACGTTGCTGTCTATGGCAATCTCGCCAAGGACAAAGAGGCCCAAATTCTCATTACAAGGCAATCTTTTATATACCCCATTGTATTGTCCACACAAGGCCCCAGTGGTCTACTAGAACCTTTATTATGATGTAGTGGAGTCCCTTTCATTAATATCATTGTAGTCCTTGGGGAAATGGTAAACATATACAGGCACAAAGGTGTTAGAGGCAGGTGGTAAACCCAAATGGAGCCCTGCTCCATGTGGACGTAGCTGATACTATAGACAAATAAAGCCTAGTGATATGGAAACTGTTGGTTCAAGCCAGTAAATATGAGTCTGAATTCTGACACAGCTACTAAAAGAAATAGAACTGTAGCCAAGAAGAGCCTTTAATGACTCCATTTAGACTCAGTCATAAACTTTGGACACAAAACAATTTCCTAGTTTTTTTTTCTTCATAGCTCTCTTTAACAGTATTCAAATAGAAGTTTTGGAGAATTGGTACCTTATGTTGGTAGCTGTCTAGCTTAAGATTTATGGTTCAAACCAAGCCCAGATAAATAATTGTCAGTGGTAGTTTCTGCCTGGCAGAATCTTAATTTTAGATTCATTTAGAGGTGACCAAGAAAGAGGACATTTGTACCAGAGGAAATTTGAGTAGTTCAACATCTTTCTTCCAAATTTGACGGAAAAAATGAAGCACCAAGAATACATTTTTGATTCTGTGCTTAACTACAATGAATTAGAGTTCTCAGAGAGAAGACCTTTATGAAATTTCAATTTTTATAAAAAAACTATGCATCAAATGATTTGAAAACTCAGGTCCTTAATTTAAAATATCCCTTTCTTATATTGAAATTAAGCAAAGTGACATATCCTCATGGAATTTCTGCTACAGTTTTCAATTAAGTTAAAGCAATATCTCCTAAGGGGGAAAACAAAGTCTGACTCATTTATGGGTACTTGCATGCTAGCCAAAATGTTGGGGTGTTACAAAATTTTCAAAGAATATTATTTATTTTATATTTTTTGAAGTAATTTTTATGCCAGTATGAACCTGACTTAATAAATGTTTGGCAGTTGGCGTGGAAAAAAGTCTGTTCTATTGCAATTACATTCACTCAGTATTATTAATATGTGCTAGCTTTGAATAGAACAACTCTTCATTTTTTTTTAAAGAAAGAGTTCTAAAAGTGTTTATTGGGATGCTAGCACTGTGAGGCAGGTATGTGCTTACTGTGACCTTGATGACACATACGTTTTAGAAAGCCTAAAATCTGACTATTAAAATATTGCTACTAGGCCATCAGGTTTTTAGTGAGTGTGTTAGATTCTCATCTCATTTACAAATTAGCACTGAATGCCCTGTTATGGTAGTGTAATGGTGTTTACCTTTTCCTGAACTGCCGTGARAAGTGGAACTGTATTTGTCCTTGCCGTTTCACTGGGCAGTCATCTGTTAATAGAGAAAACAGAGATCACCCCTGGGAAAGAACATAATAAAAGYCTGTAACAAGGACAGATTTGGAGGTTGGTGATGCTGAAAGATAATTCTTTCAACTACACATTTGCATTTACGTTGAAGCCTTACAAAACGGAGCAGCTAGTGTGGGTTTCTTCCTATTATTTGATCTCAGGCTATAGGATTACTTTGTTTCTTAAAAGGTCAAAGTTTAGAACRTTTACTTCATCAGCCAGTTAAGGGATTTACTTGTAAATATCCAGAAAACAGGCTTTCAAAGAATAAGTGCTACCATTTTATAAAGCATTTCTTAAGCAGGAAATTGGTTACTTTAAGAACAGAAATCAAATCAGCACTACTGTAATCTCAATAATTAAGGTTTAGTTTTTCTAGCCTGACTCTTGAAGGTTTGCACTTACTTCTGTAAATGGCACAAATGAAACCAATACATGTCTGGCAACAAAAAATACAACTCTGAGTAAGTCACTGTAGGAAATTTAAATTTTTTTGTTTGCAAATCATGTAATAAAAAGCCATCTTTCTAGATTCCTTAAAGTCATTGTCTCTTGAGGTTAGTAGAGGTACATTAATAAAGATTAGCAAGTATATATCAGAGAGACTGTCAGAGCTAAAATAAAGTTTCATAAAGATCTCGCATGAGAGGCCAGTGGGAAATTGGTTGCCATTTTGTGTCACTATTTCTGCACTTTGTTTTTTCTGTTTCCTTCATTGTGAACCAGTTGCAAAGATTGTTTTCTTTAGTAGGCGTAGGAGTTACTGTTGTTTTTGCTGGTAGACAGGTTCTGCAATCCAATATTAAAATTATCCAAAAACATTGTTATTAATAATTTCAAAAATTTGGGAGGTTTTTCATAGCACAAAACAGCAACAGGAGCTCTCAGTATGTATTGTGAATGAACACAGGAGAATGATCCGTACCAAACCAGTTATTGAGTAGGCCTCTGACATGATAGGCACTCAAGTTTGTGTCATTTTCTCAGTGGAAACATGAGCATCAGTTTGGGGTTCTTTCAACCAAAGAAAGCACCCATGCTACTGGACTATTGAGTTTGTTTCYTTTTTCTGTGTCCTATTGAGTATTTGCTTTTTCAAAAAAAAGTGAAATAATTTTGTCAGAGAGGACTGATTCAGTGTCCCAGTAGTTAGGATGTTCTTCTGAGAAATCTATGTTCTTGCTTCAAATTAAATAAAGCAGAAATTTGAATCTGTGTGTCCCACATCCTGTCTTAGTGCCATAACCTCCAGAATAGGTACAAATTCGAGGTTTCTGACCTTAGATTTGGCTGGAAATTTCTGTCTGGCCAGGATAGAACTTCCTGGTGAAAGCCTGGTACATTTCCATGAGCAATTGTTGTTTAGGTGCATAGATATTCTGAATTAGAAAACCAAAATTTATGGGAGGGCGAGGAGAAAGGAGGAAAAAAGAAATCTTGACTGGTTCTGTGCAATATTTATCTCTCAGTGTGATTATTTAGGACATTTGCCCTAGTGAGGCATGCTGTGTTCTTCACCATGGCAACTCACTAGTCTTCATAGGAGATTGCATCTGCTTGTGTGTCGCTTCCAGATGTGATGGTTCAGAGAACATAACTTGGCCTGGCTACAGGAGTGGAGGAAAGAACTTTTAAATTTGCAAATCTCTAGTTTTGTTTAAAAATCTGAACCTCTCTGGCGTGACTAAATGATTCCTGTAAAATACTAGTGGTGATAGTGGGGAAGAAGGTAGCAGTTCAGGCTTTCAGGGCAACCTGGATTTATACCTTGAAATAACTACCAACACTTGGCAGTAACATTTGACATTTCAGTTAAATTGCTACTGACTTCTCATCTTAGTGCCAAAAATTCTAGAGTGCTTTCCCAAATGGAGATGAGGAAATTTACAGACTACTGTTCTTGAGAATTTCTTCTCCTTTAAGGTTATAGGACAGGCTCTCATCGCTTGTGGCCTCTTGATTAAAAGTAATTGGACTTTGGCAATTTTACTTTTCCTCTTTCTTGGACTGCTGGGTGTTTTGCATGCTTGCACGGGTTATCCGCTGGAGGTTAGCACAGTAGATTATTTTGTTGCCTGATGCCTGTGCACCAGGGGTGGCCAAACTTTTTTGACGTGTTGGCTGCACAGTGATTTACAGATTAAGGCTCTGGTCTGCAACGGTGCCAGCAAGGCTGCTGTTCTCTCTCGCTGACACATTGCACTGCTTTAAGCCGCAAACTCTTCGCTTACCCTTTCAGTCTTATTATAGTTCTTATCCCACATTTTCTTTTGGCGCAAAACACTCTATTATTTCTGCTTTGTGCTGGGCTCCACTCCTATCTCTGTCTCAAGTAACTCATGAAAATGACAGAACAAATAGAAGCAGCTGGCTGTGGCCTACCTGTCTTGCAAAGGGGCCACAGAAGGCACCATTCCTGCTGCAGTATGGAGTACAAAACTGGGCCAGATGTTGTCCTTAGGTTAGAGTGTGGCCATCCATGAGGAGTTGTGTTTAAAACAGGTGGTCTTAAAGGAATGCATCTGTGKTTTTCTCTCAAAGATTGCATAGGTAGATGGGCTTACCTTTAGCATACCAAAAAAAAAATTTAAAAAACCCAAGCATGTGGAAGCACTGGCATCTCTGTGGGTGTATCACTGAGTTTCTTGAAGGAAGACCTGTCATTATAAGAAAACCTGRAATGAGAGGGAAAGTGTCTTACCATTTTTTTCCCTAGTTTTACTCGATAAGTACTAAGAACAGTTTACCAGTTCAGAGCAAAGGGTCCGTCTGGTCTAGTATTCTGCTTTCAATACAAGCAGTTATTTCAACAGTATTTTGTTTTTGTCAGCTATAAGGTAGTGACTAGGGAAGACTAGGAACAGGAACAGTAGGAACATATGTGATCCCTCTAATACTTTTTCAGCTACCAATAATTTTTAGCTCAGGGATTTTCTGAGCCTGATGTGACTTGTCTGTTTAGTTACATGCAACAGATCTTTCTCTCAAGTACTTATCCAGTCTTCCTCCTCTGAGTCCATGAAAACATTTTGCATTCACATCCTTTGGCAAGGAGTTGTGTAGAATTACTACTCCCAGCATAAAAAATAACCTTTGTTTGGTTGGTTTCTTTGAACCTGGCTCCTACTAACTTTTTCTCTAACAACTTACATATCTGACATTTGTGATTAAATATAATGGCTTTTAATTTACTTTGATTGTCTTAAAGGCTGAGGAGGACTGTGGGCTATGTTCATTATTACCATCATTTCTCTTGGTAGTTTTACTTAACTTATCCTTAACCTTTCAGAATGAATCTAAATTTAGGTATCCATGTGATGAAGACAGGGCTATCACAGGAGTTTTAGGAACTAATWAATGGATTTTTTAAAGTTTGATGATAGATATGGGGAAGAATTTCTTATTAAATCACTTCACCTCTTGCTGAAGGTGAACAGAGAGAATGCTGGTTCCAGATACCATTTTCTGTTCTTCTGAATGAAAAATGGGCACAGTGTGTGAGTATGGGCCCAGAAGAGACTGGTCAGGGCCATTAAGGCCCATTAGTACACTCAGAGCCCTGCCATATTGCATGCACGGTATGGCTGATGTACAAAACACTTTTGCAGAGGTAACCCTCCAAAGACATTTTTGTYTTAAGTGAATCAGGAAAGGGTGAACTGATTTAGAAAAACAAACAAACCCAGTCTGTTGTTTTAAAATGTTTACAGACTAATTCCAAGCCTTTTTTCAAATGTTTGCATTGATTCAGAATTGTTTCTTTATTTTATTTTGCTCTGTCCCTTCTGTTTGGGTCTGTTGTACTGCTCTGGTGGTCTTATGTTGGTGGTAAGAAACAGTATAATATCCGCCACCATGTCTGTCAGCCTACCTCTGCTTCTTCAGTGTTCCTGCTGAGCTCCTGGGCTCTTTTTAAGTCACTGCAGGAGCTGCAGTGAAATTACTTAAATGATTTAAACCACAGAGGACACAGAGGTTTTAGGCAGAATCTTCCACCCAGTCCGAATATTCAGATTCAACTTAAGCTTTCTACTAGCTTGAAGTGTGTCTGGTTACAACCAGGAATASGAATGCCTCCTACAGCAAGCGAAAGAAAAATCCCTTCAAAGTATCACCAATGGCTCGTTAGAAAGAAGGTGGTGGCAGCAGTTAGACAACTGAAGGCACCAACCAACAAACAGTTGTGCTTATCATTAGGTGCTGAAGGTGAAGAATGGTTTATATTTTTTAATTTTCTCTTGTGCATCCATCTGGTTGCGTTAATGTCTAGGACTGCACCGGAGTTCTCTACAGGGCCTTAAGGCATGACAAACTTAGAGACTTCAAATGAAGGCCTATACCATTTTGTAGGGTGAAGTTTGCTCGATATTCTGTCTATCCCCATTAAAAAAAGGTCCCTGGCTTTAGCTTATCATGTGGCCAAAACCACAAAGAATCAGCGGATAAGTAGTAACTTTTGAGCACATTAGAAAGGGACGTTCTCATCTTAAAAGTGACTGCGATGTAATTATATTTATTTGGAAATCCTATTTTATGAGTAGTAACAAAATAATTGGTTTTCAGTAGAATAATTTAAAGATGTATCCACTGCATCTAATGTGCAGAGGTGTCTGAAATTMATCCAGGAGAACATGTGAGTGAATCAAATATCTGGAAGGCTAATAAAGACTCCAGGAGGTCCTGAAATTTAAAAGAAGTACCAGAAGGACTGTAAACAATAAATGTTTAACAAGTGCTGACTTAAAGCTACTGAAGATATAATAGGTTTAAATTTACTGTTAGGAATGATAAAGTGTAGAAGGTCTGGCTTTGATGTATGGCCAGAACCACCAGTATGATAATTCCTGCCACTTTGATGTGGGTACCTGGGCTACCGATTTTGGAATTCTGTGTGGTTTTAGTCAACCCAGTTTCTGCCAGGGCCAAAACTGGAGGGGAAATGTGCTATCCATAAAAGTCAACCACAGGAAAACTAGTCCAATAACATTAGGAGTCTCAATTGAACCCATGAATGTCAATACACGTAGCACGAAATTACATCCTTGACATGATTTGTTGGGCCTAAGTCTAGTACTCTAACATGATTTGTAGCAAGTTTTCTTGAGTGCAGCAAAAAATGATGGCCTCTGACACATTGCTTAGTTTGCTCTTGCTGAGCTAAGGTATCTAGAGCAGCCATCTTAATGGAGGCTGCTACCATCTTGATAGGAGGAAAACAGTGGTTATGGTTCCAGTTGTTTCTCTTTGATTATTATTTCTTTGGAGCTATGGTGGGCCACAAGAAGTAATGCAAGAAAAAAAAAGATCATTATAAAAATGTGTGCTTTGCAGCATTGTTATTTGCAATTTCTACAGAGTTCATTCTTGAAACGTACAAYGCAAGAAAGTTGGCATAGACTTTCTTATACAAGTGTGTGTTCATGGATACTAGTCAGAGGAATTCTGAGTCTTGAGTAACTACCATTTAAAATGCAATATGGTAAATTAAAGGTCATTCAGTAATGCTTACATGAAGCTGCATCAGAACTGGCAGTTACATCTAAAGAAAGAGAATCCATAGTCATAATTGAAAGTTCTCTGAAATCACCATCTCAGTGTGCAGCAGCAGCCAAAAAAAGCTGATAAATTGCTGGCATTATTAGGAAGGGCACTGAGAACAGGACAGAGAGCCTAATTATGTAAAACCCTGATGTGCCCACATGCCGAGTGCTGTGTGTACTTCTGATTTCTACATTTCAAGAGGAGATACTGGAGGTAAGGAAGGTTCATAGGAGGACAACTTAAATGATAATGGTGATGGAACATCTGCCTTATGAAGAGCAACCRAAACAGCTAGGACTGTTCAGCTTGAAACAGAGAAGGCTGGAAAGGATTATCATCAAGGTTTACAAAGATATGAAGGTGATAGATAAGATGAATGCAAAATGTTAATTAGCTGCTAACATGGCAGTGATAGAATTAGAAGGCACTTGCTGAAACTAACAGGAGATCCATTTGAAACAGATAATCCTTTCGTACAAGGCAGATAGCTAATTTTGGTATGTGTTGYCACAAAAGACTGTGGAGACAGTATGGCTGAGTTCAAAAGGGTTTAAATGAATCCATGAACATCTGGTCCATAAACAGACATTAAACAAAATAGACAGGGAGGTACTCTTTAACATCCCTAATCTGGAGATTTTGGTTGTTGGAGAACAGAGGAATGACTCYAGATAAAGACCAGGCTTGTGTATTCTCCCTAGTTAGTATCTTCTGTTGCCACTGTTCAGGATCCCAGGCTAAGATGGACCATAGGTCTGACCCAGTATGACATTTCCCGTGTTCTTATATTTTTAAATGTAAATGTTAGTAATCAATGACAGGAAACCTGCAATAATGCATTACAAGTTGTAGGCACTAACTGTGKTTAAATTACGTATTTCCCCAAATTAATTTAACAAAGAAGTTAAATTGCTAACCAGAAGGCTCCTTATATATCAAATAACTGAAGTTGAAAAGAGTTTTCAGAAGAATTCATGATGTTACATGGCAATTATTGATATTATGTATATATTTGATATAGAACATTGGTGATTTGCAGCAAATAAGTCACTCCCATTGCACCCACTTGCCACTTTTAGCTGCTTTTTTATTATTATGGTTATATTACTCTGAAGTACAGAGGATAAAAATGCTCTCATAATAACAGAATAGTTTTGGTTGTTCTTGTAATTCCAAAGTTGKAGGGGAAAAAACGTTTGCTTATTTGAACTCCTAACCTTTTGCTCTGGAATTCTTGCATCGGGGTGTTTAATGAGTATTCTGGCTTCAGACATGTCAGAAATTTCACTGAGATAGTCTCTTTTGCAGATATTTGATACTTCCACTTCCAACTGAGATCAGAAAGTGTGGAGAAGTGTGATTTTTTGCTTGTTCGTTTGAGCTCACCAAACTTTGAAAGTTTGGAAACAAAACCTGGTTTTCACTCAGCTTTGTGGCATTAGAATAATTGGCATTATACATATTTTWAAGTCCCAGTCCGGGTAATGCTAGGGTTTTAGCATTTTTCTTTTATCCAAACTAACTTGTTAGTCTTCAGTAATGGAGACCTACAATGGCCTTATGTGGTGTACTAAATAGCAGACAAAACACATCTGCTGGCTTTTGTATTTGTAAATGGTTTGTGGAATTTCTGCAAGAGAGTAATTTGAAAGATGTTTTTACAATTCAGCCAGTAATTGCCAGCATGACATCTTTGTCTGTTGGAAGGAACTTCTTTGACTTCATGGGTTTTGTACTGGACTTAAAATAAGCAAACTAAATTTTGATCGATAAAGACTAGCTTACTTCACCTGCAAGCATTCCATAGAAAGCTTATGAACTAAATATCACAGAGTTTGGGGATGGTAGAATATGGACATTATGGTATTATCCAATCATTGTTGCCCAATATCTTGTGAATATATTTCTAAAAGGTATGCACTGTGGTGTGAATATCTTTTCAAAAAGTATGTACTGTGGAAATAATGAAACTGAATACTGCCATTGATCATACTGCATGTTGCCTTACGGCACTGCTTGCCTTATAGTACTGCTGGTATTCTCTGATCATGATGTGCAAAAGCCTGACTTGGCTTCATTACTAGAATGCATATATTTTTAATATTGAGCTTCATCATCCTATCTTCTAACTTATTGAGGTGTTTATTCATGAGAAGCAAAAGGGACAAGATGAACAGTAGGAAGTGCAAGAGCCATTTCTGTCAGTCTAGTTGCTGCAGATTTTTTAAGTTACTACAGGATCTCTGCAGATTTTTTAAGTTACTACAGGATCTCTCCACTATATGCAAGAAATAAATTTTAATTTAAAGCATTTCTGTATCTAAATTTTCAGTTTGAGGTTCCTGCTAGAGAAGTAGTTCCCAACAAGAAGCGAGTTAGCTTTACTACTGTGCTAATATAAAAAAGGAGAGTTGGGGCTTTTGTGGGAAGAAATAATTTGAAAGCATTAAAAGAAGAGTAGTTGTTTAGTAGCATTAAAATAATGAAAAGCTGTACGATTCTTTTATTTCCTGCTAGAAGAAGCTGTTTCCCTTTTTCCCCCAAATACAAGAAATTTCCTTCTTCTGATGGAGCATGGCATTAAGTTGCCCATTCAAATGTGGGGTTATTGTTGATCACAACCTTTTCATGCCTTCGCACAGAAAGCAGAAATTTGTTTTAAATGGTACTTTGACAAGCCAGTGTTTAAAGTATTTTTATTTGGTACTAAGGTCATTTTCAAAGAAAGTTGGTGAGCTTTATCTCTCAGCTGGACTGTCATCCACAGGTTTTCCCCCTTTTTCCAGTACTCCAGCAGAGTGCGATCTTCCTGGAAGTTATCCAGTACATGCCTGAAAGAGATTAAGGTAGTCTGCAGGGGTGGGAGATATTTCATCAGAATTTATTACTGTTCAAAGCCACCATAACGGTTTCCGCTTAAGTCTTCAGTGTTAAAACCCATGAAAATTGCTAATACCGTGACAAGTTAAAAATGTTGTAGGTGTTTTTCATGCAGTATTCCAAGAAAGACCACAAAGAACCGGCAGCTGAAAACTCCACTAACTTGCCTTTAGTCTTTTGCCATGTTGAAGCCAGGTCATAATTTGTGTTGTGCAACACAGAGATAAACTATGGGTCTACATACCATCTGCTGCTGTCAGTTAGCGTAGCTTAACTTAATTGAGTGGACTTTCTCAGTTTTTTTCCACCTAAGGGTATGGCTCAATGTAAGATATCAAGGAGCTCAAGAAAGCCAATCATAAGATTTTGAGCAATGAAACCTTTTTTTTTTTAATTAAAAAAAAAAAAAGAAAGCAACATTAAAAAAACCCAAAAACCCAAAACATTAGAAAGCAAAGGGATCTGCTTTCTTAGCAAACATGATAGCTGTTACATTCATCTCACCACTAAATACTTGTACTTTGCCTTTAGGAGTGTGGTCCAGCTTCTTATACCGCTTCCTGAGCATAGTAATCCGATGTAAAAGGTATTTAAGCTTTTATTAAACAGTACAGTAAAAAACTCCGGAAAGGCCACAACAGTGCTGAATTCTTTTTGATGTAAGCACCTTACTTCTTCTCACATCCAAAGGGAACAGTCCAAGGTAACTATGTAAAAGACACTTGGGAAGTTGCAGATAAGGTATGAGAGATCCTACGGAGTTAAAGAAATAGGCCATTTCTATTTTGGCCAYTGTTTTTCAAATATTCTGTAATGCCAGATTGCAGGTTCCAGTGTGAGCATGGAGTTGTTTAGTTAAAAGGGAGTAAGTATACTGATAATTCCTAGAATTAAGAAATAAGTGCACACACATCCCCCCTTAATGGAGGCTTGTTGGTGTTTTTAATTAACAAGGTAATATTCATTCAACAAGTTTAACAGGAAAGAAAAAAAAACTTCAAAAAGATTCACAGCAACAGCAGTCACCACTGCCATGCCATGTATCACGTTAGCTATCGTTCATGTTTTTCTCTACTTCTGTGTTTTGTTTTTCCTSGTTAACTCAAATAATGCTGAAGTCAGTGGAACTTACCAGTGGCACAAAGAGTGCATCTTTTTAGACTTCACTTCAGGATCCATCTTGATGTTGCTGTGCAAAATAGCAGTAAGATTCTAGCGCCAGGAATATTAGCAAGATACCGCCCTTGACTGTCATTTGGGGAAAGTTAGCATATTATACAACAGAGTCATCAGCAATCATTTAGAAAGCTGACTGCTGATTCTAATTCAGGGGGTTTTGTTATCTCATATGCTGAATCTCCACCAGTCTGCTCTGCCATTTTGAATGAGGGTAGTTGTTTTCTGTGTATCAGCTGTGAACCAAGGGGAATGGTGGCACATAATTATTTGATTAAAACCAGTGAGAGAGCACAAACACTCAATACACATTTCATTTTTTTGATGGAGTGTTAATGATCTTGTCATGGGTATTTTTCTGGGATTTTTGCTGGTCATTAATTTTAGAGAAAATATTTTCCATATAAATGATGATAAACAGTCATTTATAGTGACACAGTAACAAATCTTAGTCTGTCTCCCATTGTGTCATCTTCAAGGAACAGACTGTTTGCAACTGAATCTTTTTCATTCCTGCCTGTTGTTGGCAGTTTCAAAAGTATGAACTCATTGAAACCAATTTTAGGAACAGGTGCAGAAACCTGTGAAAATAAAGCCACTTTCAATTGTCTKCTAAACAGGGATGTAGAAACTGAAGAACTCAGGTTGGTGTTGAAAATAACAATCCTATTTTTTGCAGTTGGTTACATATCTGAATACATCTATTTCTCCGAAGATCATGTAACATAGTTATTCTTTATATCAGGCATCAGCTAACTTGGGGGAGTGCTCAGATAGAGAGTGAGTGAAACTGTGAGGGCAAGCTGTGTGTCCTTCATAGTATCATCTTTAAGATGTGAATCAGAAGTTCGAGTCGCCTGACTGAGCCAAGGGATTCTCTTCTCAGCTATGCTAGAAGGAAGCATTAAGTCTGTCTCAACTGAAAGTCAGTCTGGAAGACCAGTGAAGGATGGTGATACTGTAATTTACCATCTTTGCTCATTAATGGTTTCCTACAGGATAACCAAAATATTTGAAAATCATTTAGTAAAAACTCTGTTCTTTCTCAGAAATAGATGACTGGAAGAATGTTCTCATAAACAAGGAATTGCTGTCTGTTTCTTCATCCTAAAATGATACTCAGTGATGAATATCTTCCTTCTCCCGGCTTAAGTCTTCTCCAAATCTGTATTAACTCCCATCTGSTTTTATTGGATTCTGTATATTCTAATGAATTCTTCAAGTGCCACAAAACCAGGCTTTAATGGACAAATATTTTGAACCTGTTAATAACTAGGCTTAATGCCTTACACATTTCCAGTGCTTACCCACTGTAAAGAARAACAATAACTGAGAATATTAAATGTTAGATTGGCTAAGAATAGCTTTATAATACTTAAGACGTTCTATTGCAATGCAGGCTGTAGTAAAGGCAATAAATCCAAAATATTTATATAATTTTTTAAAAGAGGTTTTTATATTAGGTTCCACCTACCTTGCCATCTTACCCAGAAAAAATCAAGTAGTGCTAATCTCAATTTAAACATGTGAAGAGGTCTCTTTCAAATATAAAAAAAATACATTGCCTTGTACACTGAATATGATAGTGAAAAAAACATGTGGTGCAGCATATGAAGAAGCTCCACACAGGTCTTGGGATGAGTGTAGTTTGGCAAAACCTGGGTTCCTGTAATTCACTGGAATGTAAAGATTCTCATACTTGACAAGTTGGCTTTCACTCATAGCAAACGGATCTTACACTGCAAAAGGTATTCCTTTGCATATAGGTATGCCTTTAGCCTCAGTCTGGTTTTCCTTGAATGAATCAAATTGCATAGTTGTGGTGTACAATTTTAAAATGTTGAGTGTCTTCCTTTCCTGACGTAACAAAGCTATTGGTCTTTCTAGATTAATTGAAAATGTTTAGCAGTGGAACAGTCTCCCACACTACCTYTCTTGCGTAAGTACATGCAGGAGTGACTTTCACAGCTTTGGAAGTACTCCCTTTAGACAGGTTTTCAGGAGAGATGTTGYATGGCTGCATCTATCTCCAGGACCACTGTAACTCTAGAAGGTAGTCAGAGTACAGTATCACTATCATGCCCTTCTCTTTAGAGCCCCCTTCACAAGGATCATAAGCAAGCTGCTGTACTAGGTATGGCACTTTCTGGAATACTGTAAGATCTTCTCATTAAATTTGAGCCAAGCAAGCAGTAAATAGAGGTGTATGTGGTGATATTAATACCCAAACACATGCATATTTATGTTTTTCAGTAGTTGAGTACTGTTCAGGAAAGTGAAATAAAGTTCACTCAGTATTGTAACATGCAAGCTAATGGAATCCCTAAATTGGATTCCTCTATCTAAATTGTTTTGCCTTTRTGACTCATGTTCTTTAAATTCATATGCTCTTGAAAAGACTAAAATAATTTGTGATTATATGCATATTTTTATAAACCTACTCTATAAATGAACCCAGAGATTTAAAGCTGAATCCTTCTGAAAGTTCTTAAAGAGCCCATGGGACATTTTCCAAAGACAGCCCCAACTTCCATGTGCCTTGCTCATACAAAAGACATTTGCATCAAAAAGATGACTGAATGAAGTGAACAAACTTTGAGGCTATGAAATTTGCAAACTTAGGAAATTGTAATTTCATTGCCAAGTCTATGACAAAATTCCTATAATTTTAGTGGTGCCAAGATTTCATCTTCTTATGCTTCCTAGAGGAGCTGGGCAAACCATTTCTTTTAGGACATTGACAGAATAAGCCCCTCTTAAATTCAGGGTGTTAAAAGCTTAGGGTTTCTAAGTTTGGCTCTGGATCCAGCTTTTGCACAAGTTCAGAGGGATGTCTCCGGAGTTCTAATTTAAGGTCATATCTGCTTATAATTTAACTGTATAGTGATAACTGTAATACCTTAAAGGACACTTTAAGGAGCTTAGGAAGGAGGACAGACTAATAATTGCTGGCTTGTCTTTCATGATAGTTAACAATGATGAAACAGTTTCATCACCGATCAATAATAGTGAAGAATATAGTGAAGAATATTATGCTGAATCAGTTAAAATGGGGTTTGTTTGGTGGGTTGTGGGGTGTTTTTGGCCAATTAAATTTTCTTGAGACGTGCATCAAAATTTAGTATCAATGTAAATGTATGTAGGATCGTAGAATATTTTAGGTCTGAGTGTCATCTGGTCCAGTCCCCTGCTCTAAGCAGGGCCAACTTCTATGTTGTATCGGGTTGCTCCATGCTTTGCCTAGTAAAGCTTTGAATACATCCAAGGATGGACATTTAACAGCCTCTCTAAGCAGCTTGGTCCCTGCATAGCCACCTTCTTTTTAATGTTTTTTGACTTATATGCAATCAGAATTTCATGATCTTTTCTTTTACTCTACATTTCTGCAAAGAGCCTGTCTTCTAGACAGCTGCCCGGCAGGTAGCTGAACAATAGAAACCCTAAGACTTGTCTTCACAGACGCAGCTCTCAGCCTCTTCTCTTAAGTCATGTGCTCCAGACCAGTTTAGTGTCCTCTGGACTCACTCCAGTTTGTCAGTCTGTCTTTCACTGGGGGCCATGGACTGTGTGTGGAGCCTCTGTAAACTCTTCATTAAAAGAATGTACTTTCTGCATTAGTAGCCTTTAAAATAGGACTTCTCATCTTTAAATCATTATACAAAAGAGAAGTTGTAAAATTTCCTCTATGAGATTTTTTTTTGGTTCCCATTTAAGAAATAACTAAACTGAAGTAAATAACTATATAAAGGTTGTTAATCAGGATAATGGCAGATCTGAAATTAAATCAGAAGTCCTGCTGCTTATTTTCCCGTCCAACAACTGAGTAAAATTATTTATTTTCTTTTTTGGTCCCTGAAAAACTGTCTCAGTGTCCTTGTGTTTATATTTAAGGAAATTTAAAGGCATATATATAAATTCTAGGGTTTTGTATCTCTGTTATTTTCTAGGTTTCTTTTGGCATTTGACTTCTTTTCTCTTAGTACAGCTAAAAAGATGCTAACTTTTACTTCTTTCATAGCATTCAGCTTATTTTCCTTTAGGTATACCTTGTCTGCTTCTTAGTTTGGAAAACTTTTATCCTGATTCACTTTCCTGTGTACAGCATTCAAGATGTGCTGCACCCACAAGCAGTCTTACAGTGAACCACAGAACTTAGGGAATTATAAATTACTGTTCACGTGTAAAGCCTACATAAATTATTTTTCAACTAACTTAGGTCCTCCTCCTCACTACAGTCCCAAAGAGATAAGATGCCATGCTAAAGACGACCCCAGTACTACTTGTTGGCTTTAGAAGGTTCATTTCAATAGGGGTTGGCTGTATTAAAGAACCATTTACGCTTTGGTGTCAAGAAGATCTTGCCAGGGGACCTAAAGGGTCATTAGCCTCCACTTAGCCCCATACAGTGTAGCAGATGCTTCATGACATGTGGCAAGGAAAGGCTTTAATGGTGTGTCGGGAAATCCCAGCCTCATCACGTTATTTTTTACTAATCTGTTACTGTCTAGCCATGAGTTGCCATTTTACGGGTAGGTGGGCTTTTACTTATATGTGCCAGTGATGACAGTAGGAGGAAATTAAAGAAGCATTGCTGGCGACATTGCATATTTTGCTCCTCCTTTTAGTAACTCATACTTCTASGTAGAGTGAATTGGTCCTTAGACAAGAGTTAAACCCAGAAATGTAAATTCCTTGAGCTTTTAAAATTCCATTTGGCTTGATAATTGTGAGTGCAGACAAGCCAGCCATTTATTTTAGAAAATACCCAAGAGTTTCAAGGAGCAACATAATTGTCAACTTCCTTTGTGCACTACAGTTACTGAAGTGTTATGATCCACAAGTATCAGGTGTGACCCACATGCAGTTTTAGGACCCTTCCTCAAAGACAACATGGATGGTCTCTCAGGAATAGAAGGATACAGAGAGTAGTACCTGAGGTACTTGTTACAGAGGATGTTCCTTTGCAGTTGTAGTCTTTTGTGATTCCTTATGTTTCAAATACACATAGCATGTGATCTGAGGGAATACAAACCACAGCACAGATTGCCTGAMGAGATTGTAGGTAAAGTTCTAAAAACAACAAAAACCCCAACAGAAAGGAAGCCCTTAGAACGAGATTCGCTGGGTAGACAGTATGTGACTATCTCAGGTTTTACTTGGTAAACAGGACAATTTTGTAAGAGAGTTTGTTTGAATTTAGCCACTCTTTTAACCATCATGGTGGCCCTACAATGTGATTTTCCTTCCTCTCTCTTATTTAGACAACTGTGTCTTCAGTGCTATATAAATCATCTGAGTTAATCTGAGAAGTGAAGGTTTCCAAGTAAGAGCGGCCACACCCTGAAGGCATGGCATGTGAGGCAGAATGCCTTCTATTTTAGGAATTCTTCCTTTCATCCAAAGAAAATCCCTCAAAAAGTCATGCCTAGCCATCAGGACCCCCTGGATAAATGGGAATTTATTATGTCATCTTGACACTAAAAAATACTAATCTCCATTCTAACTGTGGTTACAAAAAGGCTAGTGGTATTTTATGTTCAGAGTGGACAAATGGATTTCGCTACCACCCAATAGCTAAGGAAATCCTTTATCTCAGGGAGAACATCTATGCCTATTTCTTATTTGGTCCATTTGAATGAGGTACGTTTAGTAGTACTTACACTGCGAGAGAATGGAAACYTCTGAGAGAAAAAAAGGAGCAACAAAGTAAACTAAGATGAAAATRCCCACTCAGGGAACACTTTTTTTAGGATCACTGGGATTTTACTAAACAATATTTTCAAGATTACTGATACCTCTGTCTGACTCTTTCAGAAGAGAAATCTTTGCGTAGGTGTCAAGTAGTGCATGTGTGGAGAGCCCAACAAGGCCRATTTGTATTGGATCAGCCGCATGCGTACTGCCCGGATAGTTTGTGCAGATGCAGACCAGGTCTACAGCTAAGGCTTCCTTTCTCTTCTGGCCGTCTGTAAATCTCTGACGAATCATCAGAGTCCACTTTGTCTGCCCAGGGAAAATTTACAGCTGGAAAAAGGATGTCATGGCTGGGGGAACTAAAATGTAGAGTAACTCAGCTTTAGTTTCAACRTAGGAAAATAAAACAGAAATCAGCACCAATTTTCTGTAGACACTAGAGTGGCCATTGTACCACAAAACAGTGAACTAATGGAAAGTCATTCAGTTTTTCGTTGGAAAGATCAGTTTCTTTCAAACTGTCTTTCTTTACAAAATCTAATTCAGCCTGCCTGAAAGTGCTTACAATTCATGGTACGTTCTCCTACCTCAAGGCTCCCAATCATTTTTAGTGTGGATCGCATCAAAATATAGAGGTGGTCCTACACAGTACTTCTTTACATGTTTGCAGTCACATAAGGTATGTTTCATCCGATTCGTGATCACAGTGGGACCCTCCAATTTGTAGCTGTGCAGACAGGATCTTCTGTTTTAACAGCATTTAGCTGYGGTTTGGTAGATAGAAATCATGAGGGGGTAGAACTGTATTACTGAGCAGAATTTTTGTGACCTGTGAAATAAAGATCTGTGAATTAACAGTGCTCATGAGCCAAATTTTGGAATCTATCAGCATAGTTCTATCAAGGTTATATTTTTCATAGTCTTTTTTTGAGGACTTGGGGGACACTTGACAATTTCAAAATGAATTGTCTAAAATGAGGCCCATAGAAGACTGAAACAGAGTGCTTCTTTAACGCTGTATTACTTATTTAAGAGCTGCATTGTATTCCCATTCATTTTGACATATGTACATTTAAGTATCTTGAAATTTGAAGTGTATGAATGTATAAAGTATCTTTGGATGTATCAAAGGGAGATTTCCTAACATGCTTTCAAAGTAATGTACCTTTATGAAGTGGAGTAATTTTAAGGCAATTATATCTTTCTCATAGAAAGGATCACTAAAGTTACTCATGTCACTGCCTGTTTATGCATCTCAATCAAATGGCTTTGTTTTAAAAATAGGCAAAAATAAAATAAAAAGAAYGACAGATCATTACTTGTTACTGAAATATCCAGCTATTCATAATCTCACTGAAAGATCCATTATGTATTGTTTTAGGGGTGGGAAGTGAAATAGACATACCATTTGAAGAATTAGAACTTTTAGGACATATTTGCGAGTTTCCTCACATAAATATGCCTCAATCCCATCCTCGCCCTGTTTTTATTCCAGTTCTGGRGTGAAATTCTGGCCTGGGTAAAACAAGTATTTTTGCTGCTTAATTCACTGATGTCAAGACTCAGCTGTTACCACTTGAACCAAGAGTGTCTTTCTCTAGAGCTGTTGTGGGATGGAAGCGAGTGTTCACAATGAAGTAGGACAGAGCCAGTGATTTATTACAAGGTTCTGATGGAGGACAGTAGCTTGCAAATACAGATACTTTTTAATAAAAAGAAACACTATATGTGAAAGAAATGAAGGAGCCATTCTTGTTATAGGAATCGGTAACATAATTAGAAGGAAGAAAATCTGCTCTGTAGAGAAGCAGCAACAAAGAGAGGAAAAATCAATAAATCAAAAGGTAATGGGATCTGAACAGGCTACGGAGTCATAGCTAACAACTGCCAGCAATGGAATGTTTGGGAATAATATCGTAGCTGTTACCTGGTAAATCGTAAGAAATCTGAGAAATGAAAACATCAAAATGTAGCGGCTAAGAGCAATGCCAAGCGCCATACTGGGTGTATCTGCCTAAACAAGGAAAATGTAGAACACTAATCCATTAAAAGCTCCCATAATGATAATAACCTAAATTAGAGCAATGATTTCTGAACTTTGGCGTAAACCCTGGAGCCTAATAGATCTCAGAAYATGAGAATGGGCTTGAGCTGCAAACTGAGCATCCAGGCTTTGAGCACGTGATTTTTCTGGACCACCTCCATTTCAGCTATTGGAGTAACACACAGGAAGCAGAGAACACATCCCCTTAGAATAACATTCACTAGTGAAGCAAAAGCAAAGTCAAAGTAGATGTATTCTGTATTTTCCTCCTCTGAGGCCTCCCACAGTAGAAGAAAACAGGGAAAAAGCATGGCTGGTACTCCATCCAGCTGACAGAAAGTCCCCAGGGTGTGTTGTCAAATGACATATGTTTTCTTATTACCTAGGGTTTTAGCTTTTGTTTGGGTTTGATGATTTTTTTATTTGTTTGCTTTTTGCTCTGGAATGCACCAGTAATTTTAAAACTGTTTTAAAGAAGAGGGGGGAGTACAGTTTGAATTATCTGGATTTTTCTTTTTTCTTTGCAAGAAAGCCTATGGAATTTGGCATCTTAACCTGGCCTCGCCTGATGTGATCACAAACACAGTCAAATTTTTATTAAAATGTTTTGAATCTTTCAAACATGATATTGATAACTGAAATGGAGCAAAGAGACAGTAGCATCTGGTTTTAATGAATGTGGTCTGCTTATACTTGAAAGAAAAACCATGCAGGAAAAGACTGGAAATTCTTGTTCAGAGAATCAAAGTGCAATAGTGTTTTTCAATACCTGACATCTGTATGCTTAGAATGACCTGGGTGACTTCACTCAAGCAATTGTTCATATTTTTTAGATTAAAATGCCATATTTGGATCTGAAATATATTTGGTGCTTTTTCTTTTTTTTTTTTTAGCCTGTTGTGTACTTCTTTCCATTCCTACAATCTTACCAAAGCTCTTTGCTTTGAGCTCTGTCATACCTTTTCAACTTGGCGACCTTCTTCAATATAGTATATATATCAAACTATTTTTATGTAGAAGTGCGTGTGTTCCTATTACCATACTGTAGTCTAGACAAATACGGCAACCCTTTGTGGAGATATTTTTCTCCTATATGTATAAACATCTGAAAGAACAGAATTACCTGAAACAACCTCCTAAACTGCAGACCCATATAAAAGCCAATTTAAGATATATTCTGTTTTTCAGGGGAAAAAACAGAGGGCATTGTCAAAACAGATTCTGCAGGAGGTCTCCCTGCCCCACTACCTTCAACTCAATTTTATTAGCAGCATTTCAGCCCAGGCTCTTCATGGACATGCTGCACAGCATTAGAGTTTGAATGCCTTCTAGCAGAGTAGTAGTAATAGAATATACCAATACAGCTTCCCGCATCTTTTCTAGGAACTCATATTGCTTATCTGAGGTGGGTAAACTTGTTTGGAAATGCAGCCTAGATACCTGTTTAGGTTTTGTACTTTGAGTTCTGCCCAGTCAAGATRATGATGATGAAGAATTTTTATTACCCAACCTCTTTCTCTGTCGCTGTCTTCACAGCCTAATCCTGTCTCTCTTGGATTCAGAGACAGTCACTGAGGTGCCTAGCACAAAATGTAAGGCTGTGAATAATCACRGGAAAGATGTAGTGGACACTTTTCATGCCACAGAGAAGTTTCATGCATGGTAAATGCATCTAACTGTGAAGAATACACCAGATACTTGAAAATGGTAATTTAAATTCCATTTATTTCACTTATTCCATTCCACTTATTTTAGCATAGTATCATCCTTATACTAGTATTTGAATTAAGAGTAGAGGTTTGGAAAAGAATAAATTCTTTTGACCATAAGCACCTACCTATTGTCTATATTTTGAAGTTTTAACTCAGTTTTTCACATGAAAGGCAAAGGATAGGTGCCCCAGTTAGTTAGCAGTATCGACATTCCTAAAGTTTTCAGCTTTTAAAGCTGTAGTAAAAGTGGCTTTCAGTTACCACTAATAGCTTCTTTGAATCTTTTTGTTATAATCCCAGAGCTGAGAAATCATTGAGGTTGGCCAGCTTGATTAAATAGTTTTCTTAAGTCAAAGTATTGTATAGTTTGCCTTTAAAAACAAATATGCTGCATTGCCTTTGACCATTTACAGTTTTTCTTTGGCTCCACCAAGCATGTGGATGTCTAATCAGGGGATTATCAAGTAGACTAGAGAAAAATAACAAAGTTCTGTGCTCTAGTAAATATTTGTATAGCACAAGCCTGGAGAAAGTCCATGTTATATTTTACTGTTGATAATTTAATAACTCTATGGCACGCCTGAAATTGTACAGTAAATGTCAGGATGTGTCAAATGAGGTATCCTGTAAAATTTAATAACCTCATACTTAAGATGAGGTGCATGCATGGGTAGGTAACACTGTCATTGGMAAATGCGTTTTGCAAATAATGTTTAGGGCATTTATTTGAATTTTGCCAGGAAATAAAGTGAGCAGTGGCCATCCAGCTTATAGTTAATAACAATAACAATGCAAGTGACAAAGAGAATAACTCATGCAGAAATAGTCCAGTCTATCCAATGATCATGAGACCAACCAACAGATTTCACAGAGCAGTCAAAAGATCTGTGATTTCCTCTTGCTACAGAAAATAGACCGTRGTGTAAACAATTGATTAAATTAACCGAATCTGTGTTGCTTGTGTTTAAGGGATAGCATACAAGCGTGCTGTCTGCCACAGTAGTTTGTTTGCACTGAAATTAAGCAATAATGATTGAGGCACAGAGCATTTCCTGGGGATTAATGACTGGCTGAGAGGAGTTGATGGCCCAAAGAACAGCTCCTGGCCATTAACCCCAGCCACTCATTAATCCAAAGGAAATGCCCTGCCCCAAGATCTTTATTACTCTTAGAAAATGAAAACGAAGAAAAACAAACCCATAAGGACCTAGGTATTTGTTCTGGGTGGTGAAGTTTCAAATCGTTTTGTGTGTGCAGATTTTGATAAAACAAATACCTTACCAGTTATTTAGCTGGAGTGCTCGGTTCTCTCTAAAGCATCTTGATATCATCTAGACCTACAGAGTTGACAAGAGGCTAACTGGAGAAACATGATCTTGTTTTCACCTTTATTAATCTTTTTCTCAGTATGGAATGCAACTTATGTTTAATTCTAATGTGATTGAAGTAAGGTGACTCTGTACTTTAAATAAGTATCTTTAAGTAGTCTGTATCGTGTTAAGTATTTAGAATAAGTGCTGGCAGAGCACCAAACAGACCTAGACACTGTTCTTGTTATATTTAAACCCTTCTTTTCCTAATTTTGGAAGCAATGGACCATCTATACCTTTATAAGCAAAAATAGTTGTAAATGTGAAAAGTACGCATTAAAATATAATTTAGAAAGTATATGTATTGGATTTCTTGAGATAAATTACAGACCAAGTTCTTGGATGTTTGTTGTTTCCTCTCTATTTTCCTGAGCAGAAGAGTACTTCAGAAAATTAAAAAAAGATGGCTGTTCTTCAAATATAAATTTACTCTCTTCTCTACTGTGAAGGAGGATAACCTCTGCTTTACAGCCTTTAGGAAATCTCTAAAAGTTTTTTCAGAAAACATACAAACTATTGATATGTATACTATAGTGATATGTATTCATTAAGTAAATTGATCCAATGTTAACATAAAACATGAACTTAATTCATTTACAGACAGAAATTTTGCTTTCTAGACTATGCTATCATTAAGATCAGATTGTTCAGTTTATTCTTCATGCTTGTAGCATCGGTGGATCTGGGGAACTTATATCAGGTGGGACTGATCAGAATTAATGGTCTACCTCTAGCCACCTCTAAAGGGAGGAGGGAGGCTGGGATAGAGGTTGCAGCGAGGCAACTTAGCTCCATGTCATATACTAACCTATATAGGCTAGAGATTTGCTATACAGTTTTCAATTTTTTGTGGAGATATGCTACAGCACAACTGAATACTGGAAGATCTTTTTCATGTTTTATTAAAAGGCAGATTTATGTAGTTCATATAGTTAATAACAAATAATTTACAAATAAAAATCTCTGTATAGGTGAATGTTAAGATTTTGGCAACAATTTAAGGAAAACAAATTGAATAAGATAAAGGTCCACAGAGAAGCTGAGGTAAGATGCTTTTTTTTTTATTCCCTTGTAACTTCAATACAGTCCGAACTAATTTGTTGTAAAGATACATTGTGCTTTCCGTATGTCATTAATTTTATACCGAAGTAATATGTATGATGCATTATTTTCAAAAGTGAATGTAAAACTATACTTAGCTATAGTTGTGGGAGTGTGTCCTGGGGGACTATAGTGACAGTGGCTTACTGCCAATCAGAYGGAAAACTGAAATTCTATTCTTGCATTTTCATCCATATAAGTATGTATATGTGGAACAGAAATCTTCTAATAAAGAGCTCTTCATTCTAGCAGGCAGTTAGAAGTCAGCGCAACTGATAGCTTAGCTAGAAGAATTTTGACTTCAACTAAGGTGTTATTTTGAGGAGAGAAGGTAATTAACCTTTGGAATAGTGCACGAACAGAACAGTTGTGATAGATTATCTGTCACTGAATGTTTTTAAATTATACTTTTATTTCTTACTTCTATCCATTTATTTCTAGAAGATATGCTTTATTTTAAACAAGATAAACTCTGGAGAGTCCTTGACTGGTGTTATTCATGAGATCAGACAGGACGATTGCAATGGTTTGTTGTGGCCTAATAACCTGCTCCTAGCTTGTTAAACGATACTAAGAAAATTGCTTTCTCCATTTCTAAAAAAAAGATCTTATAAATACTTATATTTTGTTTGGAATTCTTCAAAGGAAAACAGCCATATAATGTAGGAATATTTTGATAAAATAACCCTTGTTGTATATGTCATTGATACAAGGATTTAGCTGTTAGWCAAACAGTGCTAAGAAAACGTTGACTCATAAACTTCAGTGATTATCGTGCTGAAGCTATGGAAAAAGGTTTTCGCATAAATATATTTTTCAGGTTAGTAGAACTTGCAGTGACTTTACTGGGAGCAGGTGTAAGTGTTTACAATGTTGTACCTGAAGATACTTGTCATCTTCTGTTAACATGGGAAAGAACATTTAAATTACTGTAAAGATATTAGGACCTGATTAAAAACCTACTGAATTTGCCCTGTTTGGTGGGGGGTCTTTCAGTGAAACTCACTGGGATTTGGATCAAGATCATATTTTGGAATCTGTAGTCTTATATGTGTTTTGGAGGCTCTCCCAAACTAGTACAGATTACTGCAGAATTCCTCGTTTTTCCTGCTTTATACTGACTAGAAAAGGAATTACTTCTGTCTGGATACTTGACATCTCCATTATTCCCTTTAGAACAAGAGCTATTGTAGATGTAGAAAGCTACGTAAATCAGGTTTGTAATATAGTTTAAATCAGCATGTTGTGTAGTACAACATGGCACAAATAATACAATCTTTCTAACAAAAATTAAAAAAAAAATGAAAACAGCTTACTTATGAATTTGAAGAGGAAACAACTAGCTTCACTTTAAGCTCTTCTTCCTCTCCTATTCAGGATACTATTCATTAGAAAAAAAAGACCTCCAAGTAGTGCTAAAACCAGGAGATATATAGTGAATGATAGCTTGGCACTTGCAAATCTAAACAGGATGTGTGATGTTTCGAAAACCACACAGATACTAAGGTACAAGCAATGTCATTCCACACTAAGGGCCAGATCTAAAAAAGGGCCAGAGCTCACTACTCCATACTGCAGTTGTGTTGTTCTGCACTGTGTAATTTTGTGTACGTGGCCAGCACAGTAGACTTGAAACAGTAATATTATGTATGAGGAGGGAAAGGCCTTGGAAGGCAGCAGAGCTGCTAAGCATCTAGTTATTCAGTAGAGAGTGGTGAAGGCAGAGGTGAATGTTGAATCCTGCCTTAAGATGTTTGAGAGGTAACCACTTTCTTTTAGAACTTTGCAGCAGAGGTCCCTTTCCCAATATAACTTCCTAAGTCTTCACAGAATAAAGTGAAGTTCAGTAGCTTTTATGTTTTCTTTTCTTTTTTAAATCTTCCAGTAGCCATGACCACCTCCAAAACAATAAAGTGTCTATTATTATTGCTCACACACCATGCATGGGAAGTACAGAGTCTTTCTTCCACTTTAGAGGACTCAAACCTATCCCCAGCTAGTTAGTATAGGCCATACTTGGCTTGGAGGGCTAGAGGGACACTAACTTTTCTTTTGAATCTTAGCTACTATAGATGAACTGCTTGAAGCAAGTATGAACATAGTTGTCAGACTCGGTAATGAAGACTTCAGTCAAGTAACAGGAGACCTAGGACCTTACCAGTGCTAGAATCATCTGTTTGTGGACTTACTAATTTTTTTTCCATGGAAATTATGTACACTGTTCTTGAAGCATGARTCAAAACTCCAGTTCCTCGCCTTTTCCTGTTGTGTTCTTTCTAGTCCTAAAACAGAAACCTTGAAACCTTGAGTTTTCAAGAACAGCTTCATCACRATGATTCTTGTTGCTCTCCACATGTACACATGCCTTTCTTTTCCCCCCTGCAATGGTAACTTCCCTTGCAAGTGAGCAATCAGGATTTTACTCCTTTTAGGCAGAGGATGGAGCTGAAACTCCCACCTTCATATATGGAGGATTCTGCCAGTGCTGAACTGTTAATAAAAAGAAGTGGTAGCCTAACCCTTTGCTATATCTTAAAAAAAAAAGAAGCTGTAGTTACTATTGCATTGTTTTCGGAACCTGATCTAGAATGTCTACAAACTGCATTGTCAGAGATCCTCAGGATGCTCGTGGTTAGGCAGGAACCAAGGTCTGAGCTGCTCTGCGCTGTGGTAACTGGTGTGTTTAAAGGCAGGCATGAAAGGAGCAGTGAAGCACTCTTGAAGTCCTGAAGGACTCAGGACYCTTAAAAATGAAAAATGAGGTGCTTTTAGAGTTTGAGTATATTTGGTGGTAGCTGAAGAGCCTTTTCATGATTGCCTAAATTCTACCTAAATTTCAGTTATATTTCTGCATCTTTTTTTGCATCTGACCATGGCTGTTCACTGAATAAAGATCAAAATCACACCTTGCACAGTTACCATATATGGCCAAACCCGCTGCTTTTGATTTTCCTTTTAACATCAAAGCACTAGAAAGAGCATCTTCACTGAGTTCACTGACGTTCTTTAACAGGGTGGTCTGTAAATAGTCTAAAGGTTTGCTTACTATATTAAAGTGCAAGGCTTGCATCACATGCATACAGTCTATTTCTTTTCTTAATCAAGAATTGCAACATATTTKGGGAAAATAAGGGAAATTTTATTTACCAGGTGATAATTTTTGTCACAGAATGAAAAGCAGTGAGTCTGAACTGTGCCCATCTGTACAGAACATACTGACCTTCTTAAAGTTCTTTTCCCACCTAAATGATTCTATGATTCTATGACCTGAAACAGTTTGTCACTCTGTCTTCAAAGTAATAGAACAGATTTTAAACCCATATTGCTGTTTTCAGAATAGGTCTCATTTATGTCAGTCATGCAGACAAGGGAACTATAAACCAGAACAAAAAGTGACCAAACCAGTGTGAAAAACTCGTGTTCTGCATACACAAAGGAAACTGGAAGTGTAGCCTTTGGAATGAGAGATTTCAGTATTTGTGTAAGGGAAAGCTGAGACAGTCTGAGAAAGCAGCAACTCACACACTGACCTTTCTGCACCCTGAGAAAAAGGTGCATTGTGTTAATTTTATGTTAGTGAGATAAAGACCCAAAAGTACAGATAGRTTCTATTAAAATATATTCCAAATATTTATCAGGGCTAGAATAGTTGTAAAATCCTGCTAGAATTTTCTCTCAAGTAAACTCTCTCTCTCTCATTATCAAATAAAACATTTACAGGGACCAAACTTGTAGCCATAAATGCGCTTCTGTATTCAAACACAGCTATCCTTTAGAACCATCTCAAGATACTTCTGTCTAAACCCCCATTTTCAAATTGTGATAGATGTTAGGAACATGAGGCTATCTCCTTCTATATATATTAATTCATGTAACATAATTCTGCAAGATGGCACACATTTACTCATGGGTTAAGATTATAACTGCATTTCAAAGCAGTTCTCTTGAAACATTCTAAAACAGATTATGTTCTTAAAAACTCTGTTCTTTACTTTGCATGTTTTAGTACCACATCCCATTAAAGCTGTGTTTGAAGTTACTAGGATTTGTTAAAAATTTGATAATGCCTAAGCAGATAAGAGATTATATGCTTTATGTATATATTTGAAGGATTTATTCTAGCTTGGATACAGTGTATTAATTGGCCACCTACAGTGAACAGCAGTGTTTAATATTTAGAACCCTTTTCCTCATTGTTTTCCAGGCAGAAGAGCATGTAAGTATTCTTTTAACTAAATTTGCTAACTTTCTGGARCACATTTAAACAATGTGTGCTACTTGTGTCATATTACATTAACTTCACTTCTACAGACAGGTTGTATACATATGTAATAAATAGCCCCTCAGGGATCAGATCTAGATTAACTGAGAAAAACGTACTCTGCTGTACGTTAAGTAATTTACAATATCTCAGTAAACATTAGAAAAGACATGTTTGTCTCACCAGAACAGGTTAACAGTGCCTGCAGACTCAGTAATGATTGTAGAATGTTAAACTAYCAAGTGGAAAGTTATAAGCACTTTAAATAGTATAATTTTTTCCCCTAAAACATCAGACTATCTGGAGTTTGATACCATGATGTCTGTAATAACACTGAATGTTTATGATACAGAATGAAAGTAGTAAAGAAAGACACCAGTTCTGCAAAGGATCTAAACAGAGTGACTTAAAACTGAGAGAGGGAGGATTGGAGAGAGAACTTGTTTAAGTGGGTAATCTTTTATTTAAATATTATTCCTTTTAAATTAAATGGCAATATCTGCAATTAGAGATTAAACATGTTTTAGGCATGCCAGTTTTATTTACATGTCACAAAATCCCTGTAGCCTCTCTATTTCTATCAGCTCAGTTCTGCCTGGTAATTATTTAAATACAGGTACGGTAACTGCTGTTGCTGGGTTTGGTTTTTATTGCCCCAGTCTAAATGTAATGAACAAAGAGTGTTCTAAGTAAGCCTGTGAAGGTTATTTTGAGAAGACTTSAGATGCTTAACATGGACATTCATTGCAACTCTAGAACCTGTTTGTYAGACTTGACAGGTATGGAGGAAAGTGACATATATATATATAGTACAGCAAGAAATAAATATTATCTTTTCTTCATGTTAAATCAATGCATCTGTTGGCTGCATTGATTGGCTGTGTAGATGTAAGTTTTCCCAAGCCCTAAGAAAATAGCACTCACTGCACAGCACTCRTATAAGCTTAGGATAAACCATATAATATAAGAAGTGCAATGATTTCAGGATTTAGCCTAGTTGCCTTGTCTTTGATACACAGGAGGAGACAGAAAGTAGGCTAAATTCCAAATGAGGAAGCATGTTTAGAATTCTGTCTTAATTGATCATTTAAGGACAATCATCTTAATTGTTTAATTACATTATTTAACTGTCTTAAAGTCAGGCAAGAGGCCCACCAGCATAGAGAAATAACAAACTGTAGTAGGAGAGTGGCTGGAGCAGAGGTCCATAAGCCCTGGATTCTGGAGAAGCCATTTAACACTGTTTGCTTGTCCTGAACTAGAAATAATAAATAGTTCATTATACTCAATTATTTGAGATCCTAAGACAAGAAGCACTGTATTACAAATAATCATTATTATTTCATTATATATTAGCTTTGCAACAAAAACAACTGAAGATTTTTGTACATGGAGTAAAGGTAATTTAATATACATTATGTAGGAATGACTTAAAATGTATATTAATTGCATATGAAAATGTTAAAGTAACTGAAAAACAGTTGATGCAAATGTTCATAAACATTGTGGCTATCTGTAGAAGAGGTATAATTAAGTTAAAAACCAAGGTGTCATATTTACTTAGTCACTTAGTCTGATCTTACAGAAGCAGCTTGATTCATTGTACATGTACTGTTTGGGGGRAGAGAAAAAAATACTTAAAAGAAGATGGCAAAAGTAAGAAGGAAGAGGATTGAGAGAGGGACAAATTTTAAGTTCAGAGCATGGGGGGACTGGCRAGGTATAATCCTGTAAAACTGGTATCAGTTGGGGTCAGAACCCCGAGTGCAGTTTGTTTCAGGTAGGCCTGACTCTATATGCTGTTCTGTTCAATCTGTCTATAAAGAACAATAGAAAAGGCATAATCATTTGTTTTTCAGCTGAGGGCCTGACATGATGACAAATATGTCAGGCTTTGAGAGAAGCTTGAAAATTTAGTTCAGTGGAATTTACCTACCAATCATGCTTTGTACTTATCCTCTGCAGATAAGTGAATTCTGTGCTCTCCTTGTTTACTTACTCCTCTCTATCCAGGGAATAACTGRAATCCAAGACACAAGTGTCGTGTAGTGCCAATAACTCAACATACAGGTTCATCTGTAATTAAATACGATGCCTTTATTAAAAGAAAAAAAAAAAAGAGAGATAAGTGCTTTTTAGAAAGAAATTAATAACTTAAAAAGTAGTGACATTGATTTTTAAAGAATGCTGAGTTGTATCTTATCATACCAAAAATAAGAAAGTAAATTAAAAACCTACCATGAACTCAAGAATTATGTRGACATAATCCCTGTTACTTTAAAGTGAGATATAAATCCAGAGATTTCTCATGCCATCATTTTGTAAATAATTACAGTTCTGCTGAATCTGTTGTATAAAGTTTACATGGGAGGTTCAGTGCACCCTCGCTCTTGTTTAGAACATTCGGAACCACCAGAGAGATGTTGACATATGGCTGCACTGTTTTAGTGCACGAGACATCTACTACATGGGAGCATAATAAACAGGAGCATAAAGACAGGTTTGTGCAAGCAGTTTGGATTGACCTTTTTGGCAGCTGAAATCCATCTTGAGTACATGGTGCTGATGTGGACAGACATGTAAACTTCGTCTCGTTACCACAACTACTAGTTKTACAAATGTACTCCAATGCTCAAAATGTGTATCATTCTAAGTAAAGTGATTTTTAAATGGGACAGGGGATGCAGCAGCAACAATTCATAATAAGGCACGGCAGAAACTGTCTCTTAAATTTGTGGCAATACCCCTATTGATAAATAAAGAGTTAGATAAATATGTTTTACACCAATAGGATTTCTTATGATAATTTCAGGGAGATGGCTTATTTCATGTATTTTTTCCTTAGCAAAATATTTGACCAACTGGTACAGTATTTAAATTTTGGCATTTAAAAAGAACAATCTCCTGTCGTTTCAATGAGCAGTTCCAATATCAGCATTTTCAAAATTAGGAATATTTGTATAAGTACCTTTTACTCTTGAATAACAGTCTCAGAATCTGATCTACAGCAGTATTCTTAGAAACAGAATTAATCCAGTTGTATTGCATTTTTTTTAAGAAACGTTTTTTAAAAACATAACACTTTCTACCTTTTGACAAATATCTAACAGGTAATCAAACAGTCTTGTTTTTAACAAGTCCTAATCTACCACTGCATACCAAGGTATGAGCCTCTTTGTATACCTCTAGTAGCA
Organism: Oceanodroma leucorhoa; assembly: GCA_030449065.1. NCBI lineage: Eukaryota > Metazoa > Chordata > Aves > Procellariiformes > Oceanodroma > Oceanodroma leucorhoa. The sequence goes on from JASVER010000030.1 coordinate 3,584,221, forward strand.
TTTGGATTCAAGAATATAAAATAATCACTCATTATGATAATAAATTTTAAGGTCTAATCTTAACTGATGGGATGCAGGCAAATGGCATTTCACACCTCTATATGCCCTTTATGTCCTTAATAATTTCCTATGAAATTAATGGAAGCACTGTCCATGTTATCTGTGGATCTTGCCCATCAGTTCTAAATAGTTACGTAATAATGAAAGAGTACACCTATATTTTGTGCATGTACCTACCTATAATAATGTGAATAGTATGCTTTTAACAGTTTTCCTAAATTTATCAACTCACCAGTTAGTAAAATCCTGAGATCAACAGGAGTGAGATGAAAAAAAATTCTTACTGTTGTAATGTTAAGGGGTGGTGAAGATGCAGAGGAAGGTAGCAAAAGAGTAACTAAGCAATTAGGCACAATAGAGAAGCTGGTTAGCATAAGATAYTCCTTATCTTGGATATTCCAAGTTCAACGTGGAATAGGTATCTTTAAAACAGGAGTGGCTGGTACTATTTCGTCATAAGCACACCCCTAGCTTTACCCTTGTGTGTTTATAAGACCTTTTCTGGAAAGAGAGACTGCATTTTATGTGCGTGTGCTTGTGAGTGTTGGAAAATAGCGATGAGATAGTAGTCCAGAGTACTTGAAATTTAATGTACACCTAGTCACACTTAATACAGAATTACAGAGTGAGCAACATTCTTCTTACATTGTTGTTGCAGAGTCAGCTGATTTTCATATTAGGTTGTAAAAAATATGCACTCTGTTAATCTCTTATCTAAAAATACAGAAAACATGAACCTTTAGTGACTGACTTACCCRATTCATGCAACATGTGGAAGTGCACTCTCTCATATTTCTTCAATACAATTAGTAATACTATGGTTTTGTCTAGACTTTGTGGCCTGAAAGTGGAAAGGTATTTAATATCACCAGTTCAACCCGGAATTTTGAAAATTTTAGGGTTTTTTTTAATCAACATAATCACAGAGTGGTTGAGGTTGGAAGGGACSTCTGGAGGTCCAAGCCAGGGCTCAAGCATGGCCACCTACAGCCAGTTGRCCAGGACCATGTCCAGACGGCTTTTGAATATCTCCAAGGAGGGAGACTTCACAGCCTTTCCGGGCAACCTCTGCCCGTGCTTGGTCACCCTCACAGTAAAACCGTGTTTCCTGATGTTCAGAGGGAACCTCCTGCATTTCAGCATGTGCCCATTGTCTTGTCGCTGGGCGCTACTGTAAAGAGCCTGGCTCCGTCTTSTTTGCACCCTTCMACCAGGTATTTATATATATCGATAAGACACACACGCCCGCACCCCGAGCCTTCTCTTCTCTAAGCTCCGCAGCCCCAGCTCCCTCAGCCTTTACTGGTATGGGAGCTGCTCATATTTTTTATAGACTATATTGAGTTGGTTGGTTTGCACTGCATGAAGATGTGAGTTTTAATGCACTTATGCTGTTCAATGCATTTGATCAGTGAGGAYGGAAGACCCCATATTTACTGAGGAAAACTTCTGTCTCCTAGGATTTGTATGATTGTGTTTCGCTGTTGATGGTACTCATTGGTACAAAAGAAACCAATGGAGAACAAGTTGTCAGATACTATTCTTCCATTTAAACATCCTGAATCTTAAGTTCATTTGCAAAGGTAGAAATAATGGTATACAATGGGAATCAATGTGATTGCTCTGGTTGGTGTATGCTGCAACCCTTCCTATCTACCTCAAACATTTGTCTATTTTCTCATCACTACATCTGAGAGCAGCAGCCTGGTACTATGTTACTGGTAGCACATATTATTAAGGATTAAACCATTTCCCCATCTCTTTGTTTGCAGAGGGACAAAAATACATGACAAATTCTGTATTCTGGGAGCGGCAGAGCTAAACTGAATTGAAAGCTTTGGTTGAGCTATGCTCACTCTTTCCTTAGTATGGCACTCAGGCAGAGGGGGAAAGTGAGAGGGGAAGACTGGCCTTTTCTCCCTTACCTGAACCTTTTAGGTTCCCTTCTGCTTGCCTTGAGAAAGCCTTTCTTCCCTTGCCTTACACATATTGCRTTACCCTATCCTGGGCTCATGCCAGATTCTGGAGAGCATGTACCCATGCCAGATTCTGGAGAGAGAATTTGGCCTCACAATGTTTGCATTGTGTTTGCTCATTACAAGCAAGGGTGCTTTGAAAGTAGCCAAGTTTGAATCTGTAGCTATCCTTGTATTACACAGGCCTATGAAATGTTTTATGTTGCTAACGTTCATACACATTTGGACAAAACAAGTATATTTATGTGGTTTTCATTTTAAAATTATTGAAGTGGTATCCTTGGTTCTTGCTGCTAGTGGAGTTTAATATTGCTGTCCTCACTCGAGCAAATCTCCCAGTGAGATCAACACAAGTTTTGCCCCAGGAAAAGGTTAAAAATTTGGCTTATAATGGCCAGAAGGGAGTTGTGCTTCAGTCAGCTTCTTCTGGTAACTGCATCAGTTTGAAATCTCAAGCATTAAAGATCTTCTGAGCACTCCAATTTCAGGAAGGATGCCCTATGTGAGCTGTCTAAGAATGTCTTATACTTTTACTGGTGTGAAAAATACATGTATGAAGATGTTAAAAGCTAGCTGTTCCACTGGAGTGAGTGAAATCCTAAATTTTACACAGGTCTACATTTTTCCACTGAGGGATTTTTATTTATTGTTATTCTGGTTAAAGTGGTACTTAATCCATCAGTAAGAATTCCATGATAAAATTCAGGCTGTGCCTTGGGTGACCTGTCAGAAACTGTATATCTTATTGCTAGGAATCTTTTGACACTTGGGATTTGATTTTTCTCCTGCACATATATGAGATGTCTTTGGCAAAGGTCATGCAAGTTTTAACCCACAATATTAAGTCACAAATGAAATGGATTTAAGTGGTCTTGCCCTACTCCCTTGTGAGTGCTTGCTCACATCTCAAAACCACCGTATAATTTGTCACAATTCAACATGATTATCTGTCTTTGCTCAGGAGGACTATAATAGCTAAAGAGTAAGTTATATTGCAGGTGAGGATATAGGATTACTGGTAGGGCTGATTGAAAGAGCTTTCAGAACTCTGGTCTAAGCCTATCTGACCCTAGCTGGTGCTTACTTTCTTTTATTTCTTCTTTTCTTTTGTTCTGTTGTCCTTTGGGCTTTTTTGGTTTGTTTTATTTTTTTTTCCTAGTATGCTTTTTTGTTGTGCTAAAAAATATCCTAGATTGCACCAAAAATGCCAGCACAAAATAGGATAGCAAACAAAGGTTCAGCTGACAGTGTGTAAATAGACCCAGCAATCTTTAATTCAGCTGTCCTCCCTGCTCAGAAGTTTTTCAGCATGTAGACAGTGAAGCATGTAAATGTTATTTTCTAAACACTGCATGTCCAAATGATCTAGATGGGATCATGGAACAGAACATAGTTGAAAAGCTACCCTCCCACACGCTCCCCCCGCCCGCCCCATCTGGGTTCTTTGGGAAACGGGGCATGTTCTAGTTGCCAATCAAGCTGTTATGTAAAGTCTCTCCAAAGTTCAGTGCACTTTTTAAAATATTTCGGGGTTTGGTACATTTTAAAGAAACGCTCCTTAGCATAATGAGCTGTGTATATCTTCTTCATGTTCATTAGTTGCATGCTAATGGCTATGTTTAAAATTCCTTCTTATCTTGTTTCCTGATTGATGGGAACTTGAACCAACCTCTAGACTTCCAGACCTTGCTCAGTTACTGTCATTTTCATTGGCAGAATAAATCATTTGATGTGAAAAATATTATGCACTATTTTGATTCCTTGTTCAGTCCTATATTATGTATTATCTATCAACATCTATTTTGTTTTCTGGGGTATCTGATGAGGTCCTATATTGTATGACAGCCTCTATTATTTAACAGACTACCAGGATTTTTTACCTTCTGCTGTTGCAGCATAGGACAAAGGAATTGTATGCCGCTCTTCTTATTTTTCTCTGCTTTTCTTCTTCACTGTAGCTGCCTGGGTTAAAAGACAAACAAACAAACAAATCTCTGTGGACTTCAAAGAGATCAAATTTTAAAAAAGCAAATAATTTCTTAAAGCTAGGCTGTTTTGCTGTGTTTCTCTCCTGTTTTTCTTTTCTTCCTTTTTTTTTTTAATTCTGAAAAGAAATAGCAGGCTGTAGGCAGTGCCTGTGGCTTGCTAGCCTTGCTTCTTGTGTGGTCTGTGCAGACTTTATGATTTATTCAGCTAATGGGAAAGGAGCATGACCCCCAGTGGCCACAGAAAGAGAGCTGCATGTGGGTTTAATGCTTTCACCACAAAAATGTCTGCTATGACTAAGCTGTGTGGCTGAAGTCACTGTCTGAATGGTGCTAAAAAGGAACTTAGGCATTAAGTGTGCACTATTTACTATAGATTGGCTCTTGGGATTAGGCCAAGGGTTTCTTACTCAGTTTCAAAGAATAGCATGGAAGCTGCTAGGAAAATTAGAGCTGTGCAATTTATTTTTACCAGTCTCCCCAGTGAGTGACCCAGTGAAGGATTTGCCTCATAACACTTTTTTTCATCAGTTACCAAAGAGCAATTCAAAATGTACTGGTTTGTTCGTGAGTTTTATGGGGCTTATTGTTTACATTTTCCCATCTCCTACTTTTCTTCATGTTAACATGACTTTCTAATACTGTTTTTCTTTATATATTGCTTAGAACTATAAAGGAAAACAGGTTTGGACAACATTTAAGCATCATTGCTTGAGCCTAGTTACATTACTGTCTCTGATTTAAAGGATGAGACTGTAGGCCAGGAGTCTGCCTCCGTCCTTACTCAAGAGAATGGCAAAACCACATATTCTTCATTGGGAAGAAATTGAAATCAGTCTGTTTTATTATGGCAACACTGCCACTAGTTTTACTTGACTTTGCTGACTTTTAAGGGCAGGTTAAGGTATTCTATGTCTATTTGCCTACTGGTAGGTAGCTGTGTCTTCACATGGATATATTAAAAACAAAACCACCACCACCACCTATACTGAGAGAAAAAAATTAAGGTGTTTTGTAGTCTTAAAAAGCATTTAGAAATTCTGTGTTCCCAGCACTAACATCTTTCTTCATGCTGTGTATGAAAACCAGTGGAACATTAAAAATTAATCACAAACACTTTGCTAGAGGTTTTGTTTGTTTGTTTTCTGTAAAATGTTCTTTGTTATCTGAAAATGGTGAGCACACCTTTTAAGAAGAGATCTAGAAGAAAATGAGAAAAAAATAAAGATACAGAGCCCTAGGAACTGACATTCCAGATTCCTTCCATCCTCCCACAGTTAGATCTTGGTCAGCTCCAGTAAGTATAAGGCAAGCCAGTATAACTGAAAGCAAGATTTGGTGTATTTACTTTAGTTATTGAATTATTGGCAAGCATGTAGAGAAAGGAAAAAAAAATCAAGTGTATAATCTATTATGTCCTGTTAGTATCAAATATCTGACAAAGCAAAAGTGGCCATTTTTTGTCACTAAGTTTTGGAAAATGGGAAAAATTAAAATTTAACAGGTTTTATGTAAATAACAATGCCTTATGTGTATGTCTTTGCATTTTGTCTCGCAGTCTTGTAGACTGTTGTCTTGTAGCCAATGTTTTAAAATCTAGATGACAAATGTTAGGAGCCTAAATCGTATTTCTGCACACAGGCATCAATTTCTGTAAATGCTGACAACCCACAAAACAGAAGTAATTGAAGTGAAAGAGTGCTGCAAGTGTTTTGCAGTTTTGAAATTCAGGCCATTTTTACTTATAAATATTATTGGAAAAAAATCATGCAACATTTGTATTTACAGAAAGTCAAATTTGGGCATCAAATGAAATATACTATATAAGTAGGCAAGTATGGTGAATTATTTGGTGAAAAATGAAAAAGTCCAAGTATATTACTTTTACATTTATTAAAATAATATATTTCAGTTTTGCATTTTGAAACAATCTTGTGTTTGAGTAGTACTTCTTTTGCTTTAATGAATTCCAAAACATTGGTTGTATCTTGTCAAATAAAATCCCTGAAAATAAGTTGTTAATCTGAAACAGTTTTTTAAAGTCCTTTTTCCCTTTAGGCAGGAACTGAAAGAAGTTATTTATACAGTTCTACTTCATAATCTTAAGACACAGAGGTTTGAAATTTTTGCTTGACTCTGGTTTGAAGTTTATCCTTCCTGTCCAGTTTTCTGGGACGTCTGAAATAAGGTTAGCAATCTCAAGGTGGAAGACTTCCTGCTGTGCTTCGTTTCTTCCCGATTCTTGCACAACCAGGAAGAAAAAATGTGAAGAAATCAGCAGTGATGCTGTTATCTAAGCACAGAAATCTGTGAAAATAGAGTGAGGGGGTTCTGTAGTAGAGGATTAGGCCTGTTTTTAACCATATAAATGTTTGTATTTCCTGTTTAGAGGAGGGCTCTGGCTTCATGCTGCCCTGTAACCCAACACTAGAATGATGTGGTGACTGTACCATAAGAGAATTTGAAAAGTCATTGCTTTGGGTTATACAGAGGATTTTTACTGGGCTGCTATACATTGTGGAGAAGTTCCCCTCTTCAGGGTATGGGGAATGGTAAAGAGAACTGTACAAGAGCAGTGGGAATAATAATACTAAAAGTCTACTTACCTACAGCATGCAAACTGGTGCGTGTGGTGTGCAGCACAGATGCCTTGTCAGCAAGAGGCATGGGAGAGGACAGCTGTATGTGTCTGGCATGCAGGTGTTTCAGCTGGTATTCACACTGTCTACTGGCAAACAGATCTTTTTTTTTTTTTTTTTTTTTTTTCTGATGGAGGAGGAAGAGACAGTGGGAGGTAAAGAAAGAAGAGGGATCACCCACAGTCATTTCCCAGAATGGAAGAGGAGAAAAGCAACACATCAGCTCAACCCCTGTTTACACATATAACTGGCTCAGCTTTCCTTTGCAAGTATAAATCAAATGGTACAGACTTGGGATGTTTTTCTCTCTCCTGTGAAGACAGCCTCTTCGTTTTTTGACTTATGGGGATTGTGATAGTACTCCAGGAGTTCTAGGCTGCAAGCCGTAAACTTGACTCTGGGCTTTCTTGACTGAAAACCTCAACTTTCTCTAGGTTTCTTTTTCCCTGGGAAGTCACATAGTGACCTGTGTCACTATGAACTGCTTTGGTGACATAAAGTGGCTGTACATTCAGTAGCTTTAGATCCTTCCTTGGGAACATCTTTTCTGAAGATAATATTTTCCAGATATGATGACAGCACCTGCCTTCTGTGACTAAAATGTGAAGGGCATGGAGAAGTTATCTGAATTTCTGAAATTCTTAGTCGTGATTGACAACTGGTAAAAGCTAGAATAGCTCTTGGGATAGTCTCACCAAAGTCAAGATAAGACCAACTCAGAGAAGTTGTAGGCAGTTGTGTTCTGTGATCTGTTGGCATAACTTCACTGTTTCGTGCAATTTAAGCTTTCGATAATGAAGTCCTAGTATAAATTATGGGGTCTGCCTGTACCACATAAATATTACAGTTAAAAGCTCTTTTTCCTCATTTCTCCTTTTTCTTTGTTTTTTTCTTCTCATATAAATGGAGCAGTTGGGAATCAGGTTTTTCATCTATATTGGACCCATGCCATTTAGTCCTACATCTGTTCTCTGACAGTAGCCAGTTTCAGATGCTTTAAAGGGGAGTATATAGAAATGTAAATTATTATTACTGTTATTTTATTTGTTATAGTACAGTATTACTACCAGATGCCACTTGGGGGTTGAATCTATCCTCATCAACCATTTTTTAGTTTTGTCCATATGTCCACTGCGTTGGAACCATAATCCCCCAGTGCTTGCTCACGGAGGCTATTAGAACTGAGGGTACATGTTCATGGCATACAGAGTTCATAGGGTAAAACAAAGAGATCTGACCCATTTAATCAGATACTGGCTCTTTCATGTCACTTCATGTAATCTGTACTCTGGCTTAACCGGAGCTTGGTGGTTCACTCTACTACCTGCCGCCCCTTACTGCCAGTCTCGTTAAATGCGCAGTTTGCTTTTGCTCTTTGTACAGGGATAGCTATCACTTACTTAAGAGTAAAGAAAATTATAACGTGCTGCTCCTTTTTGTTCTCTTTTGGTTCCCATTCTATCAGCATCATTTCCCATAGAGCTTGGTTTTGCTCTTGAGTCATAGGGCAGAGTTTTCTCATGATTCTCTGTTAGCTAGCCATAAGGTCTGAAGTATTTTGATCTGTTAGTTTATGAGAACATTGTCTTTGACTTCCATGTCACCAAAACCTAAGCTAAGATGCCTTTGCTTGCTGGAATTTCTAATACAGCTTTAGGGTGTTTAGTATGGTTAAATTATTACAGCCAAAGTCAGGCTCTAGCCTGTTTCTTCATCCTCAGGGCTTACTTGCCTTGTCCAGGGAGCCGCTCTCTTAATATCATACAGTAGTTTGTTGAACATGTTTGGTGGGCGATCAGTGTCTATAGCACAGAGATTATTATATGCATCTTCTTGGACCAAACTATTGTTAGTAATATGTAACATATAAGTCAGTAATGCAGTTGTCCAGGAGAAGGTTTTCTAAGCAGTTGGGAATTTTGCCCTTCACCAATCAATGTGCTGAAATATTTAATCATGTAGATGTTATTGTCTATCATATAATTGCTTGAATTTGTGTAGGTCTTCAAGAGGCTAGTGGTTTGGGTTTTATTTTTGGTTCTGTCATGGAATGTTCTTGGGCATGTCACATTCTGGTTGGTATTCAATTTCTTCTCATTGAAATGTGTATATGAATATTTCCTAAACAGGCAAGTGATCTGTGCATCGTAATTCCTTACTACTTGCCAAACAATTTCAGATCCTCAGATGAAAGTCACTATGAAAACGAATTTCTGTGGATTTTTACCCAATTTAAAAATTACTTTTTTCAAATTTAGAATCAATCATGAACATTGGCAAATGCTAGATGCAGACCCTGACACTCTAATTTCCACACATAGCTTATTGCTTCTTTTTTGCTTTGGTTTTTAAATATATTTTCTATTCATTGCACTAACTCTTGCCTTTATGTTTTTGTATGTAGACATTTATCTCCCATATGGTGATTTGCCAAATGCATTCTACAGTCTCAGGATAGGGTGATCGCTTCATTTCCCCTATCTGCCCTTTTGAGACTCTGTATTCTGCAATACATAAGAGTAAAGCTCAGTCTCTGAAAAGGAGACTATAAATAGTCTTGGGGAAAAATGTTCTAAGAAGTCACCTTGAAGCTACTGAAATCTTACTCTATCTAAGAAAACCCTAGTTGGGATGGAGGTTTGAAGCTCAGAACATTCTCTGTTGAATTAATCTTTCTAATCAATACCACCTTTCTTTACCAAAATATTTTGCAGGAAATTGCATTATGCCTACGTATCAGCTCACTCTCATATTTGTCTTCAGCTGTATCTTGACTCATTGTCTTACCTGTTGCTTGTGTACTTGCTGCTTGACGTTTTATCTCCTCTGACCTAACTGCCCACTGCTGGTTGCCACCAGAAGAGGAGGTGCTCCTGTTGTTTTCCTTTCACTCCCGTCCAGAGGTTCATTCTCCCTTACATTGGGTCTAGCACGTTGTGCCGCTGCCAGGGCGTCAGTTCAGCAAACATCATTCATTTCTTGAGGGGGGAAGAAATGAGTTTTCCATTGGAGCAGCTCACTGAACTGATTCAGCCGGGGCCTCAGCATCTTTCCTTCCAAATGGAAGTGAGGGGAGGGAAGGAGCATTCAGCTCAGGGGCTAGGGGATAGGGGGAGCAGGATTTCCCCTTTTGGCAGCCACCTGCAGCTAGACCAGATTATGTATAATGTCAAGCCACGTTCTTAAACAACTCACAATGTTTCTGATCTAGTGAGTCCAGGGTGTTTGATGTGCTTAGTGGAGATCTGACTTTTCAAATAGGTCTGGCAGCAAGTACTAAAAAGCAGGTGTCCTCCAGATTGGTGTATGGCTTACATAGCCAAGAGAAGGCTTCACAGAAGAGCAGCTACTAGAAAAAAAACAGTCATAAACCAAATAAGACACCATTAGTTTAAATGGGCAAAAGTTCACAAAGGAAAGGACCTGGCAGCTGACACCAATGTTATTATTGGCTGAAAAGGCATTTGAACTTTTTGGCAACAACAAATGTCGGAGTGTTGGATTTGAACAGGTGAAATTTATTATAACCTTTACACACAAGTAGTCAGAGAAAATCATTGTGGGTGTTCAAGTGATGAGGACTATCTGCAGCAATAGGTAAAGAAGAGACTTAAGAGTACATAAAGCAGTCATTGCTAGAAAGTACAGGCAAGAACTGAGGTTTTCCTAAGAATATACACCACAGAAAATCAGTGGGAATTGGGTGCCTTCTTCGCTCTTTTGAAAAGCCTCCAGCAAAGCTCCCTGAAATGACGCTACTGAGGAAATGTGATCTTTCTCAGATCTTCTAAATGCAGACCTGTTCAAAGCACAGGAAGGTCACATATTTCAGGGCCTTAAGGGAGGTGGAGGAGGACAACTACCAAAAAAGTAAAGATTTTAAGGAAGAGAGAGAGTGCTGTTGTGCTCAATATAACGTGAACCTTGGGCTTCCAGCATCGATGGCAAACTATCAGCTGAGACTTTAAAATGACATTTTCTCTTACTCCATCTAAAAACTTAAGAAAGCAATGACATGTTTTCTAAGAGCAGGGTTTCGTCTATTTTTCTTTGTTGAAAACTGTTCTTTTCCTATGCTGTAGTGAAATGTGTCATGCATAAACCATGGTTCTGCCCATCCTTTTCCTCAAAATGGAATGTATCAAATCCATCTCTAGATACAGAATTATTTTTTTGTTTTCTCTGTTGAAATGTGTACTGATACATATTCCTGTCTTGTTTTTGTCCTGCCCTAGGACATAATTGGAGATAAAAGATTTTATCTGAATGGAGCATTTCCTGGTGAAAGAAGAGAATTGCATATATGCAGATGCCTAGGTACTCATATTTGCATATGCTTAATAAATAGTCACTCACAGTTTGTAAATTTTTTTTTGAGTGGAAGAAAGATTGTAATATATGGTCTGCTTGTGAAATAGTGGTGTGGTTTTGGGGGCTTGGGGGATTTTGTTTGGGGTTTCTTGGGTGGTTTGTTTTTTGTTTTTTTTTACTGTGGGGGTGCTCAAACACTGGCACAGGTTGCCCAGAGAGGTTGTGGAGTCTTTGTCCTTGGAGTTACTCAAACCACAACTGGGCAAGGTCCTGGGCAACCTGCTCTAGGTGACCCTGCTTGAGCAGGGGGTCCTCCAGAGATTCCTTCCAACCTCAGGAATTCCTTGCTTTTACCTGGACCTGGAGACCTATCTGTATTTTTTCTAGCTGGGTGTATGCACAGAGAGAAAAACATGTCAAGCAAGGTAGGGTTTTCTAAAGAGTTTAAAAATTGAAAAACAGCAGAAAGAAATGCAAATCAACAATGTGCATCCTCCTAAGCTGACAGTTGATAGGCAGAGTAGCAGTGAGAGCCTGGAAGGGCAAAAGCACACACTGTCAAGCTGGTCTTTCCAGTATAGTGAAAAGGTTTAAAATCGATTCATAATGAAGAAAATATTCAGCAATAATATATTTAGTTTTTTATTTAGTTTTCTCTGTGCTTTGAGATTTTTCAAGGACATTTCTTTCAACAACATCCAGTTTTCTCAGTTTTACCAAAGAGTGAGTCTTGTTTCTCTTAAAAGCTGGAAATGCTACTGTACATGGATTACTGATATTTCCAAAGCTGTTGACAGTCTCTGACATGCACAGATCCATTGAGTGAGTCATAAAGCCCAGTCAACTGTATCTTTTGCTTGTTCATAGGTGAGATTTTGTATGTACTGGCTTTGTAGGCTTCGAAAGCTGGCCAGGACCTTTGGCAAAGCCAATCTGAATGTTGCTGCTAAAAATCTAAAAATAAAGCAACATTGAAAAATACTTTATAATCTAAAATGTATTTTCTGCTGCAAGCAGATTTCCTGTTGTCAGGAAAGCCCTTTCACTAGTATATGGTGAGATTTGTAATGGATAGAAGGCTGTCTTTTGAAATAGTGTTGCAATGGCATGACAAAGCCTTTAATTTTTTGTTCTTTAGAATCCGTAGAATTTGCACTGGGAGAAGACTTATAACCTTCCCTTAAGAAATGTATGAGGATATACCTCAATCCTACCCTGGATTGAGGTATATCACACAATCTGAATCCTCTTTTGTTTCTCCTTTTCATGTCTATAACTATGCTACTAAGGATTTAGCTGGAAATATCTGTTTGATGGTAGAGTAGGAACCTGGTAAGTCAGTTACAGAAACAACAGTTCATATACTTCCCAGGGGTATGAATTTATTCTGCTAGAAGTATATTTTGTTTCTTTAGAGCGAATGGATGGACTGTATATTGCTTGCAAATGGAGAGGATCTTAAGCTGTCTCTATATACGCTTCTTAATGTTAATAGTCTCTTTGAAAGGCTGCAGTTCAGAGGAGCTCAGTTTTGAAACCTTTTAAATTATTTTCTATGCTTTTATCATTCTCTGTATATCTCTCTTCCTTTTGTTTGAGTTCCAAATTTACTTGTCAGCATTTTACACTTTGGAAAAATCATTGAAGATTAAAAGCTAAGTGCTTAGAATTAGGAACTTCATTCTGCAGTTGGCAGAGCTTTGTTTCTTTGAACTATGAAATTATGATAGGCCTGATTCTTACTTAGAGAAGTAACCCATGTTTTTAAAATTTTGGGCATCTACTACTGTTTTTAAAAAACCCTAAGCAAGCAAAGTTATTAACACTAATTGATCTTAATGGGAGTTAGGCCCTAATCTGCAGTCCTGCAAAGCAGCTATTTGTATCTAGACAAAATTTTAGATATTACGATATTTTAGATATTATGACTCTGGTACACCAGTGCATTGTAATGGAGATATAGGTTAGTCTTGCAAGGGGAGGAAAGAGGATACTATTGTAAATGAAAATGAAATAGAGCTATTTCTTCAGAAGTCTTTGTTGTTCTTTGAAAATGCCTTTTAATAACTGTCTGGATGTCACCTACACATACCAATAGTTTCTGGATGCCAAATACTTTTTCAGAATAAAAATGCAGGAGATGGCTAAAGGTTCAAGGTCAAGTGCAAAGTAGGACAAGAGAGGGAGGACATCATTTTCAAGTGCCTCTTGGTAAAATAACCAGAGAAGACAGTAAGCCATTCATAAGGATTAAGGGTAATGGGTGAAAGTAAATTGTTTTAATTAGGTTTCTGAGTTTTAATCCAAAACAAAACTTGCAAGAAGCATATTGTAGATATCAGCATTTGATCCTACCCTATTAAATACATTTTCGGCATCTCAAGAAAAAGCAGCAATGGGATCGTCATCATCTCTCACCTCTCATAATATCTGTAGCACTCTTCTTAAATTATCAGCTGCCTCCCTGCCTGGCATGAAACTGCCTTGATCTTGATTTACAATGGTGGTAATGCTTTTGTTTAGTCTCGTGGTTAGCCATTTAGTAAATATTTTCAAGACCACATTTAACAAAGATACAGAATGATAGTCCTTACATTTACTGAGACTTTATCAGGTTTCAGACTGAATAGATTCTACTTCGCTTTTCATTGATAATGGTATTACACCTTTACCTGGTTTTGTACAAGGCACTTTGGAGGCACTATTTTAGGTTAATGAACGGTTTCTGACAGATATCCCCTGCTATTAGCCACCCTGCTCAATCCAATTGCCAGACTGCAAGTTCCTTACTGTGCTAATAGTTTATTTCAATATGTACAAGTACAGTTGCATATTCATTTCAATTTGGCAAATGTATGGCAGCAGCTAACAATGCACCAGCTGAGTTTAGAGACAGGCAGGGATTAACCATAAAATTTGGAAGAGGAGGCAAAAGAAACACATGTCATTTTTTTTACCACTTTCTATAGTGGTCCTAAGTGTGGTATAGGCAAAGAACAGAACTTACCTCTCCCTTCTGGTATTGCCAAGGAACTCTTCATGAGTCTAAAAGAGAAGATGTGGATGAGGACAGGGGCATGAATTTAGCACTTTTTCCATACCTGAAGTTGACCACTACCTAAAAAACAACAGGAGTTTTCCTGAAGTGTGCAGTCCTTGAGACTCCAGGGAAAAAACCAAGGATTTATTCATCTGCTTATCTTCTCTTCCTGTATATCATTATTCAATGACACTTGGATTAGTTTTGTTTGCTCTCAGTTCTGCCACATTTAGACCAAACTCCAAATATGCATGTCCTCAAGTATGATAAAAATTCAGTTGAAGAAGCATAAAGTGAGCAGTGAAAGTTCTGAACACTTTCAATAACAGTTTTTAATGGAAGTGCCATTTCTTCTTCCAGGGCAAGTGGATGCAAAAAGTGATGGTCAGACTTGTTATCTGAACCCTACATTAACGAATTCCAGTTTTTAACTGTTGGATGTCCGGTTCTGAAAAATTCTAGAACGTTTTGCTGTGGAAACAATAGCCTATGCATCTAAAAAGTTTATATAATTTAACAGCATTTTTAGTGCCTTGAGGCCTTTAATAGAACTCAGTCACTTGTACATCAGACAGTGAGATGCATTACATCTGCTTGGTGGGACATACAGGAGCTAAGTGCCCATTCACTGAACAAGAGAAATATGAAATATCTTTTTAAACTTGGAGAGACACTAATGAAAATTGTGTATGTAGTCTTTCAATCTTTATTGAAATTACAATTTGAAATTAGGATTCCCCAAAATATAGTGATTTAAAGCTTAACAAACACCTTCTTACTGAAAGTTCCCTTTAGGACTTATTCCTAGGAATGGTCCTGCAGTTAGCGGTTCTTCAAAGAGTTAAACCCTTTACCTCTGTTCAGAAGACAAAGGGAAAACATTTGCTTTTAGAGTAATTTCTTATCTTTCAGGAGTATTCAAGGAAACTAAGTGAAAGAACACACTATAATTTTGGATGAGAAGGAGCTAAAGGGAAGCATCCTTCATTTTGTTGCTTTCCCTGCCAGCCTGCACAGCAGCTCCAATCTTCTTTTCCCTGGCAGGAAGGAGAAAAGAAGAAAAAAAGCAGTGGATTCCTCAGCATAACTTCCTCTGTTCCTTGAAGTTTAGCCACTGGTCTAATCTCTGAAAGTTTTTCCTGGCTTGCATTGACTTGCTGCTCAGACAATGAGCACTGGTTTAACTTGTCAGAAGCTGAATTGCTTGGCCTGCCATTGGGTTGACAGTGTGCTGCTGTTTCTTAGACTACTCTGTTTCTGAGATACAAGGCTGACACAAATCTGTACAAGGGCTGATTTTGTGAGTGCCCCAATGGAATCCCCTTCAACCACTGTCTAGTTAGTAAGGTTCAGTAAATACTCAAGGGGAGACTCCTTGGCACTGGATTTTGCCTTTTGCAGGAATTCTGTGTTGGAATTTTTAGCATAGGATGGCTCTGTTGGACTGTGTGCACTTTTAAAAAAAAAATCACTCAGCTTGCAGTTAAAGTTTTATTTATGTTTCTGCAGTGTTTAAAGTTGTTCCTTATCTGTTGACTATACCCTTTATCATTCATAGGTCTGAGGGAGATAGAAGAGACCTGCTGTTTAAATTAACCCATCTCACATAGAGAGGAACAGGCTGGAGGGCTCAGATGAGCATCTCTGCTGGCCAATCTTAGGGTCTAATTAGACTCCTTCAGGGAGCAGTAATGAGGAGCTGAGAGCTCCTTGGCTGGCTCCATGGAGACTGGGGAGGGCTTTGTATACATAACCTCAGCATTATTAGTTGTATATGTGTATTTCTATTAGCCTTCTAGGTCAAGCTACCAAGTACCAGGGACTGGGGGCAGGGGTAAAGGGAGGCAGGCAGGCAAGCCAGGAGCAGAGACGAAGGTAGGCCCAGTTCTTAGGAACAGGTTTTTGGATTGGCTAGGTAAAGAGTGACATTTCCGTATTATTCTGTTTTTCCACAATAAACGTGCTCCCTATTGCAGTATTTTGAACCAGAAATGCATGCAAATATACGGGCGCATGTAATTACAGACTTCATGACTGTTGAAAGTCTGAAACTTGAAGGGCTGCGTATATTGTTGTGGCTTCAGAGGTTGAATGTCACCCACAGTAGACGTGCGCTCAGAAGATTACGCGCCGCCACGCCATAATGTGCTGAATTCGTTGCAGCATCAGAC
Source organism: Oceanodroma leucorhoa (assembly GCA_030449065.1). Taxonomy (NCBI): domain Eukaryota; kingdom Metazoa; phylum Chordata; class Aves; order Procellariiformes; genus Oceanodroma; species Oceanodroma leucorhoa. Next base: position 3,600,403 of record JASVER010000030.1, read on the forward strand.
AGCTGACGTCACACCTGGATCGGGGCTACCCCAAGCGCTGCTCACAGGCTGCCTCCGCGTCGGGCAGCCTTGTGTAGGAAGTGACGCGCAGGATAATTCTATGCGGTATTTGCTTTGCATTAAGCTCGTTGGCTCCAATCAGCATCTGGACCTCATTGTGCTTAGCATTTTCCAAACACATAGGAAAATCTGTCCTCTGAAAATTTTATTTAACAGTATTTGGATTTTCTTCTCATGTGTATGTGTACTTACTTTGCGTTTGCAGGTTTTTTTAACCTCTCTTTTGGTCTGTCAGTAACAATATATTGTCATATCTATAGTAGGACTGAAAGATCACTTTTCCAGAAGGTGGGGTTGTTTTGATATTTGCCTCACACTTACTGTTTGATTTGCTATTTCACTGATAACTAGTGGTTTCTTTAAAAGCCATATTGTAAAGGAAGGTTGGGCTTATAATGCTGTTTTAACTTTTATCCTGAACACCCTTCATTTCCCAATAGGTAGTAACTTGCAGGATTGGGCCCATGCTGTAGAATTTACACAGAAAGCTCTATCAGATTTGCTGGGCACAATTGTGAAAACTGTTCGGTATATCCTGTTTTCTAAATGTCAGCTTTTTTTTTTTTTTCTTTCATAGTGGGTGGGCTGACTAAACAGAGACTTTTTTACATGGTACTTTGCTGTTTTCTAAACAGAGCAGCTATGTATGCTATCTAGTTTATATACAGCTTCTTTTTTTTTGAAGCAGGGTACCCTTATAAATATGTTGGATTTAAAAGAAGCTAGTCCTACAGAAAGTGCTTTGTTTGTAATATCTAAAACTTTTCTTGATTTTTTTTTTGCATATTTTATTCGTTACTTTTCTGTGTGCCACTTTCTCTGTGTTTTGAAATAATTATGCATAGGTCCTACAATACAGTAGGGCCAATGTTTTTAAGAGTTTTTGTTCTGACACATAGCATGGAATGGAGCTAATCAAAACATAAGTGTTTACTTTGCACCACTCACTGCAGTTTTTAAGATACATACTAAACATTAGTTTGGGCCTTACTACAGCATATGGCTTTAAACCATTAACGAAAGACAGCTCCAAATTAGGAAAATTAGAACAAAGAGCCATTCTAAAATAAATAATTAGTATTCTTAAAATATATCAGCATGTAAATACTTCTGGGATAATTCTGCCACTATGTTGTTGTTTCTTTTTGGCTTGCTGGAGAGTCAAAGGAAAGCATGCTTTTGCTGCAATTAATGCCTCTAAGTGGACCACATGCAAAATGATTATCCTAAATGAGCTGCATAGCTACTGCCTGGATAATCCTGCAGGCAGCATATCACGTCGGGTTTGAGGTACTGCGTGGCAGGATTCATAGTGGAATTAAAAGGCTCTTCTGAGCAAAACTTGTTCCCAGCCAGGGCAGCCCTCAGAAGCACTAGGAAAGTCACCTGAAAGTTGCCACTGGGGATGTTGCCCAGTCTTTTTTCACTCTGAATCTGAAAACGGGTTTCTCTGGATCTGTTGGGAGCAGGGCTGCCTGTGCCGAGAGCTGATAAAGTGCATGCTGATCTCTCTTCCTACAGCTCTGCCAACATAGCTTTATCTTTATTTCTGTGTTGTTCTTTTTCTTCATATTTTCTTCTGTTTTGTGGTTTTGGGGTTTTTTTCTTGATTATTTCTTGCCATCTTCGGTATTCTGTCCATTCCTGGCAGAAGAGGGAACAACTCTTGCAATCGGCAATAACTAGAGCAAGACTGAACTCCTTTTTCTAGACTTCAACTCTGCCCCTATCACGTAAGGGTTCTTGAGTATGATACTTGATTTGATAATGCCTGTTGAGTGACATGTTAGAGTTGAAGGCAATGATAACCAAGCAGCTAGCCAGTTAAAAACGTCATCTTAGGTTTACTTTTGAAAATGATCAGTTACTGCTGCATCAGCTTTCTATTTTGTTTCATAGTACATTGCTGTTCCTGTGTCACTGCACCAAAGTGTTTTACAAGGATGTGTGCTACTCTTAGATTAAACCTGGTCTTGATCCTATGACAATGTCAGTGTTCTGGCCTTGATCCCAAATAGCAGTTAAGGTTAGGAACATCAAAGGTTTCTGTGGTTAAGGGTACGAGACTCATGTTAAATGTTTCTGCTTCATTGATGGAAAAGTGTTTACCCAGAAATACGCATTGGAGAGAAATTTTGTATTTGGTATGATCCAGTTTAATCAGTCATTTTTGTTGTGGAGTTGATCTTTGATGCTTCATTTGGTCATTTGCACTACCACAGAAGTCTTCCTGGGGAGCAATTGAATTTTAAACTGAAGGGAGCAAAAAGGCAGCCTGTTACGTTTGCTTCCCAGGTTCCATTGCCCACAAAACAGCATCACTCAGTGGGGAAGTGGGAGGTTCTAGCATTCCTTTGGACGTGTGGGAAATGGCATGTGTGTTTATATGGCTGTGGTTTCACCTTACACATGGACCACCAGGTTTTAATGACACACTTGGCCACAGGAGGTTCAAGCCACTGACCACTATGTTTATTCCAATGAGCCAACCCGTTGGCATTGGGAAACCTTTTACCCCAGTTTACACCAGGACATATAAATCAGACAACAGATTTCTTGTCTATAGTCACATTTTCAGTATTGGCACTGGGGATTCCTAGGGAAGGGATTTTTTTTTCCATGTGCTACCTGTTAAAGGGAGATGTCATGGAGGGTGTTTTGTCGGAAGGATGTAGCACGGAGTCAGTATGGAAAAATGAATTTAGGCAGCACATCTTTAAAGAAACATCAGGAGTATGAGTAAAAACAGTCTAGCTCCTCATGATGTCCTGTTTCTAACGAATGCTTTGTTTCACATCAGATTCTTGCTTTTCAAAGTAAATAAGGCTGGATGCTGGTATTTTCTTCAGAAACTTCATGCACATAAAGACTGTTTAGGGGGGAGGTAGGGGGAAGAAAAATTGTAAGGGAACTAAGCTATTAATGTTAAAATATTTTCAATTAATTTTTTTCAAATCCATTCTTAAAATCACTGGGGAGAGAGAGGGAAGTCAGATGTCCCAGCATTTTCAAGCAGATGCTTCTCTGTGCAAAGAAGGTTGAATATGGGTCCCCTCTAGTATTGGTGAATACTGAAAGGTTCTTACCTATGGCAATATTAATGACTGACAAACTCTGATGTGAAGGAGGGATTAGATGAAGGTGGAACTATGTAGATCTAGTAATAAAGTGGTGTGTTATTGAAGTGTTGTAAAAAATGATCTTACAGAATTGGTTTAAGTCTGGCTATGTCTTGTACTAGAACTATAAAGGTTAATCTGTTCTTGATTAAGTCAACTAACTGAAATACCTAGTTGGAGGCATATGTGTATTTGTTAATGAAGTCAACCCTGAAAACTTGTTGTGGGATTGGTGAAAGCCTGGTTGTCTTTGGTTCGGAGTTTTTAACCATGCTTACCACAAACTACCTAAAATATAAAGAGCCTCCTTTTTACTCAACCCTTTTCTGATGTTAAAAAATATTGGCTGCTTGGCAGTTTGACATGATGGAAGTGCCCTCCTACTCTCTTATATGGACTATGCTTGTGAAGTAATGGCAAGTTTCAATTAAATGCTTCACGAGCTGTTGTTTATAATTATTTGTTTTAAAAGGTTTGAAAGATTTTGCTTGCCAGAGTCTAGTTGTTTTAGACATTTCCACAGTAATAAGGCTTTAGTTTTTATAGTGTGCTATTGAATTCACTTCTTTTGCCTATCATTCTTCCTCACCTCCTGTTTACATTGTTTTGACCACTGATAATACATTCTGCCTACATACTGCATGTATTTATTTTCTCATTCTCAGTATATCACCAACAATGATTGAAATATAGGCTGCTTACTATGAATGCACACACAAACACAGAAGCATTCACTGAAGTTCTCCTATTGACAAGAAACTTTTTTTTTTTTTTTTACCATTAGCACCTCCTTCCTATCTGCAATTCTGCAGTGCAAGAAAAATGAGACAGCTTAGGAGGTCTGCAGTTACATTTTGTAGCACAAACTAATTAGTTACTACATGAGTTATTAGGCAATCTCTACTCCCACTAGTTGCATTTAGTAATGAGACATTCCTTGAGAAGTGCAGTGAGGATTAATTAACATTTGGTATATTGAACCTGTAAAGTATAAAGGCCCTAATTCAACACTATTTAAGCATGTGATCAACTCCGAGCACATCTGCTTTATTTCCATCGGAATCAATGGAATTTAAGCATGTGCCTAAAGTTAAACATGTACTAAATCACTTTCCTGAGTACAAACAAACTGCTGATTTAGAGCTTATAAAAGCTATCTTTTTTCCTCTGAAATCTATAGAGGCAATTCCTAATCAGACTGAAGATAAGCTCTCTCTATTTTCTAAAAATGATGTTCCATTTTCTTTTCAAAATAACTTTCATTTATTTCTATCAATACATTAGCTTTAATGCCCGTGTTTTCTCATAGGAAATGTCTTCCATCTTTTTTAAAAAATTAATAAATATCTGGAAAAAAAATGGGGTGAGCCATAAAGCTTGTCCAAAGCCATCACAGATTCTCATTCATGTGCAAGGAGGCATTCCATGAAAAATATATATGAAACAGAGTTTTTCAGAAAAGTGCCTTCTTGTGATTCGTATTCAAAATGATGTGCAATTAAGTAAAACAGTCTACAAAATAAGTAGTTTGCTTAATGGTTAAATAAAAATGCAAATCTATAATGTTTATTACCTTTCACTCTTCTGTCCAAAAATACTTTGATACATGAATCGTTAATCCATGGTATCAATGATATTAAGTATGTACTTGATTCTTTAAATATTTATAGTTTGTGAATAGTTGTCATGCAAAACTCTGGACAATTACTCAGAAGAGATTACAGCAAAACCTGGCAGACTGATAGCGGTTAGACTTGACTGTCTCTCTTATAAAAAGTTTCCCACCATTGCTTTCACCAAAACAGATTTCTGACAAAAGCACTGATGTTACAAGACTTTTCTTTGAGCAGGAATCTAACATAAACTTCTCCAAGCGAGCTATATCCTGTCGTTCCATATAGCAGCAGTAACTATTATACCAAGAACAGACAAAATCCTTCTTAGCTTAATTTCACTATCTAGGAAGTGTAAAGCCTTGGTCAGCAGTTGGAATCTCTGATATCCCAGGACTTTGCAGGCTTCAATAAATGCATACAAGTAGTAGAAATTTCTGCAAGAGCAAACACAGCTTTTCTTTTCTCCAGATGTTAATCCATCCCAACAAAATGGGAAATCTGGAAATGATCAATCTTCTTTGTGAGAACTCTAGTAAACATATAGCAACTTCATTTCCAGATGGTGAAATCCACATTCACCAGGCTTTCCACCAACTACTCAGATTCACCTGAATGAGTCTCTGTGTGTGCTCGCTCTGTCGCTTTCCTGTGCTTGCGCGCACCCCTTCACTTTTGTGATTGTTCAAAGTGGTTCTTACTTGCAATCAGCTATACCCAAAATGTGAACTCATTGACCGTCATCTTATGTCATGTTTTACCTGTAATATTACGCACCTGGTGAATGATGGCTCAACCAGTTAACTCTATTGTGCAACTTGGACAGTGACACCTAGTTCCAGGAGTCATTTTTAACCCCAAAATCTTTTTGTCCCACTTACTTTTTCCAATCGTTAATTCTTAAACATCTTGTGGGTTTCATTTTTTTTTTTATAACATCTGCAGTGATTACCTGCAGAATGACATCTAGAATAACCAGGGAATAAATGAAGAGTAGATTATGGATTTGCTGTTCTTTGGCACAGCCCCACAAATCCGTGAGGAGAGGGGAATATGACAGAGGTGGAGAAGAGCAAAGGGGATTCAGAGCCACTTCTAAAAAGGATGTTACAGAGAACAGCCAACTTTTACCTATGCTCTGAAAGTTGACTACAGTAGAGTAGAAAATGGTGTTTAACTAGAAACTAAATTAATTAGCATTTAAGTAGTATGTTTTAAATATCATCTGAAGTCTACTACCAATAACAACACTCATGTTTAAAACGTGTATACTTCATCTGTGTTAACTAGTACTAATATCTTAGTTTAATGCCTTTGAAAAAATCAGTTGGATTTTAAAATACTTTTTCATTCCTGTTATCACTGGGCAATGTTACAGTAGTTTGAAGGTTCATCTGAAATATCTAAATGACCAATGAGCTTCTCAGTTGCACCCAAGTTCTTCAGGTTCTTAAACAAAAATCCTTTATGAGTAATAACTGATTGAAATAATATAAATCTTTTCATTTCCAGTCCCTAAAGTCCTTTCATGGTAGATGATGTGCCACGACTTAGAAGTTTCATTTTCTAGAAACATGGGACAAATATGCAACAGTAGCTGAACTATATTAGCAAATGCTGTAATTGTGTAACATGCTTTAAAAAGTCACGAATGCACATTCTGCTTCTATCTCATGTTTGTGACTGTTACTATAACTATTAGGAAGAGAGCTTAAAATCATATTTTAATGCAAGTATGAAATGTTTTCAAATAGTAATGTTGCCAGTCATGAAATTACAAACTAGAATATAGCAAAATGACCTAATTTTTGTGGCATTTCATAAATTGAAAACGGCTAAATGTTGTGCTCATTATTCTTCATCAATCAAAGCAATGGAAAAATTACATGCTATCAAGACTTATCAATGCAGAATTTTCATGACAGGATGTCTAAAGTTGGACATTTGGAGTGGTATTTATCTCACCTGATTTTAGCCATTTTTAAGTTAAGGCAACGAAGCTAAGTTAGTTATCAAGATTCTCTATATCCTAGGGTGGGATATCCATAGCACTTAACGAATTTCCATCCCATCTTAAAAGCATAACATGGGTAGAGAAGGTGTTTTGCATCTGGAAGTACCTATTTCTTCTACTCATTGTACTGGGAACCCAGCTGACAGATCAGATACCTGATTTTTAGATGGCTAGAATTAAGTGAGATGAATCCTGTTCTCAGGGTTATACTTTGGTATTTAAATTTAAATGACACAATTCTTGAGGTATTTACTGTTCTGTACTGATGCAATGCTTGATTCTTTTTAAGAAGAAGATATACTTCAGTTGTTTGTGTTATACTCAGTATCCTTTTTAATTCTAATGAGTAGATGCTCTTCTAACATGAGCTCTCAGAGCTTGCTTGGCTTACCTGAGTTGACAGCAATCTATGCAGGTGAGAATCTGAATGTACATACTTGGGTCTTGACCTACTGCCCATGGAGTAAATGTAGAAGATTGCAGTTGATTCCAGCAGGCATTTACACAAGTCAGTGAATGGTTAATTTAAACACTAGTTTCTCCTCCAGAGCATTCCAGTTGAAGTTTTAAGTCAGTATTCTGATTGCTTATTATTTTATCCAAGAAGGTCTGTCCATTTGAAATTTTTTCCTGTCTCTTTTGTCAGATAAGTACTGTTCTGCATTCTATGAGTTAGTGAGATGTTGTGAAGCAGTTCAAGCAAAGTCAGCTTCAAGCTGTCAGTGGTGCCAGTGCAACACCCTGTTGAAATAGTAAAGTTGTATTGTGGCAGAACCAGTGGTTACTAGGAGTTGTGGAAACTCATTCAATCTAGACCACCATCTGGATCAATGCCACACGACGATCTATTAGACCAGCAGGGTGCTCTCATTAAATGACCTTTATGTCTTGTGTTAAGCCAAAACCATTGCCAGTGTTACATTACAGTAATAAATCTCTACTAAATTTCAGAATCAAAGTTCATATACTTTTCATGTTAGTCCTTGTTATAGTTATTTTTCTTTTGTGCATGCCTCTCAACTTCCTAGCTGTGGATGACAACAACAGCAGCACCACCAAATATTTGGCAAAAACGTCACAAATTTTTGGCCCAGTTTTAGACTCAGTTGGCTTAGTTATATTCTCAGATACATGTTCACAGCTTCCAGGAACTTCAGTGGATATTATATATCTCGCATTTGAAGACAAAGCTGAGACTAAAACATTTAGCTATTGAACTATCCTTAACTGCAGTGAGAATACTTGCATGTAAAATAATTGCATTCCTAAAAAGTTTATATTCTTCCCACTGTCCCCAGTAAGGAAACCTTGTTATCTTTTCTTGTTTTACAGTACCATACTGCTTCTGTTTAAAAATCTATATCTGGGTTATTTCTAAAGTATAGCTGCCTACTTCATAACTGCTTGCCTAATTGGCAATACAATATCTTTTTGTAATTTTTTTATATGATTCTTCTCACACTGATAATTCCCAGTCTATTTATTCAGGAGAGATGCTGTCATCTTTATTTAATTTGTAAAAATGTAAAGGGAATTGCTTTCCTATATGTAGTAAAAAAACAAAAAAAACCCCAACAAACAAACAAAACCAACACAAAATAAACAAACAAAAAACCTAACAATAAAATGGATTCACTTAAATATGGATTTTGTTAGGAGCATTGAAAAATGGTGATTTATAATAGTATCTCAATGTGCAAGCCAAGATTACTGGCCCGCTGTGCTGGTTGGTGTAAAATGCCCAGTGAGATCGTTCCTGCCCAGCAGAGTTAACAGTCTATATAGACAAGTTAAAGAGTAGAGGGAAGAAGGTATCATTATCCCCATTTTATAGCTGGGCGAACCTAAATTCAAACAGGTTAAAGCTCTGTCTAGACTGAGAAACTAAGGTGAGTTTAGCAGGTTCATTAGCTAACACTTTTTAATGAATCCATTTTCAGTCATCTCTTGATGACCAGAATGCACAAACATTTAGTATTTAAAAACAGGCTGTGGTCAGTGAAATAGCTACTATTTTGTGAGTAGTGGCTACTTTTTTTTTCTTAGAGCTGCAATTTACTGGCACTGCAGTATGTGTATGTTTCCAACTAGTTCTGACATAATTGTCTGTATTGTTAATTATATGTAATACTGATTTTTGCAAATGAGATTTTTGTAAGAGCATATATTCTGTGCGTACATTTGAACTATCCTTTGACCGATGGGAATATGCTGGGAAAAGTACGAAAATTATAGTACAGCTGTTTAATTTAGTACAGTATGTTTAATTTAGTAAAGAGGTGGTCAATATACATCAGATTCAAAAAGAAGACAGATTAAATGGATTTGCCTGATACTTTTATTGCATTGGTTAGAGGAGTTTAACGGATGAGCTAATTTTTTAGGAATGCTGTCTATTATACCCAAGAGGTTATTGAGAGATGAACAGCTATACAATTCTGAAGCACCTGAGCGACTTCAAAGTGTAACTGTCATTCTCTAGAGCAACACAGAGACTTGGGAGCCTCGTTTCCATTGGTTTTTAAGGAGACCTCTGCTCGTAAGTGTCCATGATTTTTTAAAATGTGGACTCTAAAGAAGCATTTGCTAATGCATCCCAGAAGAAGAAGTCACTAAGTTCGTAGTTGTTATGGTTTCTTCCAGAGAAGAATTCTTCTGAAAGACAGCTGTTCAGAACTTGCTAGGAAAGTTTCTTGTCCTCTTGGTTTAGGAGTTCTCTTCTTCCAAACAAATGTGGTCTTGATGAAAAGTCATAACTCAAGTTGAGATAATTCTTCAAATGGCCATACCCAAATCTGTAAAAGATTTTGGATGTGACTGTCAAGGCCTTTCATTTGTCTTTGCATTCAACAGAAAGCCAGTGAACAGACAAGCATACTAGATGAGGTGTCAGATGTATTTTTACTATCTTTTGGCATAGTTGTTTCAGTGGCAATAGCTGAGATAAGTGCCTGAGAATTTTAGCCACTCTCCATGCATTTTCTGTTCAGGACAGTCCCTACCCTGAAGATTCTGTAACCAAAATAGAGACAAGAGATCGTATAATGTACAAATGAGAAACCGGGGATTAAAGGATTTGCCAAAGACCATAAACAAGTGATACAAGATATTAGATCCCTCACAGAGCTGGTTTGCCAACAGCAAAGTTGAAGTGCATCAGTGGGCAGCAGACAGAAGAATGTTCAGCACTGGCCATTTTGCATCTACATCCATTTTTCAGACTAACACGTAAGGAAATCATTAGTCCCTATGGATCGATTGGGTATATTGCCACTCATGTAACTGGAACCAAGATTTCAGGCAAGATGTCTATCTGGAATCGTCAGTCTTGTCCGAGTTTTAAAAATGAAAGTGTCTACTTTAATGAAAAGATCGCGTTCCTTACTCAAACATTCTTTTTTCCTTCCTGCATTTGCATGTTAGGACAACTGATTGATTTTTACAAGAATAGATGTAACCAAAGTCAGCCAATTGCACTGTTAGATATCTTAATTTTTAATGGCCCGAAGCCTCTCAGTAAACCAACCTGAGTCAGAAAGTTGCAGAACCATAGAAATTCAGTACAATTTTCAAGTAAGGTTGTACTTTCAATACTAATTTCATTTCGTACTTTCAATACTAATTTCATTTCTGCTTGGTGTAACATAACAGTAGGTTGGTGGGGGTTTTTGTTGGTTTTTTTCAAGTCAATAAAAATATAAAAACTCAATAATAACATGGAATAAGTAATGCTTTTCTTAAAAACGCCTGTCAAATGAAATGAATGATACTTTACCGGCAGTTTAGCAGAGTAACTACTACGACAGGATCAGTGTCTTGTGCTTTAAAAATAAACTTCTTTGCTCTGAGTCAACATCTGCTTTGCCTTGGCCTTCATTTAGCAGCAGGAGACCATTATCCTGTGATGACTTTCTATTCCACTGACATCTCATCTGGTGCACCGATATTCTTAGTATTTTACTCCCCTGCTGTGCCCCTTCCCCTCAGCCACACACACACAAACACTCTTTATCTCAGCCTGTAGAATGCTATGTTCTGCTGTTTCTATGAATAGGAGATTACACATAATGTCATCAATCAGTTGCTTCTACCACTAAGGAAAAGTGTGTCCTTCCAATTAACTTCTTATATCCTAATAAGCAAAGAGCAACAGTCTTGGATAGGTGCCTAAAATCGCGAACGTTTATCTAAACTGCCCTGACATTCAGAATCTGAGGTGGGGGACTAGATCATCTGAGAAGGCAAACTTTCTTGCAAAAGTTCCAGCCTTTCAGATCTGGTCTGGTTATTGCCAGGGATAGGAAAATGGAAAATAATAATGAAATAAACCAACTAAATTTTTACAAAGGCTTTACTTGTTTTAGTTTTGAGGCAAATATTTGGAGGCAAACTGGTTCCCCAGACTTATTTGAGATAAATTATTATTCAGATTTACTAAATCTGTTACATTTATGGTTTTGGAGCAGTTAATTTGTAATGCTATGTCCTTTAATACAAGAGAATACATCAAAGCAGGAATTTCTTGAGCTTTACTTCACAAGTTTTTTTCCTCCAGAAAGGAAAAGAGAAGAACATGACGTCTAAATGTAACAATGCTTGTATTGGAGCAGTCCAGAGGTCTATTTAACCTAAGATGTCAACAAAAAGATGCTTAAAGAATAAGTGTAAGAAATAGGGCAAGAATTGTGTGATTCTACAGCTTTCCTGCTTTTATGATGGTGCAAGAACTAGATGAACCCTGGGGACAGGGCAGGGAGGGAAATTGCTGTTATGGTTTGCAGAGCTTCTGGAAGCACTCAGTGCCTAATGGGGTGAGAAGTTTCTTCCTTGTGTGTCTTTTTCTCTGTCTCCTACACCGATATGCATATCCCCACATGCGCTAAAGTAATGGAGCACCATTATGTGATGGGAGCATGTGCACGCTTTCTTTCAGTTGGTTTTTTGGATGCACCCAGAAGGCCCTCTGGATGAGTCAATCAAAACGCATCCAGTTTCCCTGTGTGTCCTTTTGAAGTGCCTGCAGTGAGTACCAAAGCCAAAACCTATCCTTCAGTATTATTATTTTTAATCTAAGTAAGACTAAAAGAGGATGTGTTATATGATGGGTTTACAGGCATGGTTTGAACCTGTCACCAGCAGCAAATTACATCTCTCACATTAAAATGTAACCTCCTCAATACTGTTTATTATACCTGAGTGTAAGCTGATTGTGATGGACCGTGATTGTCAACTGATGCAAGTAAGCAAGACAAAGATGGCTTTGTTTGGTTTTCTTTTTTTTCTTTGAGAGGTTTAAGCTAATGCGTCTGTATGTGACCAACTGAAAACCTCTTCCATTTACTTTTTTCAATGTAGAAGTATGATCCGTACATTTTTTTTCTATCCTACCTTCTTTAAAGAACCACTGTGGGAAATTGCAAGATAAAACTGCTGTTGCTGCCTCCTGCTTCAGATTATTTAGTGCATACTGCAGAACCACTGTGTGTATTTATCTTGTTCATGGGTTGTTTCACTGCCTCATACCTAAACAGCTAGAATGAACTGGCATTCAGAATTAGTGACTTATTCTTGGTGAAGTTAACATACAAGTCTTTACAGTAATTTGAACTAGTTTCCATTGAACCAGCATTTTCCTAGTTCAGTGTTTTGGCTGTATTGTAGATTCCTACTCTTCATCTATTGCCAAATGTAGTTGACTTTTTTGTGGAGGTAATTAAGACGGGAAGGGAGGAAAAGAGTACAGACTTTCTCACAAATGTGTCCTGGATTTGTTTGAAATGTTTTCAGAAATGGTATTTTCATCTTGTGCTTGAGTATCTTGTATTTTGGGACGTTTGCAATCATGTCATGCTATATACTCTGCCAGGTTCGGTGACTACATCAGGAGAAAGATCATGCTAATCATTCCCTTTTATGCTCTACCGTGGGGTAGATGTAGACTTAGTACGTGGTATCTCTTGAGATAGCAAGAGATGTGACAGGAAAAACTGTTGAAAAATGCTGATTTGTATTTGAAGATGACTGGAACAATGCCATTTGAATCAAAGGCTATGTTAGACCTCCATGTGGAATATCCCTAATTTTTGAGTAATTTAGAGAGCATCCCAATTAAAGCATTGTTTCTACTAGTTCGTTCTTCTTTACCATGAGAAGAAAGCAGATTAATGTGACAGTGGGAAAATGATACTCATATTTTAGACTATTTTCCATATTGTCTTACAGTTCATTGGTATATTGAAGAACAGTAGTTTTCTGACCTTAACCTGCATGTTTCAGAAGGGTGAGCTGCCTGAATTCAGGTTGGGGTAAGGTTCTAATACTTACATCTCGGGCATCTGATATGTAAGGCTTTTATTATCTTTTGGCATAGTAGTTTCAGTGCCAAGTTTGCACCTAAGTTTTCCAGTAGAGGAATACATGCAAATATAGTTTAGATCATTGGTAAAGTATATGTGACAAGTATTTGCTCCAATGCATGGACACAGCAAAGAAGTGCACATGAGCAGATCTAGTGTATTTGAGAAGCACTGCGCTTATTGTGCATGTACAAATCAAATGTATGGTGCAGGGACAGCAAATCTGGTACTTCTAAAAAATTACACACTTACTTCTCATGTATTGTGCAGTAGGAGTGTCCATTTGCTGTGGAAATGCCGCTTTGCAAACTGTACGATAGCACCAGCTAGACTGCCAGCTATCCAGAACTCACAAAGGTAAAACATCCTTGACTGCCGCTAGAAGCACATTTTTAATGCAGAAAAAAAGAGGTTGTCTAGAAAAATAAAAATTTGGCATAGTCTAACTTACCTTTTCCCTTCAGATGCAAAACTGACTCAGAATTAGTCTCTTCTCTGCTCTGTGCTTGTGTGAAAAGGAAGTATTTTCAGAAGAAATTATCTTGCCATATTTACTGACATCAAGGAAGATAAGCACTTACTCTGTTCATTTACAAAAAAGTCCCTCAACCCCACCTGTACACCAAGAATATGTGAAAGGAAGGATGAAGAGGAATGCAGAGAGAATATCCCAGTGCCTCAGGGAAATTAATGTCCCTCAGTGGGAAGATATGATCCCTCTCACTGGCTCTGTCACTCACTCATGATTGTGAAGCTGTGTCCTTGGAGAATGAGATTGTTTCCTGCCTTGTAAAAACGCTGCTGCTTGTGTTCCAGAGGGATGCTACGAAGAAAAGATGCAGAGAGATTGACAAGAAAAAACAATGACCTGTAAGGCAGGAAAAATTGGCAGCGTGATTCTTTTCTTACCCTCCCTTCTGGATTGGAAACAAGTATTCTGTCGAGGCAGACTATTGACTTAATGCATAACAACATATGAATTGTTTTATTGGAGGAAGACATTAAGCTATCTATGCCAGTGCTCTGTCCTGACAGTGACCAATAGCAAATGCTTCAAGAAGATAAAAAAAACCCAACCAACCAAAACAAAAACAAACCCAAACAACAACAAAAAAACATAGTGGAAGACTAAGATTATGTCCAGAAAGGAACTTTCCATCTTCAAATATTTATGGCTTAGCTTATTTCCTAAAGTACATGAGTTTATACTGTTCCTAAAAAAAGTAAAATTTAACGTAACTTTTGATATTTTCATTATCCACAGACATATCTAATCTTGCTCTTTCCTGAATTCCCTGAGAATGTAGTTATTTCTAATTAAGCAACATTGCTTCGTAAGGAGGAGGACATCTTGAAAAACTCCAGCAAACTCTCTTTCTTTCAAGGTTGGGATGGGATCTCTTTAAAGGAAAGAGTAGGAGATAATCAACGTAGGACATTTTAAATGTTAAAAATGCTAAATTTGTGAATCCCTAATTTTAAAATATGTCTGTATAGGAAAGATACATTTACGGAGCACACTAATTGTTCAAGGAATCAGGTCGGTGAGGTTCAGGGTCCCATATGCACAGGATACCTTGTCAGATATGTTTTGATAGCTCTATTAATGGTTTTGGCCTTGATTTTGGGAACGAGGCAGTCCTTACCAAGACAGTAAAGCACTGGATACCCATTAGACTGTTCTCTGAATGCTCTACCGAGGCCACGTTTGCTCTCCAAACAGATAGTGAGCCTGCAAGTGTGGGAGCCAGCACATGTAACATATATGATGGCGCTCTCTATTATTAGGTAGTTTGGTATGCCACACAGATAATTATGTTTGCAAGCTATCTGAAGAGGTGAAGGGTACGTGTATGGAAGGTGGGAAAGTCAACAATATGCATACTCTTGCAGTCTTTCCTGAAAGGCTTTATAAACATAGTCATTGCGTCTCATCCTTTATACAACTGTAACTTCCAGACACAAAATTTAAAGGCATTATTGTGTGTTTAATTCTATTTAATATTCTCAAGAATATTAATGGAGAATTTTTTTTTTTCTCTGCAAATACAAGCAATTTTCATTATTTAGAGTACGAATGATGAGGTAAACCAAATACCATCTAAAGCACTTTGTGGTTTTATTCAAATGGATGTTTGTAAATACTTCTTGCAAAGGGTTTCTTTACCCTGTATTTGCTCAGCATTAATCCTTGAAAAAAAAAAATTTGTGTGGTCAATGAAGACATCCAGTAGAAAATTGATCTGCTGAAGTACTTCTCTCAGAGTGAAATTTGCTTATAAGACATGCTGCTTCAAACTTTTTTTCTTAAAATCATACAAACCCCATATGTAATCTATTCATACAGCTCTCTCTCTCAACTGTCTTCCATGCTCTCATTTCATCTGCCTTGTTCCTTTTCTCTGTCCATTTTTGTCTTCATGGTTTTTTCCATGCTCCTGGTTGAACTTAGGATATCAGCTTTTTATTCATGTGCTTTTACTTCTTCTTAGCTCAGCCGACTATTTAATATGTATTGAAAAATATAATTTCTCAGTATTTTCCAGCACAGATTCTTTTCCAGTGTTGACAGTACACTAAAGGATGTGTGTAAGCAACAGCTCTGCTGGGACATTTAATGTCCTGTCTGGTTACAGCTATGTCACACACACACACACCCAGCAATCACTCACAGAAGTTTTATTCTTCTTCAGCAGTCGTTCTTTGATGCTTCTGGAAGGCAAAGGATTCATTTCTAGTCCACACAAGATATATTGCAGAGTATATAGATGTACGGAAATCGGAGCTTAGCTATTTTTTGGGACTGCCAAAGTTTCACTGTAAACACAACTTCAAACAGAGCTGCTTTCTCTAGACTTACGTTTATCCTGAAATTCACAGCTTGTTTTCATTGTGAATGTGCTGTGGGAAAAGTCTGTTATACTGTAGATAATTTTCATGGTTGCCCAGAAATCACTGCTGTATAGCTAGGTACAAGTAGACTGCTTGGGCAACACAGGCTGTTCTCTCTGGATTTTATTTGAATATGTTGGCACTGGATTCGAGCCCGGAAGGTAAACTTGATGGTTGGTGTTATAAAGGCCTGTTCCTGCTTTTGCTGAGGTTGCAACTGAGTAACTGTAGTAGTCTGTAAACTATTGAAACTTTTAGCAGTTCCAGCTCCTGGATCCCTATCTTTGCTATACTGAGAATTCATCCCAGTCTTGGAACAGCAGCATTCTTCCAGAGCCTCGGCTGCCGTCTCATTAGCTTGAAGCATCCTGTATTTGTGAAAGTCCTGCCTCTGTCACTCAGCACCGTGAATCTTTGCTCAGGACACCCTTCTCTCACCTGAATCTCTCTCTTATTTGGCGTGCTGTGTTTTTCGTTAAGGCTCAGGGCAAAACAGTCCTTTCAACAGCTTGAATTCTTTGACTCTTTACACAAAGAGTAAACACGGACAGCAGGTTTCCACCTTAGCTGAAGATAGATTTGAATTGATATGCACAATACACCTGAATTCCAGGGAGCTCAGAACCTTCTGATTCATTAACAGCCATCATTAGTCTTGATAGAACCTCTAATGGACATAGTAATATTTGCATTTTGTCCAATCCTATTACTCAGATAACTGCCAACAGTCAGGCAGTACTGTGTTATCCTAGAATTAACAGATAAATCTTCCCCATGCGCTAATGCCTAAGTAGCTGGGGTTTTAACAGAACAGTTAATGTGACAAGTCTTATGATGTTAATTGGGGCAGAAAATGAAATATTTCTGCTTGGTAGAAAAGAACAAATGTCCCAACTTAAGATGTAGACAAATTTCTGACTTGCCAGCAACTTAAAACGAAAAGCATATGGTCATCTTTACTGTTCTGTGTGTCTAAGCTTGCACTATGCAAGTTGTCAAAACTGTTTTTCTCAGCATAGTATTTAAAGGGGGGAAATAATTATTACAAAGAAAGAGTTTATCTCACGCAGTATTAATTTATCTGAGCAGCTTACACATACATTGGATGATCTGTAGTTCTTCTAAAAAGAATCTGTGGATCTAAAAATTATCCTTCTTGCACAACCATGGATTTGAATTCCTTGCCCAAATATGCATGTGAATGTCAGTAGATAAAGTGCATTCATGTAGCATGTAATTTTCTGTTGATGAGCACTGACGAATTCACAGTAAAAATCCATATGTAACACTTTTTTTTATATACGTGTACATTTGTAAAGTTTTTTTAACTATGAACTCTTTTAAATGCAACAGGAAAACATTTTGCTTTTAAGCTAAGTAATCTTCAGAAGAACTGGAGGTGCTGATAGAGTAATTGTGTTTATTCTTCCAGTTTCACAATTTCTGTCTTATAAACATTGTTTTGCATTATTGGGCTCCACGTTTTCCCTTCTCATCTGATGTTTTACAAATATTTTTCTAATTGCTTGAGACAGTGTGGTCCAATAAAATTACATCGACTTTCTGCTGAACTTGTTTGTCTGATCCACTGCCAAAAGTTGTAGGCAGCTAGGCAGCACACTTGGTCTCACTTTCGTTCGCTCCCCCTCCTCTAAGGCAATGCTCTCAGACAGCCCTCTACCCTTGAAAGAACATGCAAGTGAAGACTTAGGGTTGTGAAGCATGCATTTGACATTTCTAAGCCATTCAAATGCTTCAATGAGGCACTGCATCCTAGCAGATTTTTAATACAACTGAATCTGTTTCTCTCTGTAGATTGTTATGTGATTAAGTTAATACAGGTAAGTCATACATTATATCTGAAAGCAGAAGTACTTGTTTTGGCTCTGGGCCCATTTGTGTTTCAGCATAACAGCTACTCTCAGCCTTAATGCAGTATTTCTCCATCTGATAAAGGACAAATTACAGCTAGAAGTGTCCCGAAAGTGAGGTACTGTGTTGCCTTATCACCCTGAGAGCCCACACAAGGAAGGTACGAGGGGATATAACAGCTGGCATACATAGCTGTAAAGTGTTCTATATTTTTACAGTGACAGGGATATTCAGAGGAGAATTGCAATCCTGTGGTTTGAGTGTCTGAAAGAGCTAACAGAACAATGAACTATTATTCTTGAGTCTTGATAACAGAGTGCCTTACAATGAGGGATGAATTGTAACTAGCTGTGGACTGAAAATAGACACTTCCCTTTCATTGTCATGAACATGTTGCTGTTTATGATCAGCTTGCCAGACACTTTCTTCATGATATTACAGCCTTGCTTTTTTTTTGCACTCATATAATGAGATGAGTCTGTAATTTCTTTCCTTACAGTACATAAGCTTGTTGGGTTTTCTTTTGGAACGACCACATGTACATTGTGCACCTAATTTCATGTGCATTTTTGAGCGTTTGCTTACCATGTGCCACATTTTGTGTGATGGAACATGATCAGGTCCAAGATCTCCTAAAATAATTGGTCGCTTGATATCTGGAAGCATTTTTAAAAGTACCTCGAGGAAAAAAAGCGAAGCAAATAGTGCTGGTTTGCCACAGTGGAACAGATAGGGTGTGTGATCAGTTAGCTGCAGCCCACAGATAAACACAGACAGACAAGCTAGCAAGCATAAACAGAAACCACATTATTGTCCCACTCAGACTTCTGGCCTCATGTTTCTTAAGTGATTTCTAGAGTCTGAAAAGCAAAACAAGAATTTTCAAGTACGGATAGCTGAATTTGACATTATTTGATATTAGGCGTCTACGGTTCTTTTTAATCTTCAGCATCAGTCATTTTTTAGTCATCTTTCTCTCCAGTTGGTTAATAAAGACATGGGTTGTATAATGGATGGTATTTATCAATGCAACCTCATTTAATTTTTTAAGAGCTGCATAAAGCATAAACATTACATCTCTGGCTTGGGCAAATTATTTGACATCCTTAGTAACAGAAGAATACCTAATAGTAATTTCAGAGAGAGTTTGTTGAAGCCTCCAGATGTCAGGGGCTATGGAAGTGTAAAGTATTATTACAGATGTTTCTCATAATAATAATACATCTGATAGCAGGGCAGAAAAAGGAATTAAGGGCCAAGTACTTCAGTCATTAACTGAGCTGAACTCCCACTAAGGTCTATGTGAGTTTTGTTCAAATAAGGATTACAGAATTCAAATGTAAGTAATTATTTCCAATATGGAATGATTTATACTGCTTTTCCAGCCTTGTCTTTCTAGAATCTTGAAAATAGAGTCAGAGTATATTGACTCACTGCACACAGAAAGAAAGCTTGCCAGCATAAGGCTTGGTAGCGTGAGGAAAGTTTGACTCAGTCGTAGATACACAAAATCGAGCAGGGTGACTTATGTCTGCAAAGCAATCAGAAGTGTGCCTGCAGCAGAAGGAGACGTATCCCAGCTAGCTTTAGTTCAGCTGGCACGAGTACCGCAGTCTCATGGGGTTGGTTGTACAGCCTGTGTGGAAATCTTTGCCGCTACATTTGCAGTGCTATTGGCAAGATTAGGGCTAGCTCAGGAGTGCCTAAACATGCTGCTGTCACACCTCTGCCTGCAGTGTAGGCACATCTTTTGTTAAAGACACACCAAAGAACCAATGGATAAGGAAGCCGCTGTTCGATTTGATAACGGTATTTTCAGTGAGAGCTTCACCTTTGTAGATTGCAAGCTCTAGGGCTTTTTAAAAAGCTATTTATGAAATAAGGAGGTTTAAATAGCCCATGTACTTGTGGGCAAACACCACAAATAACTGCTTTGTTGCGAAGTCCAATTACAGTAACAGTGCTAAACACAGTAAGATGCAGTTTGATCTCACCGTATGGACAGCATTGAACTTGTTCAAACAATGTTTCTCAACACTATGAAATTCTGATAAAATTCAGATGTTTAGAATGAGGCTGAAACTTTGTTAAAATATGTTTAGGTATGTATTCATTGTAGAACTTGTAGATGTGCCATCTTCTTTGTTGTGCAATCATATCCTGCAAAATACTAGTTTTTCTTGATGTGAGAGTAGTAGGTTGCAGTGTACGTGGTGTACAGAGTCTTCTGAAACACTGTTGCGCAAGATGATAGGTGGAAGATTATTTTTGGCAACTCCGATCTTTTTGAAAGCCTCCATACTGCTCCACATCTGTGTCTGTGACACAAAATTGTAGTTGTTTAGCACTGGTATATCTGTTTATACACATGGAGAACAAAAAGAGGACTGGCATAAACAAAATGTCATATACATTCTATTTTTGATTACAATAAAATAATCAATCTGACATCATCACAAAAATGGTATGCCAAAAAAAATTAATCTGCCAGCTCATGAAGGGCAAACCTCAAATTTCTGTGGTTTGGTTCGTTTAAGCACTAAGAAAGTTAAACATGTTCATGAAACTTCTCAGATCCAGGCTCTGTTCCTATTTCTTCACCAAATGTTAGAGGCTCAAATAATCATAGAATAGAATCATAGAATCATAGAATCATTAAGGTTGGAAAAGACCTCTAAGATCATCGAGTCCAACCATCAACCCAGCACCCATGCCCACTAAACCATGTCCTGAAGCACCTCATCCACACGTTTTTTGAACACCTCCAGGGATGGTGACTCCACCACTTCCCTGGGCAGCCTGTTCCAATGCCTGACTACCCTTTCAGTGAAGAAATTTTTCCTAATATCCAATCTAAACTTCCCCTGGCGCAACTTGAGGCCATTTCCTCTCGTCCTATCGCTTGTTACTTGGGAGAAGAGACCAACACCCATCTCTCTACAGCCTCCTTTCAGATAGTTGTAGAGAGCGATAAGGTCTCCCCTCAGCCTCCTCTTCTCTAGGCTAAACAACCCCAGCTCCCTCAGCCGCTCCTCATAAGACCTGTTCTCCAGACCCTTCACCAGCCTCGTCGCCCGTCTCTGTACACGCTCCAGCACCTCAATGTCCTTCTTGTAGTGAGGGGCCCAAAACTGAACGCAGTATTCGAGGTGCGGCCTCACCAGTGCCGAGTACAGGGGCACGATCACCTCCCTATTCCTGCTGGCCACACTATTCCTGATACACGCCAGGATGCCGTTGGCCTTCTTGGCCACCTGGGCATCATGTTCCTTTCTGTCCTCAGGTAGCTCCAGTTCAGGTACCCTGGGCAGGATTCGCCTTGGTTAACTAGACATCAGCAGTATAGGACCAATATATGAACTAGTCACTAAACTGCCTTTAAAATCAGTGGAAAAAAATAGGCATTTCTTGAGTGTGATTCATCTAACCTGTGTAACCTTGGAATGAGCCGTCTCATGCCTTAATAGTACTGATTTTTCTCCACAGACTATAAAGGGATTCTTGAGAGTTGTCTCAGATGTAACAGTCTAGGTCCCACTCATCTACTGGCTGTCTTTCAATACTCTCATGTTCAGCAGCCCAACAGTTGAATTTCTCTCAATTTTGCCTTGAAATTATTAGCGTCACTGTGGTGATGATCAACAGCAGGCAAGCAATTTGAAATTTAAATTTACTGCTGGAACAATTTTTTCATAATGCTCTAATTAATATTTAATGACATTTTGAATTTTTATTCTTTTCCATTCTAACTACTCCACGTCCTATGTCATTTAGTGCAAGAAAATAAATTAGCTAGCACTGCTGTATTTCTGGTTTTGGCAGATGTGTAAATAAAGACATTGTTTCCTATACTTCACATACTTATTATATCAGACATTAATGCCTTATATGCTCTATTAATTAAGTAGGTGGAGATTTTTGCCGATTCAACTATAAGGCATTTTTTCCTAATAGTAGGATTTGCAGTGTTACTTTTCAGGAGGTAATATGCGCAAAAGCAAGTTCAGCAGAAACTTGAAAATTTACTGGAATGGTGATGCAAGTTGCAGGATTCTTAATGATCAAAACTTTGAAATACTTTGAAGTAAGTCTCAATACCCCATAATGTTATGATATAAGTTAGATGACAAAGCCAGTGAGATATACTTGGTTGTTTTATGAGGAGTGCTGAAAGTAGCTGTCATTAGTTCAGGAACAGCAAGTTACCCAGAACTCACAATTCGAGCAGAACTTGCCATGTTTGAATTACTTCATGGTTTTTGCTAAATTAACTCAACAGTGTAAATGTAAAATGTGAAGCTAGAAGAATAGTGATAGCTGTGATGTTTGATAATATCTTGTGAAAAGGAAGTGGTAGTATTTAGGAAAGATTTGATATTGGAAAGCAGAAGTAGCTCTCTACTGAAGAAACATCTGGAAAATTCAGCTACCTTCATGAGAAATGCTGGCAACCCTAAAGAAAACACCGATCATAACCAGCTATAATAGAAAACTCACTGGAAATTTTGGTTTCTTAAGTTCCAGCAGCTGAAGAATCACTTACGATTCATCAGACAGTTATATAGAGTCAAGAATGAAGATTTCTAATTGCAGATCTTGAATGATCTAACATATTTGTATCATATTTTCATTTTACTAATTTTCAGATTATTTTCATGTTTCAAATGCTCATACTGAAAAGTAATTTGTGACTTATAGAAAAAGTATAATCAGAAAATGCAAACATCCTTTTTCTGATTGTACAGAGCCCCCATAGATGGCTCTAGGATATTTACCAATAAAAAATGCCAGGCAAATGAAATTGTTGCCTGTGCATTTAGCATACCATTTAAAATGTGAAGTGACAGCAAAATCTAATGCTAAATATGCTCTTTATGGATTTATAAAGAAGCCTTCCCAGCCTGTGCAGTAGACTTTCTTAACCAAAATCTTTTACCGTGAAGTTGAATAAGGTGGAAAAAAAATGTTATACTCGGCCATTAAAAATGACCTATGTGGGTAAATTTTCGTAACAGCATTAGCAGATATTAAAGATGGTGATGATTTACTGGTTACAGATGGCCTCTTGAGTCATTAGTAAGCCTTAAGAAATATCTCTTTTATTTTTCAGTTATGGTCTGGTGACTCACCATTTCATGCTGTCCACTGTATCACGCTTGCGTTATAAACACCAGTCTGCTCTTTGTTCAGGCAGGCATGGAGGAGTGCTATATTATGTGCTGCTGTTACTTAGCTGCCACACTTCCAAGTCTTGAACGAAGATGGTGGCCTGTGTATAAAAAAAATCTGGATGACAAATTCACTTACAATCATTAAAAGAAAAAAATAAATCATTCTTTGTCAAAAGAACTGATACCTAGTTGAAAAAGCATAATACATGAATTTCATTTAGAATTCCATACTTAGTATCTGTAAAGTAGGTAGTTTAGCTGGGCACTAAGGTCTCATAAGTGAGAGAAGCGTCCTCAGAATCTTTACCAATATTTAAGAGGAAATGAATTTTGACTAGAATTATGATTTTCTAATGTAAAATTGGATTTCCAGTGAAATACAAAAAGTTCCTCTAAGCTTTTTGAAAGCTATGTTTCAGTTTTTGATATTTTACCAATAGGTATATAATTTCAGGAGAAGACCTCACTCAGAAATTCTGAAATCTTCTGTGAGACTTTCTTTCCCTAAAACAGTCCTATTTCTAACCTGGATAATTATTTTGCCTGTTTGTAAATGTCTGTAGACACTATCTCTTCCTTTCGGGCTTCTTAATACAGAACTTCGGGTAACTGTGTCACCCCAGATTGCCCATGTTTTGTTTCACACTAAATAACCTTTGTTGCAAGAACATGCCACTCTTGGAGGATTTTCTGCACGTCAGAAGGCGTTCTTGAGGTATATGTTCTCAGACCAGATTTCACTGAGTCTTTGGAAATGTCCAAGCATTTTCCGAGCATTTTAAATTATTTATTTAAACTATTTAACCGAATGAGGTCCTTTTTCTTCTTTTGCTACCTGGCAAAGGAAGGGACCACCTCTCAGTAATTTGTAACTGTTTTTTGTATTTGGTGCAATGAAATTAAGATTAGGTTCCAAACAAAACTATTTTACTCAATAGAAAACTGATCACTATGTACAGAGGAGCCTGTATTTGTACTTTGACTAGAAATCAGACTAACGCTTTGAGTCTTCTTCAGTTGGCACTTAAAAGTCTGCGTATAGCTGAAGTTAAATAACGAAAGATAGTATTTTTATTCTATTTTTGTGTTTTATTGTATCTCTGTGGCTCACAGCACTCAGAATTTGGTTGCATTTCCAAATGCTATTGATACTGGAAAACCAGGGCTTTTTACATCCATTTAAACCTTGACTTCTGAATGAACCGTGATACATGTAGTTTCTTGCATTTATCTAAAGACATTTCAGAAGCCGATCTTTTTTTCAGCACAACTGTTATGGGATTTATCCAACAAATCTAATGCTTGTGCTACTGAAAATAATGATAGTGGTCGGTTGAGAGCTACTAGAGTTATCAGTATTTTCAATTTTTTGATGAGAATGGAATTAATCAGCTTTTTGTTTAATACAATTAAATAATATATAGTTTCTAATGAAACAAAACCCCAGCCAGAAAAAAAATAAAATGCTTGAAGTGCACTGAAACATGCATTTCTATCCTATAAAATGGCAAAGGAGGGAGTTGTTCTCTACATGTAGGAGCGGGTTGATTGCACGGAGCTCTGCTATAGAATGGGCAGAAGGTTGTGAGTCAGCAGGGAGGCCAATAAAGGGTATGCTGAGGGGGATGCTGCTACCAACCACCTGATTATAGTGGTCTACTGAACCTCCTTCTCAAAAACACCCAAGACCAGGTGGGAACATGATGGTCAATGGCAGCCTTTTCTCACTCTTGCAGCTTGCAGTGGCAGTGCCTCAGCTGTCATTGTGCCCTTCTAAAAGCATTCAAACAGCCGTGTCAGTCTGACCAGAAGGTGCTGTAAGCAAAATGTTCATGCTTTCCATTGATCCTCCGGGGTTTTAGTACTGTAATAAAAATAAAGAAAATACTCGCTCTTCTTTCCTGGGAAGTAAGATGATGAAACTGTAAATATCATCCTGTAAATATGTAAATATCATCAATCTGGAGATAAAAAAGAGAAAGAAATAGTAGTTTCATTCATCCTATATTAAGATGTTAAACTACATTAAAGTACTGCTTTTTCCCTGACTAGCTTCTTGAGTGTAGTTGCCACATGTTAATAGTGTCCTGAAAAATTATACAGGTGGTCAGAGAGAGCATCTTTGATAGAATTGTTCCTGTTGATGAATTATGGTAACCATAATATATTTCTCATAAACTAGACTTGGTAGTTTCCTGTTTCTTCGTGTATTATTACTTCCACTGAGACTTAAAGAAATTGAAAACTTACTTTTCATTTACTACAGTGCTCAAATAAAATATTTCACAACAAATCACAGCTTTAGAATAGATGTATATTTGTGATTTTGTCTCCCCAATTAAAGTTCCGATGACTACATTTTTCTGCTCTTAAGAAAGTACTTAGTCCCGTGGAGAATTATCAGAATGGGAATCTCGCTGTAAGATTCATGTTTTATGGTTTCATTTTACTTTGGGGCAAGAGATTGAAACCCTCCTCAAGGACAAACTTTTTAAACTGTCATTTTGCTCTTCTATTCTGCTATTCAGGCTTTCAGGAAAGTTTCAGAAAACCTGTATAAAGGGGATAAGACTACAAAGTTATTTTTAGTTCCTATTCGTTGGAGATGGGACTCGAACATAATTCCAGTTGCACGTAGGCACTAACTTTGAGGAATCTTATAGCCAAACCTTGAATTCATGGCTAAGACAGGGCTGTAATGTGACCTAAACAGTACTTGTCATGTCTAGGAGTAGAATTTGCTAGCAGAGAAGAACTACTAGAGTTCCTTCTAGAATGCTGTAGCTGACGTTTGTGAAAAATGTCATTTTATATGTATATAAACACATGCGCACACACATATTTTTCCTTGACCATAGGGAATTTAACAGGATCCCATTTTCATGCTTTCACAAGATCTTGTAACTAGACAAGGAAACTTACAGAAACATGCCAAGGCATAGCCCGCTTTGTGTTCTTCGAGTCGGGTAACATGTTAGCAGTGTAACACAGAGAATCTCTGCCACAGGAACCAAGAATTCAGAACACAAACCATCAGGCCCACAGGAGAGGTTTGTTTTATCTGAACTTGGAAAAAATGGACCTGTGAAAACAAACCAATTTACTTTCAATCCAAATGATCAGCTGAAGGGATTCTTCAGCAGAAGACCAGAAACAGATGTTGATGCCTTTTCTCAACGATTGCAAGCCAGCCAGTTCAGTTTCCAGTTTTCTCCCTTTATGATAAAACCTCAAGTTCCCATCCAGATCAGGCAAAGGAAAGCCTTGAAGTAATTTGACACGCATTTGGCTTTGGTTTTTGTCTTTCCTGAAGATACTGAAGGAGTTACCAGTCATCTTTATTATGTGGCATGAATTTACAGTATTTCCAGTAAATACTCTCGTTAGGAAATATTTTCTTCCTCTGTAAAAAGAACCTTTCTCCACAGAGATTTGAGAATTCCATTCCATGGAGGGTAACACTCAGTCTCTGGAACAAAGGTGGCTTATGGATCAGCTTAATCTGTATGGCATGTAATATATTACTTGGTTTTACAATGGAAGACTTTAAATTCTAGACTGCAAACCTCACAGTCTGTATTAGTGTGTTAATGCACTGGCTTTTCACCTTTTAAAAAATTGGTTAAAACTTATTTCACTGAAAAGTGAAAATGAGTTTAGCAGCCTGGAATGACTCTGTTTTCTCTATTACACCATGTAGCACAGTTAGCACAACTGGCAAGACACCACTGAAGAAAAAATCAGAGACTAGAGCAACTTCTTCCTTTCAAAAAAAAGTGCCAAAACCCACTCCTCAGTATTTAAAAGTAAACAACAAAGGGCAAGGAAGGGATACTTGATACAATTTCAACTGTATGAAGAGTTGAAGTTTTACTAGTGTCCCACTGCAGTCAGTTCTTTGTCTCAATCCCCAGTTCTACAAGTCTATAGTCCTTGTTATGGAATGCAGATTCCAAATAACAAAATGACCACAGCTCTTCAAAACTTCAGCACAATTCTGGTTCTCGATGTTTTAGATAGGAAGAGACTTTATGTTTTAAAAGTCTGTAGGGTAAAAAGACATTTCTTAAATCTTTCATTTGTTTTAATAATGAAGCTTTAGTGTAATGTGCTTCCAGTGAGTGTTTTTAAAGCACTGGTGTCCGAAATAAATTTTAAGAGAGAAACTTTTATCCCTGGGAGATACCAGGAACCCATTAAATTCATAGGAAATACTGGCATTTTCTTCAGTGGTGTGAGATTCTACCCCACATGTCCAAAAGAGTGTGATTGCTGTTTTGCTCAATGTCTTGAAAACATATAGAACACCTAGAGAACTTCCAGGGACAGATTTACTACAGCGGGCTTTGCCATTGCTAGGTGCGGTGTAAATTCCTATATTGATGGTAAGCTCTTGGCAAGGTGTCTGTACAGCTCCACCAGTCAGACCGAGATTGCATAGCAGATTGCAGACAGTTACTATTGATGGTGTGTGCGCGTACGTTACTGTGTTTAGACACCCTCAGTACCCATAAGTAGACTCAAGGACTAGATTCTCAGCTGGGGTATGTTTCATTTGCTTTAGTTGGACAGTCTGTACAAATTGGAAACTTGGCCCCCAAATATTCCTATTGATTCACATGTATTTCTTGTGTTTCTCATCCTACAGAGAATAGCAGTGGAACAGTACAAAAATACTTATGTTAAAATAGTCGGATTGGAGTATTGGCAGAGAGAGAGATGCAGGTTTTTATTACTATATGAAAATGTACCAAATTCTAGAATTTCTGGTATAAAATGTATGTACCACGAAATACATCGAAAGAAGACTACATTTTCATGTGTAGATTACTAAATACTCTGGAAAGGCAGGGAGGCATTATTGCAAACTCTTGCTCTGAGGCACAAGGAAGTAGGGTAATTTTCTAAGATCGTAGAAGGCTGTTAGGGGATCCAGCAACAGAATCATCCCAGACCCCCTCCAGTACTCAATGGACTCTGTCACCTCTTAAGAGCAATTTATTGTAGTGAATTTATTGTAGCCTGTATTATGTTAACAGGATGCTACACTGATCTTTATTGCAACAAAGATGTGCAAAAGTTACTGTAGTCTAGGAGGAAATATTTCAACTTGCTCTAATTTTGAGTCTGTGGGTGGGCCATTGGAGATCCACAATTATTTTCAGGTTTTGGGCACAATTCTACAGTAGACATATCTGTTTTTCCTTCTTTATTTTGGTCAAAGAACCCTACATTATCTGTGGCAACTTGTAACCACTTTAGAATAGTCTTGACGTGGCAAATTATGAGAAATATTTTCTGCAAAGTTTTTCAGGGATAAAAAAGTTTTGGCCAAGTGATTTTTATTTTTTTTTAAGGGCTTCAAACAACTTTTTAATATCAGCATCCTTCAGTTTTGTGTGTTCTCTTTTTACTAGAAACATGCTTACTATTTTGATAGATTTGGAAGTAAAATAAGTCTTTCAGCACCTTTGGTTTTAACTTCCTCTGTGGTCAGTGTTCTAAGTTCAATGGCTTTATTGTCACTCTTTAAGTCTTAATTTTTGTGTGAAAAAAATGCCCTGTCTAGTGTATCATTGTGTTTTGAGGAGTTCTGGGATGCTGTATTCACAGCAACTCAAATGTATATGAATGTGTTAAGTATGATATTGTTACATAAATGAAGGAGGAAGGCGGCAGTGAAAATCTAGAAACATCAGTTTCCTATGTAAGTGAACTGAAGTCTCCTAAGGCTTTAGTTCTTGGAGAAATGGTCTGGAGAAAGCAAAGCAAACCAAACATCTCTCTGTACAGTTGGGTTCCCCCGGAGTAAGTAGTAAATGACAGACAGACAGCTTGTAACTCCATCCCCTGAGCCCAAGAAGTATACAGAGAGCTCTGGCAGAACTATTTTGTCTGGTGGGCTAAAATACAGTCTAGGCAGTGAATGAAAAAACTCAACACTGAAAGAGGAAAATAAGGAAAAGTAGTGTTACTTCCCAGACCTCACCTGCAAATAGGTCTTCGGCAGGTCCCACCCTAGGAACATCCCCAGAGGAGTTTTGCCAGGTGGCACAGGACGTGCAATGACTCCCACTTTCTTCTCCTGTGTCGTCCCCCAGATATTCCTGGATTGCTTCTCCTTTGCTATCGACTCTGTCCAAATCACTGGGTCTTCTAAGAAAGAGCTGGAAGAAGGGCTGGAATGTAATATTTAGGGGGGAGCCTGTCATGAAATGTCCTCAGCAAGGAGCTGGGGTGCTTATTTAGGAAGGGTTAGAGATGTGAAGGAGTGCAGGAGAGCAGCAGCACAAGACTGGGAAAAACACCACTTCTTCTCTGTCTTCACCACCAAGCAAATCTCCTCTGGTTTGCCAAGAGTTTTGTGCCCAAAAAACAGTATGAGATATGCCCATTAGATATTTCATGTAGAAATTAAAACAGATATAACATGTTTCCAAAGAAAGCTATCCTTCTGTGGTTATGAGCACTGTTGTTTACTGAAGATCTAAACTGCGTTAGCAGTGAGTTGGCTCATAGATTTGTCATCAGCTTTATTTCCTGTGCTAATAGTAATTTTATTTTTTTAATAAAAAAATGAAGGTACATATCATAGGAGCCAACTATAACATTTCTCTGAAGCTGTATTGCTCTGCTACTATGCTTTTAGTTGGCTCAAGTTTCACAAACATGGATCTTGCTCAATGTATGGTTTAGACATAGTTTGCAATTTTGTACCTTAGAAATATGTTTCTTGTCTAGGCAATAATTATTGATGAATGCTTTCAATTTTGGATGTTGATAGAATATAGTAAACTACGTAATCACTTCAGACCTGACACTGGCCATCTTCAGAACTGCAAATGTCGTACTTGGAGGATGCTTATTTTTTGTTGCAATATATCCTACGGACCAGGATGTCCTATCAGCTATTTAAAGAGTTGAACAATATGAACAATTATCTCATCAAAATCCACCAGCTGAGGAATATAAATATATGCACACATTAGTGAAAAATATGGGATATATGTTCAAACAAGGACATCTTTGCTAGCATAACTTCTCTTCTGGAAATCCCAAGGGCTGTATAGTGCCAGCACAGGAAGGTGGGGTTCTGGAAGGCTTTAAAGTAGTGCAATCATTTTCTAACTATAAACTAACTGTCATGTTCTGAAACTTATTTTCCAGTACAATAGTAAATAGAAGTGATCAAAAATTTGAATTTTTTGATTTTATGATTAGAAGATGAATTATTTGCAAAGAAGTCATCTTTCTGTTATTCATTCAGGAAAAAAAGAAGTAAAATGAAAAGTGAATCAATGGACATCTTTTTTGGTAAATATATTTCCTATTTCCTCTTTTGCAATTAGTGATCCTGATCAGTTCTTACACTTTTTGGGCTCAGCTTGTTTTAATTAGGATTAAAATGGAAAGATATTTCGTATAAGAATTCTGGCTTCCTTTCTGATTAATTAATACCACACACTTTCAGAATATGTGCATAATAGAGTCTGCAAAGATACTGGTTTTATGTTTTCTCATAGACAGTGTAGTAGTGAGCCAGAAAATGAAATATTACATGTCATGCCACTTGATGGGATATAATTCTCTTATGGAGCTGAGTTTAAATTCAGTTTGGCAGATCCATTGCTCACACTGTCATAAAATAATCTATTTTTTATGCTGTCTTTGTGTGATCTAAAAAAAATGTTAAGTTTGAGTCTCTGTGTGCGCTACCTCCTCATTAATTCACTGTTTCTAGAATACTGACCTGCCTTTCAGTCTTTTCTAGAAGGCTAAACTCCCATCTTTATATAAAATGTGAGATGATTTTAGCAAAAGAGATTTCAGTTCTTTTACAATAATATTGCTTGTTGAGGCCTCAAAAATCTTCCTACTGAAAGGAAAGCCTACAAAAAGTCCTTGAAAGATGCCTGCTCTATGTCAACTGTTTTTGCAACAGCCTTCTCAAATGAGGAGCTGACATTTTCATTCTGATAGGAAGGAATGAGGGGGAGAGAGAGAAAACTTAAACACTGATGATAATTCCTAGCAAGCAATTTTAATGCTGTCTATCAATCAGAGGGATGTCCAAGCTGTTGCTGTAGAGCTGCCTGCAGTTACCAAGCAGTTCAAGCACATCTTCCAGGCCAGACTTTGTCAACTGATCAGCAACAACTGAGTGACGATGGGCGGCTGGTTATTGACTTCCCTGGCTATGGGAGGAAGCAAAGCAGCAGGGGCCAGCAGGGCCAGCACTGCCAGGTTGTCCTGGGGTCCTGCCGCATGGCCAGCTGCGTCCCTGCGGTCGGTCGGTCGGCGGGGCGGTCATTGTCACCTGGGAAGCCATTGTCACCTCCTGGCTGTGAACCTTTTTGTGAGCTCCCTCTCTAATCTTGGAGGTATGTGCCTTTTAGCTCTTGAAATGCGAAAATGTGGTTTTAGGTTGAGGACATGCCCTGTAAATTTTAAAGGAAATTTTCCTGTAACGTCAGGAGCACTCCTCCTCAATCCCCACTCCCTGGCTACCATTTGTGGCTCTCATTTCTGTACCTTAGCAATACATGGGTTTTGACTTGCCTGTTAACATCCTTGCTCATTATTGTTTTCCTTCCTTTCTACTCTGCTTTATCCCTCTATTTTCTATACTTTTGTTTGAGGGAAGGTGAAGGATAGGGAATTATTAATTATTTTATTTTTCTACATGAGAAAGGACGCTTCTACTGTACCTTTTTTTTTTTTCTTTTTCTCTCTCTTTTTGCTGAATTTCTTTCTTTGCTATGTATCCCCTCTTCCCACATTTTTTCTTGAGTGCTGAGCTGCTCCTTCCTGGGTGCATTGAAC
This sequence comes from Oceanodroma leucorhoa, assembly GCA_030449065.1. NCBI lineage: Eukaryota > Metazoa > Chordata > Aves > Procellariiformes > Oceanodroma > Oceanodroma leucorhoa. The sequence continues at coordinate 3,632,323 of JASVER010000030.1, forward strand.
AGTGCGTAGGGCTGTTCACATTGCTGCTCGGGTTTTATTTCCTGTGCTGTCTCTGGTCTTTTCACTACAAAAAATCCGTTGGGGCAGTATCCCTGCCTTCAGTACTTTCTATTCTATTGTAACTTGTGAGAGAAAACTCCAGAAAAGTGCTTGCACCTATCCAAAATTAGGATGGATGAAGGATCTGGGAAATGGCAGATGTAGCAGAACAAAGAGTAGAAAAGATGAGTAACTTGGCCACAGTCACACAGCAAAGTGCTGACAGAGAGAGGAATAGAAACCAGGAGTCCTGGTTCTCAAGCCTGTGTTCAAAACAGTAAACCATGCAATTTTTCCACGGTGTTATCTAGAAATTTCAAAGGCAGAATGACATGCTGTTGTAAAACTGATAATAGAAAACTACCATCAGGGAAGCACTATTTATAAATGAGAGGGTGGGAAGGCGCACAATATGCTGAATGCCATAAACAATGAGCGCCAAGGGACTAAGGGAAATATTTTGATGTTTGTGCTGTGGAAAGTTTTTTTAAACACAAACATTGTTAATAAACATGGATTTATATGTTTTCTTTGATCAATGAACTCTGATAGATATTAAACATCCTGCATATCCCATTTCTGTGTGTCCAAAAGGAGAGGAAGAAAGTCTCAGGAGCACATTTTTAAATCTATTGCAGTCCCATTTTTGTACAAGTTTATGCTAGTTTCACAAATAGAGAGATTTTTCTAATAAAATATGGGACTGCATTTTCAAACAAAGGGGGCCTAAGTTGCACCAATTAAAAATGTGTCTAAGGACATTATCTTACATTTTACTTTCACAAAATAGGTAAATATACAGGTACAGAATGAATGTTTGGTTTTGTAACCTGATTCAAAGCCCACTGAAAACAAGGGAAGGCAGAAATTTTCAACAAATTGATTGAATTTTGGATCAGGTCCCAGAGTAGGTGCTATATTTAAAAAAAAAAAAAATCCACTTGGAAGCTGTATTTGATATGTGCCAAAATCAAAGTGAATAACTAACAATATTTTTTTGCCTACACTAAGTCCTCTTGTTCTATCCACAGAAGCAAAAGAACGGGTATATTTTATTTTAATTAGTCCCTTAACTTTCTTTTGTATATATTTTTGATGACCCCAGACCAGTGGATATTATATCCCAGGGATGTTGTTACTGTTTATTCTCCGACTCTCACTCACAGACTTTCATTCTTTTACTTAGTATGCTGCAGATTGCCTGCTCATCTGTGTCCTTCACTGCCTGGATTACTTCATGCTGTTTACATAGCAAAACAAACTATATAACATCCCAGGGGCCCAATGCTGCTGCCACAGAATACCGGTGAGTCTAATTGACAACAGGATGTGCCTGTGCTTTATGATAGGAGAACCGAGCCCTCATCACAGCCAGCCAAGATGGAGCAATAAAAATCAGTCTTCGTATTCTCTCTCCTTGGTCCATGAGAGGCAGGAATCCTTGGTTAGCAATATCTCACATTACCTTTAGCCTGATTCCTAATATATAATAATGAAAATTAGTATCAACATTCATACCAGTTCATTTAAACCATTAATCCCATTGAAACTACTTTAAACAAGTTTAAGGTTTAAGACAATAACTTGTTAATTTCTAAGGCTTAATGTGAGGGTGTCACCTTGTTTTAGAATACTCCATGCTGTGAGGGATACAAAAGTGCCTTGACTGAAATCCTTGTTTAAAGGGCCTTGACTGAAATCCTTGCTTAAGTTTAGTGTTTAAAGCAATTTACAGCTGGATCATTTTCTATTGTTTTGCCATTCCTCCTCTTCTGTGTGGAAGGCGGGTGAGTCTTGTTTGCCACTCTATTATTAATGAGGGAAACAGAAGATAATGCAACACTAACTGAGCAGGCAAAAAGCAATTTAGCTCTTTCCTTGAAGTTCTGTTTGAAGACAAATTGTTCTTTTCTTGGGAAGAGAGATCCTCAGGAGCAGAATCTGAAGAGAATGTCTAGGTTAAGCCTGTGGCTACTACTTAGCCACAAAAACGGGGGTGGTGGTGGTGAACAGCAGTAATGGGACAACTGGCTTTCTGGGTTTGGTCACTTCTCAAAGCTGCAGAGGAAGAAGCCTTTTATTCCCACATGAACAGGAAGGAGTAAGGACAAGAGTGGGTGCATAAACATGCAGTAGATATCAGACTACAGGAACCATCCAGGAAAATCTGCATTAGTTGTTTGGAGGCAATCCACACCGTCCCTCGTGGACTTTTAGAGGAAGGCAGAGCCACAGCCTGACAGATAATCCTGCCTGACTGCATCGCTGCTGTTTCATTCCCTCCCGTCCTTCCTTTTTTAAGTTTCTGCTCCCTCCCACCCACAAATTTACTCCTCTGCCCAAGAAGGCTGCAAAGCTGGGAGATGTGAGATCTGTCTCCAAGAGGGAGGTCAATAATAAATCAAAAAGTGACCAACCAAACCCTTTTCTAGCCTGACCATACCAATTTAGGCAGTTCAGCGTGCTGTACACCACATACAGGGAGAACACTGCAGCATGGAAATATCACTGACTCAGCTGTGACGGATTGCTCTAACATGCACTCTGACCTTTTACATGGAAGAAATCTCCCTTCGGCATTCACAGCTTGTTTCTTTGAAATGAAACAGTGAATCCCATGAAAACTGACTGTTTTCTCCAACAAAAATGCCATTCACATGTAGGTGATGCAACAGAACAACATCTTGTAATAACATCAAAATAGCAATATTAATATTGACCTTTTATTTTAGTTGCTGCTGTATTCCATATGAGAAAAAAAAAGGCATGAGATAGTGATGATAGTAGAGTACTGAATGTGCTAAGTATAAAATACTGCTTTTCTGTTCCCCAGCGAGAACCTTCCCTGAAAGTCAAGTATTTCATCTCATTCTCTCTTTGCAGCTCTGGAGGCCAAGCATGTGGTGTAATAATAGTGGTTTTGCTGTACAGATTGGCATGGCAGGCTGTGTAAGACAAATACTCCAAACCTTCTTTTTGAGCACAGGAGCAAGTTTACCATGAGAGTATACATGTGTGTTACTGTTTACTGGCTAGTAGCATCGTTGGGTGTAATGATAATCCAGATGGGTGAACTGCCCATAAGTGGAGGCGGTTTCGTCCGATTGAGGTTAGAGTTCAACTTGCATTTTTGTCTTTTGGCAGCAGCACTGACAGAAACCCCTGCTTCCTCTCTCTGTCCTCCACCAGCCTGGCAAATGACACTGTAGTAGCGTATATGAACAGTCAAGGCAGAGACTGAAGTAGTGAGGACTGCTTAATAATAGCCTGAAGAACACAGCTACTGAACGTGTAACTAAATCCCGTGCCTGAATGTTGTAGGTCCAATTTAGGGGCCTTGACAGTTGTGACAGCAATTTTGGTATGAATTGTGTCATTAAAGATGTGTTGGATATGTCGTTCATCCACTCCTTGTAGAAAGAAAAAAAAGCGTGGTGAAATTGCATAACACTTCTCATCCCGTTTTTTAGCCATTGCTGTTTCTTCTGAAGAGTAGGAGCTATAGGGTCTATGAATGCGAAAGCCCATCTGCTTCATCCTGCTGCTTAATACCCAGTCTAGCCTAGCAAGCGTTGTTTTGAGCAGCTGGCAATTAAACTGTACCAGTCTGCAGCAGCTTTGAGTGATGGTGTCATGATCTCATGCCACATGCGTGTTGACATCTTTTTTTTTTTTCCCAATCAACTGTTAAGCTATGTCAGTGGTGACAGAGGAATGGGTCAGCAGTGGAAAGGAAGCAATAGAGATTGGAGGGCGGCGCTTTTTAAAAATGCCAGTCCCTTCTGTTCAGAGTAGCAGAGCGTGAGTATCAAGGTAATGCATCACTCAGTGACTGGCCAGAGAAACATTTCATTAGGTTATAACTGAATGGAGAAACTATTGCAATAATTTTATGTCTTTACTTCACAAAATAAAAAATACAAGTGTACTCTTTATGCCCTCTTTATTTGGCCTGTTAAGAAAAGCATAGTCTGTCAATCAAGAAAAAAGCTTCCAATTGTGTAGCCTGTTAGAATCATTTCATTAATAACATGTGTTTACTACTGGGAGAAGCAGACTCAGTGTGCTAAGATTTTGTTTGTCAGTCAGTCATTGGAACCCCACTGTTAATCGCATACAATGGTTTGTGGTTATGCCACAATTTAACCCAGGTTTAAAAATACAAACTAGAGCCTTGGTGGTCTGCTGAGAGCAGTGAGTGAAGCAAAGGTATTGGTTGAACCTGCCTTGTGGGCTGCTGGCTTGGAGTACTGTACGAGCTAATCAAATTTATTAACTTGAGTCATGACTAGAATGCATACACTGGTGAGTGTGGGTGGGTGCACCCAGGTTAGACTACATTTTGGCTGCATTTTGCAAGGAGGAAGAAAAGCAACTCTTTGGCCTCCTTTCCACAAAGACAAATTGGAAACAGATATCAACTAGATTTTGGGATCTCTGGCAGTCTAATAAGAAAAAGGTATTTTTTTGTTGTGGCTTTTATTTATTGATGTAGGGAATGGCTTAGAAAAAATTGAAGGAGTTTCAAAACTGAATACCGATGGCATTCGATGCATGTGTGTCATTGTCTTATCAAATTGCCCCCTGCATGCCATTTTGATAGTAATTTTAAAGGCAGAATCTCTGACTCCACAATAACGAGGGTTGAGTGTGATTGCCAGAAAAGGGAGAGGCATTTGGCTACTAAGAAAAAGAATACTGGAGAGATGGTTGTGTATCTTTATATGAATCTTGACCTTCTGGCGGAGATAGAAAGAGACACAGCGACCAAACCATCTTTCTTAATTATAGCTAGAATATGGTAAGCTGAAATTCCTGTTTACCACAGCACTGTGGAAAGTATCATTCATAACTGCAAGACTTGTAATACTCTGAGAAGAATATTCATCTTCAGAGAGAATTATATCCATTTCTCCATGTTACTTTACAACCCAAGACATTTTGCAGGAACCTCTTCCAGATTTAGAGCAATGTAAGTGATATTTTTAAATGGCAACTTTAGGTTAAAGTAAATCCCATGCATTCTTATTAAAATAAATGGCATTATCCTTGATTCTTTTATTCTATATAAAGATTTCATAGTTTCATTTATCCTAATCACTGAAAATAATGACTGGCCAAATTGCTACAATTTTGAAATGCCTAAACAGATTCATTCATGAAGGCAGTGAAAAATTTATAACTGTTTTAAATCTATATGGGTTTGTTTTTTCATATTTCTGATATTTAGGTTATTAATATGCATTATCCCCTCACTGTTATATTTTCTTACTAAGAAATTAAGTTAAATTGGTTGAGCTGTGCTAAAGATACTTGTACTAATGAAAGCATTAAGCTTGAAAATTTTTGTGTATTCAGGGCAAGGTTAGATTGAACTCTGACAGGGAGCTGAGACCATCCTTTGCTCATCAGGTCATATTCCACAGAGAATCCTTCCTCTTTGCCCTCCTGCCCCATCTCTACCACTCACAATGTACTCCACAACATACTTTTTTTCTGGTTTTATGGGAGCTAGAGGGAACTGAACAGCATCTGGGACTGCTTAAACTGTGGCGAGGAAGCAGAAGACAAGTGCTAATAAGAGGTGAAGAGGTGAACACTGAAACATCCTTACACCCAACCATAAATCTGCACCTACTATAACTATTAAAGTCAGTGGAAATATTGTATGTGGTGGCCTTTTGGGATAAGACTACTATAAACATCTCCTCCCTCCCAATAACAGTGAATTATCTTTTAAAAAAAGTCTGGCGCTTGGAGATTATTTGCATTTTGTCTGCATTACATCTGACTAGCCTTTCAAAGGATATTTAATTGATTTTTCTGTGTTGTAAAGGTTCCTGTATAGCAGCAAACCAGTTTAGTGGCAATATGCAGGTAAATTTCAGACTTGTGTTGTATTTTAAGTATTTTTGAAGGATTTTTTTTAGCAAAATGGAGAGGAAGATTCTATGGGTTAATTCCTTTTCAGAGATGTAATACTGTTTATATGTCCTGCTCTAATTTCAGTATTTAAATTAATTGGACTTAGGTCCATGGTGGCCTCGCCTGGCATGATGACTGAAATGTAGTAGTAGCAACTCCAAGTTAGAAGTCAATCAAACATGCACATATACTGACCACGGTATACTTTGCAAACAGGCTGGCATGGGCAACATCACTAGTGCAGGATGATAGGACTGACATTTAGAGAAATTCTGTGACTGTCACGAGAGTTAGCAATGGTACCTAGATATCATGAGACTTTATTCATCAGTTCTTGAATAAAAGCCCCATAGTTGAAAACAGATGTCTTGCTGGGGAGCAATATACATGATCTCTGATACCCATTCCACCAGGGTCACTCATTCTTTCCACAACATATGTTGACCATTCCTTTCCTTTTCTTGTAAACAGTATTAAACCATGACTGAGGCAGTGGCTTGTAAGCAACTGCAGCTAATGTCAGATTTAGTAATTTCTGTATTTTAGATCCGGTGTACCTCCGTCCAGTCATGAAATTCCCTTTGTTTCTCTACTCAGGATCTAACTTATATTTTAGAGAATGTTCTAAGTGAAAAGAGGAGAGGGGCTGAGAAAGAGAAAGTAAAGAAAGATCATATAGGCATAGCCCGACTGGGAAAAACGTGGATGTATTAATCACCACTACCCTTGACACTTGAGCTGTGTCCATACTGCGAAAAAACACAGCCCTAACTTGGACTGACTGACTGAGGTGAACTAAACCACAAAAACAACAACAAAAAAAACAACCAACAAAGACCCCAAAAAGCAGGAAATATTTCAAGCAAATTAATGTCTCAGGTTCAGCCCCGGCCACTTTATAGGCTCTAAGTTTTTTCAGTTCTTCTGTAGATTTATGTGGTAGATACAGCCCATTACTGTAATTTGCAGTCTGTCTTATGGTCAGAAGTGTAGAGTCTATGAGTTTGCGTTTTTCAGCAATTTACGTTTTTCTTTCCTGTTTTCACATGTTCACTTTTTTTTAGAAAAACTAAAATAATGCTTTGTGACTGCAAATGTCTTAAGTTTGCACATTGTTAACACTTTGAAAATCACGTGTTGCTGACAAAGTGTACCTCTAAAAGTTGTAAATGAATGGGTGTTTATCCTCAGTTAGCTGTAATTGTAGACAAGGATAAAACATGCTCGCTTACAGGGTAGAATGTATGGTAGGCTGGTACTCTGTGCATATTATCTTACTCTGCACATGTAGAGCATTGGCTCAACTTCACACATTGTTGTCACCTGTTGATACATCAGGTTTTATTCTAGTCTGCACAGAGGTTTCCTTTAGAGGCGTTTGATATCAATGACACAAAATGTTATTTAGGAGACGTTAAATGGCACTGTTGCAGATCATACTTCTAGGGGATTTTTATGTTTGTGTTTTAGAAGCTGAGCACATGTCCAGTGTCATAGACTTCACATGAAATGAATTCTCTTAGTTGTGTGTCATAACTTGGCTTTTGATAGTTCTAAATTAAAAAACAACATCAAGTACTAGTAGGGAAAGACAGCATTTCCTTTCTTTCACACTATGCCATTAAAGCCTCCGTTGCACAGAAATCCAAGGAAATCTGATCTCCACTCATTCATATGCGCATCTTTAGAGAGGTAACACAGTTCTGAGGATCCTTTTCCCCTGCAAGGTGAAAAGGGTTAAAAATGGTGTGGGGTTCTGGCTGCATAGCAAGGTTAAGGTTCAGACCATTCAAGTCAACTGCTTCAGCACCCTCCTTTACACGAGAAGTTGCCCAACAAATTTTGGCAAGGAAAAGTTGCCACTATAGATTTACCAGTTGTTCATATAGCTTTGTAGCCTTGCTTCTGTCAGTAGCTGTATCAAATGCTCCAGAGGCTCATGGCTTAGACGGGTGTACTGTTTGCTGGGTAAAAAAATGGCTGGACAGCTTAGCCCAGAGGGTTGTGGTGAACGGAGTTAAATCCAGTTGGCGGCCGGTCACGAGCGGTGTTCCCCAGGGCTCAGTTCTGGGGCTGGTCTTGTTTAACATCTTTATCAATGATCTGGATGAGGGGATCGAGTAAGTTTGCAGATGACACCAAGCTGGGCGGCAGTGTTGATCTGCCTGAGGGTAGGAAGGCTCTGCAGAGGGATCTGGACAGGCTGGATCGATGGGCCAAGGCCAATTGCATGAGGTTCAACAAGACCAAGTGCCGGGTCCTGCACTTGGGTCACAACAACCCCAGGCAACGCTACAGGCTTGGGGAAGAGTGGCTGGAAAGCTGCCCGGCGGAAAAGGACCTGGTTGACAGCCGGCTGAACACGAGCCGGCAGTGTGCCCAGGTGGCCAAGAAGGCCAACGGCATCCTGGCCTGTGTCAGAAACAGTGTGGCCAGCAGGAGTAGGGAGGTGATCGTGCCCCTGTACTCCGCAGTGGTGAGGCTGCACCTTGAATACTGTGTTCAGTTTTGGGCCCCTCACTACAAGAAGGACATTGAGGTGCTGGAGCATGTCCAGAGATGGCAACGAAGCTGGTGAAGGGCCTGGAGCACAGGTCTTATGAGGAGCGGCTGAGGGAGCTGGGGTTGTTTAGCCTGGAGGAGGCTGAGGGGAGACCTTATCGCTCTCTACAACTACCTGAAAGGAGGCTGTAGCAAGGTGGGTGTTGGTCTCTTCTCCCAAGTAACTTGTGATAGGACAAGAGGAAATGGCCTCAAGTTGCACCAGGGTAGGTTTAGATTGGACATTAGGAAAAATTTCTTCACCGAAAGGGTTGTCAAGCATTGGAACAGGCTGCCCCGGGAAGTGGTGGAGTCACCATCCCTGGAGGCTTTCAAAAAACGTGTAGATGTGGCAATCTGGGACATGGTTTAGTGGGCGTGGTGGTGTGGGGTTGATGGTTGAACTTGATGATCTTAGAGGTCTTTTCCAACCTTAACGATTCTATGATTCTATGATTCTAGTTGTCTGGAAGCTGACCTTGTATACTTATACACACTGTACGTGTGTATGCATTTATATCTTTTTTTTTTTATACATACACACACATACGTATGTATATAGAAAGCTCAATGGAGAGTTTTTACTTAAATTATAATCAGTTAGCAGCTACCATACGCTCTCACTCTAATGTGATTGTGAATAATACAGACGTTTCTAATCTTTCTAATATCTTTTGCCAAACACAAAACAAATAACATATTTCAGGATGCCTTGTAAAAGAAAAGAGAGTGAAATCCTTCAGCTGAAATGCATATCAAAGCAAATATATTTAGTAGGTTCTTAAATTAAATTGAGTGGGGGGAACAGCAAGCACAGTTACTGTGTGGTGTTAAACTCTGTATTAGTGTAAACAGGAGTTTGGTTTTGGTGGATTTTTCCCCCCCAATTTGATCCTTAGATTTGTCCTTTGTTTTCCACATTGTATTAATTTTGTAGTTAGCGTTCCTGGAAAAAGAGTGGCATGTACAGAATTTGGATTCCATCACCAGAAAAACTACGGGTCAAGGAAGTCATTCTCCCAAAGCTGTGAATATCTGTTTGTGTGGATATGACAAAAAAAAAAAAAGTTTATCAGAACCAGCCTGATGCAAAAAATAGTTACCAACAGCTGCAAGGACAGATTTTCACGTGGCACTTAGTACAAAAGATCCGTGTTCCTTTTGAAGCATCATCCAATTGAAAGTGGCCTACTTTTAGGGCTTCAGGAGCAGCTAACATGGTCTTTTTCTTCCACATTTGCTGACATTCCCCATTTCTGAGTTTCAAGCTTTAAATTTTAGGGGCAGGGAGGAACACGGGCAAAAAATTCCCAATTTTTAAAAAAATGAATCCATATTGGTTTTATTTTTATCATTCACCAAGAACATTTTAATGTAAGGAGGTCCATTCGGAGAACGGGCAAACAGGCTCCAAAACTCAGTCAGGTGTGGAATGACGAAAAATTACAGGGTCTATATGACTTGAGACTTTCTCGCTGTTTTGAATGTTCTGAGGTTCAAGACTCGGATCTACATCTGTCATAGAATTTAGCACTGTATGTATATTTATGTATAATTTTACTCATGCTAATTGGATAAACAAGGAATTTGGAATACAAAGGGAGTAAGAGAATCTGGCAGTGTGACATCTGAAAGTCGGGTTAGCACAGCAACACATGGATGTACATAAGTGCCTGCCAACTTTCATTTTCTCATTATTTCAGTCTGTTGTCAGTAACAGAACTTCCCTGACTCGGGATTTATGGTCACTCACCCGAGAAGAGCTCTCCACCGCTTAATGCCTCTTTCAGCTCACCTCTCGGATGGGCATCCTCCGTGCCTGGGAATGGCAGGCTGGTGCACTAGTGAAGGGCTTGTCCTTTGATTAAAGAGAACCAGCAGGCTCATCTAGTTTTGCCTCTCTAATCTTTAAATTGTTAACATGTCCCTGTTCTGTTTAACATGGAGAGAAACAACAAGGCAGTTAGTTGCCAGAGAGCATATGGCATATTTAAATGGGACCTGCCAAGGCTTTGGTACGTAATAAGTTCACTTTTATTGGAGATGTATAAATGTTCCGTGGCCAGTACAACAACTAAAATATGTTAGAGTACATGTCAGGGGTAAAATGCTTACGTACCCTTCCGCTTTCACTCCGACTACCTTTCTCTTGTGTCAAAACAATTTACCATAGATAGAAAGGTGGTTCCATGCTGGCTCTGTAGCCCCAGTCTGTACTAGGAGTTTGCACACACAGAGCAATGTTTGACTAATAATTCTAATTTATAAACCATCAACAATCCTAAAAACAGATTAGCCAGCGAGGACTTTTTGTGACAAATACCATGGCACTTTTCCATGCCGAACCACATAAAAGGACTCTGGGTCAGAAAAATGCATTCATTTAGGATCAAGTCTAGCAGAAGTCCCACGATTGCCAATGGAACAAGAATAACACCCCTGTTGCCAGACTTTTTCTAGGCAGTGGGTGGCCATGGATAGAGTGCTGTCCCTTCCCCCACCAACATAGTCTCTGCGTTACAAGTTGATTTCTGTTGAAGTCCAGCAACTACAAAGTCTCAGGATAGCTGGCTATCAGCCTGTACTTGCATTCCTGTGTTGACTACAGGGGCTCTGACAGCAAAGGTAACCGTGATGGTTAACTTCACTCCTGGTATGGCACAAGTCTGGTGGAAAACCTTAACAACTTTGGAGACGCACGCTGAGGTCCATGAACAAAGCACACAGGGAGCTCTCAGCCACCTCTGTTCAACTCCCTGACGCTACAGGGCTATGTGCTCAGGTCTCAAGTCTGAGCAGTTTATGTGTGCCAAAAGTTACCCTGTCTTATTCAGGAAGCCAGAGCTCTGAAGAAACACCAGCAGCCAGGTTCCTCTGAGCTGATGTGGTGGTGGGTGCAGGCTCTTTTCTTTGAGCACAGACCTGGACCCCAGTGAGGGAAGCTGCAGAAAGAGCCACAAATGCCCAAGTAAACTACCTCGCTCTGCAAGGTCAGGGCAAAGCAGGTAGAGCAAGGCTAAGGACATGAGAAACACATTGATCCTCTGTGGAAACCAGTGAGGGTTTCAGCTACTTAGAGGAAAGAATCAGAGAACTGATGCCCTTGGCCCATCTGTTGGGTTCACCAACCTGAACATATATTCTCCTAATCAGAATGCTGTTTTCCAGCTGAACAGAGCTTTCTAATCAAGCAGACATTTTTAGGAAAAAAAACCCCACCACAACACAACAACTGAATAATTGAAATAGAAACATAATTTTGGAAGATGATGAAAGTTAAGAAAATGGGAAGGGACCAGAGGCATAAAATGTAATATTTGCCAGGTCCAATATTTACTTCCTCTAGTTCCAGAGCTATATGGTGGGTGGATGAAGGTAAATGAGCCTTATTTATAGTAGATTTATGTAAATACAGAAGAGCTTTTCCAGGACCTACATATATTCACCAAATACGAAAACTGTAGTAAATTATTACAGTAAAAATGTCAGAAGCTTCTCTGAAATCAGCAAAGAAAAAATCCTTGGTTCCTCAAACCGAGCTACATAGCCCCATCTCGTATGCTAATACCCTTACCCTCTGCTGAGACCCACATCCCCAAAGGCATGGGATGAACTTAGTAGCATATTCTGAATATCAACACCTCTGGATGTTTTACGTTAAAGGGGAAATTTAAGGCCCACTCTCATGTCTTTTGATGCCAACTTCTGTCTTTCACGGGCATATTCATAACATACATGCTGCAGTTCAGTGATGGCTTTTCAGTCAAGCTAACTCAGACTTTTGCCAAAAGGGTTGGTCCCATCCTGTGTTTGCTATCTTGTGCCAGCACCAGCATTTGTGCCGCTGTGACACACGCTTCCCTCACTACAGGCTACAGGCAACAGAGAACTGATCCAGGTGAAAGCTGACTTGTTGTGGTTGTTGTTGTAGAGTGATTGCTGAGCTGTATGTCATAATTCAATATCTAACTCCCTTTCTTCACTGGTATCAGCCTTTTTATGAATGCACTACGTAGAAAAATAACATTTGTTTAAATAAGTCCAGTTCAGACTTACTAGAAAAATACTGTGGGCAGTGAAGACTGTATCTGATACGTATTGCTGCTGTGTTGCACGGATGGGTTGCCCAAAAGAAGCCAAAAGCAATTAGATTTGCCCCGTGGTGAATTCCCCATGCAAGCACAGTTCTCAGCTATTGCTGGTGCTTCATTTCCTTCTCACCTTCTCATGTGTGTTGGTCCTGGTGTAAGAGACACCTTGGGTTGGGCACAGGCATGGCGGTATTGTAGGCAGGCCACATTACGCTCCGCTTACACTCAGCTGACATTTGCTGTGGGCTAGTGAGAGAAGGGGGTGGAGGAGAGAAGGGAAAAAAGCCCATGAGCAGAAGCTGCAGGAGCTCACAAGAAAAGACCCTCCACCAAGTTTTGTGTCCCAGATCTGCTGCCTGACTCACAAAGCTTCACACAACCCCTTGATAGTCTCCCCTGCTGAGCTGAGCTGTCTTCCCTGCTTACCTTTGATCATAAGTAATGCATTAACTTCTATATTGCAGTATTCTTATTTTGTGTCGTGCTAACACAGGGATGTATGAGATGTGGGCTAGATTCACGTGTGCTCTCACATTCCTTTCAGGAGGATGTAGAAACGTAGCCAGAAGTCTCAATCTAGTTTGGTTTTTCTTTTCGTTAACACTATCTAGGAGTCGCGATATGTAGGGTATTGTAGACCAAAGTTTATAGCACTGCATTTAACTACACCTTTCACACAGCTCGTAAAACAGATTTCCAATAGCTGTAATTTTAAATTTGTCTCCTTGGATGCAGTGGAAAATGTGACTTTCCTGCTTTTCTGTATGTTTACAGCATCATAAATAACACGCAGATCTGAAGTGTTTTAAGTACATCAATACGCTATTTTAAACAACATAGTGAAAATATGTAGCATATAGTGTCCAGTTGTTTTTACTTCTTTCAAGGGTAAGATTTCTCCTGTCTGCCTAATTTTTAACTTTGCGTAGCTTTAAAAATTCTTTATGTACTGCACCTCAAAGTAAAAGGAGTTCAAAGTTAGATGAAACCTAGGTGAAGAAAGCAAGCATGAAAAAAGCCTGTGTGGTATTACTACTTACTGCAGGTTTCAGGGTTTATAGAGTTTCAATAGACTTTTCATCAAAATTTCAATCTGTGATAGGTTTAATATCCAAAATCTTATGAAATCTTTTGACAGAACAATCTTTGAGTTGGTATTTAACATGGGAATAACTTTTGACGCACCAAGAAGACTTTCTGTTAGGTAGTACTGTTTGATTATAGTCAGTCTCCATAATTGCAGTAGTATGTTTATCACACTGTACCAGTTCAACGCTTTTATAAAATGAATCATTGCTAAAAAAACCTGCTTCTTATTTAGGATTATATTAGTATCATGCATTATATAAATAGATGATAGAGTGTATAAACTTGATGGTTGTTAAATTTAACTACTGATCTAATAAAATATATTTTAAGCAAATTTCCATGTTTCAGAGGTTAAAAGCTGGATATATTTTCGCTAAGGAATGGCTGTGCTCTAGCATCTTCACATGCAAGAGGACTTGGTGTATTTTGTCGTAAGCGTCACTCATAGAAATGGAAAGTCCTGAATGTATTAAAAGATGGTGTGGTCTCGTAGTCAAAAAACGCAACTGGTGTTCTTGAACGTTCTGCTTCAGTGAACCCTTCACACGCCACACATGGAACCAGTAAAGGAGCACTGTTTCTTTCTTGAAATGGGCCATGCTGTTTCGTTTGAAACAACATGTGTTTCTGCTGGGTGTTCTGTGGTTCTCTCTCAACAACATTACTCAGAGCTCAAATACAGCAGGTATCAGCCAAGGAACTCTCAAGTATCAGAGGAACAAATAAATCATATTTTCAAGAGACACCCATGCCTTTCAAATAGATACACAGCTATACATCTGAGGCATATCGTGCTTGAAAGAAATAGCTTAATCTTCTCGCTCTTCCAAAAATTGAGATGCCAAAGGACTTCCAGTAACAACTTAAATGAAAGTCACAGGAGAGGGATTGAGGCCTCTGTCTGTATCGCTGAAGAGCATAAATCCAGTCCCTTTCCCCGTGTCTGTACCACTGGTGACCTCTAGTGCCCAAGGAAGAGAACAGGTATTCAAAGTTTTTCCAAAGCATTTCTTCACAAGAACGTGAAATACAGTAGCATCCTTTTCTTCAATGCTAAAAATTCTGACATTGGCTTTCAGTTTGCAGTATTTTAAATGCAAAGTAATAATATAGAAATTTAATGTATTAGGGGAAAAGCAAAAAGATTTATGCTAATTGTTAGGCTATAGAAAATTACTTATTTGTATAAATGAATACTGTGCAAGAATATTCACATTTGGATCATCTGTTTCAGGCATTTGTCACTTCCTCACTCTGTGAAAAGGGACCAAACCTACATTGGAAACGTCATGCTTCAGCCAGTGCAGACTAGCAACGCAGAGGCTCAAGATGGCCTTCAAGCTATGCATGAGGCTTAAGTAGGTAATGTTGTTATTAGCCAGCTGGAATTTAGCTGAGAAAATGGGATGCCGAAGTACCCACTCAAAGACCACAATGGTTCAGAACTTGAGATTTTAGTTATTGTGACATTTCTTTCACTAGAGCACATATGAGATCAGGCTGATGTTTCCTATACATAAAGGCATAAAGATAGGAAAATGTATCTCATATATTTTCTTCACAACAATGTTGTTGAATGGAGGTCAAACTGCTAAGCAGTTCTGAACTTCACATCCTGTCATCTGTGGAAGCAATGGGCAGTTACAAAGGCCCAGGCACTCCATGTCACTTAGGCAAAGTGCCTTGGTAGAGCTAACTTCTAAAGGGTGTGTGGGTATCTCCCTTGAAGTGGATCTCTGTACCTCACTCACTCAGACTTCTAAG
Source organism: Oceanodroma leucorhoa (assembly GCA_030449065.1). Lineage (NCBI taxonomy): Eukaryota > Metazoa > Chordata > Aves > Procellariiformes > Oceanodroma > Oceanodroma leucorhoa. Next base: position 3,647,772 of record JASVER010000030.1, read on the forward strand.
TAATGAGAAATTTTCTTTGGCTAATGTTAACTCGGTGATGTGCAAATAACAGATAATTCATGTTTAACAGTGTTAACAGAAGTGTATTAAACTACGCTTTGAGAAAAGCAGTACTAGAAAATTGTATATAAAGGAGTTAATAACTGAATGTATGCATTAATACCTTGTAGATATGTATTGTAACAGAAACAAGATAAAGTACAGAAATTATGCTTGCAGCAGGGCTGGGAATGTCAGCTCTCTCCTTCCAAGACTGTACCCTAAGCAACAGCAAGAAGAGTTTTGCTCTCACATCCTGCCCACCATTCTTAAGGACTTTGCTGCACTGTAATCCAGTTTTAAAAGAAAGACTCACCGTAGTCTCCTTGGTGGTGGTAAAGGACACTGGCAATGTGGACTTGAGTCTTCTCATATTGATAAAGGAGTTGAATCTCTGAATGCTCTGAAATGTGATCTGTTACAGAAGAGGTAGGCAGTTGCCCTCTTCTCTGATTATGTTTTAAAAGAGAAGGATCCTGAGATGGATTCTTAATTGAAGACCCTGGATGAATGAAGGCATCTTCCTGCAGCACTAGGTCAAGTGTCTAAGCTACGGAGAGGCTCAGTGTTGCAGGGTTGCAGACAGCCATCGCTGTTGCAGAATGAACGTTCCCTATGAGACGGTAGCACACAGGTCAGCATGCGGGCTCTGTAGGTTGCCACTGACTTGCTTTCATCTCACTCGTCACTGCACAGACATCTTCTGCATAGTTCTGGTGTTTTCTCCAGAGATCAGATGCCTAAAACTCTTCGCTGTTTCCACTGTTTATTGGGTCTGTCCTGAGAGGGCTAATGGTCTAGGGTCGAAGAACTTTCGTATTATAGTTATGGAACATCTCTTGAGTAAAAGCACGTGTATGTATGTGTGAGAGAGAGTGTGGGAAGAAAAGGAGGTGTGTACAGAAGCTAGTCTTCCCTGTAATATAAACCATGCCAAATCCACTTACACATAGAGAGACATAAGTGCAATCTTAAAATCTGTGTGTTGGGTGGCAAAGCCAATTACATGACTTCATTTCTGATGTAATTTGATGACTATGGGCAGTGAACACAAACCACCTAGCTACAACTTTTTAAGCTTTCTGCAGCTTATATAAGAACTTAACAGGACAGTAAATTACAGTAGCTGACTGTATACAAAGTACAGCAAAACTTTGGAATGGGGAAACTTTTTTATTTTAATAAAGGCATAGGAAACAGCTTGAATCTTAATTCAAATGTGAGCAGAACATTCCTAAGGTAAACATTTTTATCCTGTTATCATGTTGGCTGTCTAGCAGTGGTCCTCTGACTAGGGTCTGTAGGGTGGTAGCGATCCAGAGTGCTGCACACGTTGCCTGAGGAGCACAAGAGGCACACTTTGAGAAGCAGTACAGGGGTACAACTTACTATCGGTGTCTACTGATTCATGTGTCACGGAAAAGGAAGTGCATTGCCATAGTTAGCCCCTTCGCCCCTGAGAGCCTGTTCATTATCCCTGCCTGTAACACACAATCTGCCTGTCATGCCTGACGTAACCCAGTGAAGACAAAACCTGCATCAGTCCCCATTCTTCATGAGAGTCTGTAAAAAAACAAATTCGGGGGTTATTGATCTATCATAGTAGATTCTCCTGCTTATTCTTACAGCAGTTTATTGCTAGGCTTCCTATAGGGGCTTGATTCAGTTTCCATCATGTGTAGTGCCACTTGGCATGTCTTACAAGACCCTAATACTCTAGAAGTATTATATCTGCCGTATGTCCCATGTCATACCTAGCAGCCATATACAGCTGAATCTGAAGCTTGGGAACTTAGTTTGAGGGGTAAGTCACTGTTAGAGATTTAAAAAAAAAAAAAGTACTCAGGTAGTAAATGTGCACTACTGGTGTTTTAAAGAAAGCCAAAGCACTGCTTTGGTTGGGGTGTCACTGTTCAAGCACCTGGAGGCTGTGGGTACCTTAGACCTATTCTGAGAATAGCAGCCTCTTCTGAGGATTCAGAGGGGATATTTCCTGCCTTTAAGCTTGTGTTAGTGACTGGATCATCCATAATTTGAGCCTGAATGAGAGTAAAAATCACAAGACGACTCATTAGGAGTGTGAGGATATAAGATCTACTAGTTTTAGAACTTTTCTTTTATATATTTTCAGCTGGAATCCAATTTCCTTCCAAGTGCAGTTTGACAAAAAAGCAAGTAAAAATGAACCATTTTAGGGGACACAGAAAATGGGTCAGTCAACATTCTCAACCAGCATAAACATTAGGTTTCTAAATATGTTCAAACTATATTTACTTACGTTAAAATGTATTAGCTATACTCCTGCTTGACCAGAAAGACGGAGGTATTCAATTATATCAATTAGCAAGTTAAAATAAGATAAACGTTTTAGGTTAAATTTCCTTCTTCCTATTTTAAATCATAATCAGAATTTGTAATTTAAATCAGTCTTGTCTGAGCTGCATTCAGTAAAACAGTGGTTAGCAGAAGGAGCACGATGTGGAGTATAATTCCTGCTCTGCTCCTCTATGGCACAGAGCAGTACAGACCCAGTGCTGACCTCTGAAGACCAGAGTGAGCACACATGAGGAGCTTCCTTTCAGGGGCTCTCTGTCACATTTTATTCTTCTGAATAACTAAGTGTACCTCAACATTTGAAACAACAGCTTTCAGGCCATCAAGAGCTATGTAGGCTTGTTAAACTTTGTTTTTATTATTCTATTCCACTTACACAATTGAGAAAAACAAATCAGGCACAAAACCCCAATTTTGAATAGGTTAAATTTAAGAAAGTTGCGGCCATCAGAAAAATGAAATGCTTTACTCTCTAAACATTCCTACTAAACATCTGGGAAATCTTAGCTTAAAAATAGTGCAGCAGGCACAATGGAAAATCCTTGAGAGTGATGACAACTCTGATTTCACATGTATTTATAATCCTGCACTTCGTTTATTTTCTTGGGATTTCTGAATTTGACAGAGACAGATATCTGAAAATAACTGACACGCTAGCTGTCAGCCTCTCCTTAAAATGTGTGGTCAATAGATCAAGGGAACTAAAACACAAGGGGCTCAATGTTATTCTCCGTTACAAAATGCAGAGAGGATGAAGCATTTTATAGTTCCTGAGTGAAATGCTCAGATGTGAAAAAATAAATAGCTGACAGTCTCTCACTTCAGCAACTTGTATATGGTGCTGAATTCAACTACCTGCAGTCTGTGAATGCAGGACTATGCCACTGTAAAACAAACGTGGAAGCACGAAAATGAGAGCTGTATGAGACGTTTGCTACAGGAGGCAAACTTTCATGTGGTTTAGGGGTTAGTTTTTCACCAGGCCTGTGAAAGATCCTTCCTCAATAAACGGGATCATTTTGTGGAATAACTTCGAGGGAATTTAATTCAATATACAGATCAATCTCCTCTGTTCCTGTAGGCGTTATGGAAATCCATAGTTTTGGCAGGTAGGAGAAACAGGACAGACCTAAATGAAACTAAAAATGCTTTGAGACAGAAATTTTGTATTATACATGTCTGCAGTTTCTAGTATAAAGGGGACAGTTTCTTCAAATTGAACAGCATTTGGTGCCCTAGTACAGACAGCTGGGACAACAAGTTAGTGTAAAAGGCCAACATGTTACTTTTCATTCGAAAGGCGAAGATGGTAAGGTGAATTTTGAAGTTCTCCAAATATGAGGTGGGAGACAGCAGTGATTTCTGCTTGCCGTCCACAATACTGAGGCTTCTTGTGTGGTGTCAGTAGTTACGCCAAGGTAAGCAGGAAGAGGAAGGAACTACTTACCTCCACTTCCTGTATCTGCTAGGCGCTGCATAAATTTTCGAGAGAGAACCTATCAGTAAGTCGCTGCGGATCAGACTAGGCAAAATTTCTTCCACATGTGACAACTATGTTGCTCGTTAACCACCAAGATTCAAGAAGTCTGCTCCGTTCCGTTATCTCAGGTGTGGGTGATGGCATGGTGTAACAAGAGTACTGTACAAGTCAGCAACAAATGGCAACTAGCTCCGTGAAAACCTGCAGAAGAGGGATCCTGGCAGCTCATTCCTCAGGGGGATAAGTCCAGCTTCCTCAGTAGACTAATTTTGAGGAAAATTCAGCAGCGATATCCCTGGAGCTCCTTCTCAGCCTCGCTTGGAAAAAGAGTCATAAGTGTGAGTGTACATATATACATGTATGAGGACCAGAAAAAGAGACCGGTAGCCTACAATGTGTATGACAGCAGCAATGATTTTGAGTCACCTTATAGGAAATACCTTGTTACAAAGGTCTGTTGGTTTAGGAGGTATGCCACTTACTATTTTATAAGTAAATAGAAGCCGTCTTGCGAGTAGATCATTAAATGTAATACAGTTTCTAATTTAATGGTTATTATTTTTCCCAATCATAATTTTCTGTTCATACCAATCTGCTACTTCGCATCATTCACGGCTCCTGGCCACATACAGTAGTGTAGACACGAGAATCAATGTGTGTGACACATGATGCAAAAACTGCTATTTGCAATCATGTGATACTGGAGAAGTTTCTAAATATATGGAGGGTTCTGCACTACTGAAAATAGTAAGAATCAAATTCTGTAAGTAAAACCTAACCTACTATGTAGGATGCAAAGCAGTGCTGGTAACACTGAGTCATGTGAGTGCTTCCTAGGGATTTTTTTTTTTAAATTAACTTTAAGAGGTCTGTTTAGAAGATGTAAAGAATCACACATTGATTTGTTCTGACATAACATAGCATTATCATGAGGTACAGAGCAAATAAGAGAGGTTTTTTCAACTTACAACTTGGACTTTCCTGTTGTGCAAAAATCCAAAATTTTAGAACTTCGGGCCATATGTGTTTTAAATGCTGTAACAAGCTGTTTTATGATCACATGACACTGACATCACTGGAAAAATATTTAACTCTTCAGACATTTTGCACGTTACTACGAAAGGATAATTTCATACTATTCTCCGGTACTTGTTGCCAGGAACATTTATTATCAAAGACAGTTGATTTTTTACAGCATATAGAAGCCAGCTTCTTTATGCACAAATTGGGAGACAAGCTTTCTGTCCCATAGAGCTAGAAGTTTTCATTTCATGTTAAATAGAATTACTTCAGTAGGCTAACAGGCTGTAGAAAGAGAAGGGGCAACTTTTATAGTACTAAGATACTATACTTCATTGCTTTTTGTTCTTCATACTTGATGGTACTCTTACCTTTTACAATTCAGTTCCTGAGGGGCAGTAGCTAATGCAACTCCGCTGATGTTAATGGCTGATCATTTCTTCCAGGGCAGGATTGCACATGCTGGCAATATGTCAACCACTGCAGATAAGTCTTTGTTACTGGTGATTAACATACTTATGGAAAGAGTTGCAAGGTTGAAGTTCTTCCTTGCATTACCTTAGCTCAATTGTACATTCACCGAGTGGCGTGCATTCACCTGAACCTCAGGGTGCTGAGACTTTGCTGCCACCATGAATATGGTCTATTTTCTTGGCTAATTATTTCTCTGTTGCCTGTATCTATATTTGCTGTCACTCCGGGAATCTTGAGGTGCCTATATTTGAATGTATGAGGACAAAAAAATGACTGCAAAGGAGAATATGGAAGTGAGAAGGATTGGAGAAGGGTTCCAGATATTTAGACAACTTACTAGGGACAACTGGGCTGACAAAATGGTTCTTAATTTTGTAGTTTCAGCAAAGTTGTTTACAGGTGGCTTTCTGATTTTTCTCCCCCACTTCCACTTTGCTTCTTAAATCACTGTTGTTTGTCATACAGTGTCTATTGCTGCTGGGGCACTTTTTAAAATTAGAAGACTGGATTAACTCTGGCATTCTTGCTCGCAATGGCAATGACAGCAGATTTCAGAAATGCAAGATACAGCAACTGGAGTAGAGAGATTGACAGGTGTGAAGATTTAGAGCATTCTCTAGAGAATATGGGCTCTAAGAGAGATGAAGAAACTGAAAGAAGGATCAAGATCATAAAATCACACCAGAAGCAAAATTCATCTGTTTTCAATAACTAGTCAATGACAATTCCATTGACATCTTGGGTGTTGATTTTCTGTGGGGAAGATCGGGATATGATGCCACCTTCAGGGAAGACTCGCATTCCCTGCAAGGGGGAAAGGAAAATACATTAACAGCCTGTCTCTCAGTACTTCATCTCTGCACTTGAAAACACAATTACAGTTGAATCTGAAGTCACTGGCCTGGGATCAGGTCAGATGAGTCCTAAACACTCATTCAGGCAGCTCTGCTTGAATCCAGATGTCTATGGACTATGTGTCTGGTATATAGAGTCAGAGATGTGAGGCTCAAGCATTTCTTAAGCAGGCATGGTTTCCTGGTCAAGCATCTGTACAGTGCCCACAGCATGGCAGCCCACATTCTAGTAGACCATGTGGAATCATATGGTGTCCATCAAGTATTTTTTTAGACAGACAACCCGTAATAATTACTGCCCATTTTTTTAATAAAAAAACTGTCCATTAGATTAATTATTGTTCCTATGATTTCTACCAAGAATAAATAAAATTTGGCATACATGGCGAAATTCATATGTAAATAGCAACTTCTACAAAACAAAGCAATTCTATTTGATTTGCCATAGGTTTTGTATCATGTTTGATTTCAGAGATACATGATTTCAGTTTAAGCACCTTACTTTTTTTTTTTTAATGTGAAGTGCCACAAATGCAGCCGTACAGTGTTGCTGACCCACAGATCCCAAGATTTCAAGGCTCACTTCAGCCTTCTGATGACAAAGGGATGGAAGTCTGTGACGCCTTCTCAGTTAAAACTTCTAAACTTGTCTCTTGCATATAATACACCTGGGAACTCTAAAAATCCTGGCTGTGGGGATGCCTATCATCAGGCTTCTTGTGAGCCTGACTTCTGTGCATTCCCGTGTCCAAAAGAATCCACATGTACGTCTGTGACGAAGTGGCACACTCTGGGAGCACAGCTTTCTAGGCAGGCAGAAATTTAATGGTTTTCTCTCAGAGATTTATCAGAACTGCACCATTCCCAAAACGATTTCAAAATCAGAACATTCTAACAAAAATAGATTGCAGGGTTTTTTTCCAAATAATTCTAATAGGAACAAACAAAGCAAATCTCAAAACTTAGGGGAGGAGCTAATAGGGAAAGGACATGTACCAGTGGCGTAAGGTCTAACTGGTTGCTGCAAAGTATGAGGAGAAATGGAGATACAGTAGCCACCAACTATATAATTACCTGGCCATCTAACTGGCACTGTTTATTAGAAACTGAACTTTCCAAAGCCATGTGTAAGAGAAAGTAGTTAGAAAAAACATATATACACACACATACATGTATATATCTCTTTTTCCCTCTTTTGTAACACTGTGTAGAACTTTCATCATTAAGCAAAGCGTACGTGATCTAGTAGGCGTGTTGTTTGCTGGATACGAATTCGGTACAATGCACAGTGATCCTAAAGCATTGAATGTATTTCTCCTTTAACCTTTGATTTCTGTAAAGAGGTGGAAGCATCTCTCCTATGTACACTGCTTTGCCCCCAGTCCTTCCTTCTGAAAGTGCTTCTGTGATAGGCAGTAATTCAGGAAAGGTCATGAAATGAGAGGGATCAGTACTCCCTGGTAAGTCAGGTCGCCTAGATGAGGAGTCTCTGCTAAAGAGGAGGTCTGGGTTTTTTGGTACCACTTTACAAAAGTGCACATTGGAAAGGGATTTTGTCAGTACTGAGACATTTTTCTCAGGGAACAGTGGGCTTGAAGGTTTTACCCTTTAAGCCAGGGGAAACAGAAGCACCATCAATACAGAGCTGACCTTTATGGGTTACAGAGCTCCTCTGTGGTTCAAGTGAAGCTTGCTGTTATGTTTAGTTGCAAATGAGCATCCTACATATTTCATATACCCTCTTCCTCTCCTGTGGATAGGGGCATTCATTATTTGTACCTTTTCCCTCCTCCGTGTTTACAAGTGAGTGTCTGAAGGTAGAAAAGGTAGGCAGAATGGACAGCTTTTGACAAGTTAACTAGATGATCAGACTTCAGGCAAAAGAGGCCAGTCTTTCCTAGGATCCGTCTGAACCGATGGACAGGCTTTGGCACTTCAGAAATTCACAGTGCCTTTTTGGGGCTCTCTATCTGAATTGCCTCTTTCCATTGGCTGTAGAAGGAGCTGTGGTTCTCCACTTGCGTCGTGAATTTGCATGAATACTTTTTTTGGTGTACACAGGAGGTGCATGGAGATACTCATCTCTTACTCCAGTAAAAATGTTCACAAGATATTATTAGAAGGGACAGAAAACATAATTGTTATGGGAAATATTCTTCGAAGTCTGAGAAGAAAACGTCTGTTACACAATAATTTGGGAGCAGTCTTTGAAAGAAAAAGGATGCATAATGAAAGTGGTTTCTTGTGCTGGTTAGCAGTAGACTTGGAAGGCAGAAAACTCTGTGCCAGCATTTCTTACTGCAAAGGTCTGCTATGACCTGATAAAGAAATGTTCAGAAGAAAAGATAAGGATGTGTGCACGAAAAAAAGCTGTTAATGTAATATTGTTGCAAGCATTATGTTGTCTTGTGGAATGGAGATGTCTATCCAAATGCTTGTTATTCCTGTTTGCTTGGTTTTAGTGCCATTTGGCAATCTTATTCATATAGAGAGACTGTAAACAGTTGGGGGGGGGGGTTTGTTAATATTTGGTGAGACAGCAACTTATCACTCCTGAAAGTCTAACTGGTATGTTTTTCATGTGTGGAGGTTCATGGCTGAGGAACATCCAGGAGAAGCCTGCTAATAATGAGTTGTAGTACAGTGCAGGAGTCCGTGGAAACACAAGTATTCCATGTTGTAGTATTGCATACTTTGAAAGAAATTGTCTCAGCAGAGAAAGAGGGTGAGATTTTTGACAGCAGGGTAATGGTTTGCCAAGCAAACTCCTTTTGCTTGACAAATTTATTTCCTTTTTATTCAAATTATCAATAGTTAACTCAGCATCATCTGTGGTATACCCTCGGATGAATTACATACCTGTGTCAGACCACCTGGAACATTGACCAACAGTTTTGAGATGCACTTGGGAAGCAGCTATGGAAGGCATAATACCGTTTCTTTAAATGATCCTAAATAACTAGGTATGTGACTAATCATTACACTTTACAGGCTGGCAATGTTTTTGCTTTGAATACATGTTTTTATGGTGCATCTGTGAAAGGATACATTTTCCATGCTTACAAAGAGCTTTGAGATCTACACAAGTCTCTCTGTAGGTGTGACATACGAGAGTATCCTCATCACAACTAGAGTATTTTAGTAAATGCGCAGTTCAGAACTTGTTTTATGTATGAATAGAACTTGTCGTGTAGCTGTTCGTTTTGTAATTTCTGTGCTCCCTGGACAATTCACTTGGTAGCAAGTAAATTCTTTTCAGGACATCCAAAGCTCCTGGAGTTCCACAGCCTATGCAGCTGTTTTAGGGAACAGCCTGATTCCGCCCATGAGCAGCTCAGGAAGTGATAAGTGCAGCGGGGTCAGGCTTTTGAGGTCTGTTGCCTCGGGGGGTAACGACCACAGCTGCTTTGCTGTGGGGACAGTGACCTGGGGGGTTTTCAGGTTTGTTTTCTGTCGTTTTTGCCCTTTGCCAGATACAAAAGGGGAAAAAGAAGATGTGTAAGACAATACCTATGTTCATTCTGTTGTTTACAGGTGAGTGAATATTTCTTTCAATTTGTTTTCCCAGCTATTACTTTCTCTTCAATACTTGTAATTACTTTTTGAACATATTCCTAAGTATACTCTAAATGTTAATTCATATGACTTGATCTATAAATCGTTGCACAATCATTGAAGGTGTTTTCTCTATGCATTATTATATTGTACCGCATGAATGATTACTTTAGTTACATCTCTATCAGTAAGATATAACTCATTTAAAAAGCATACAATTATTTTGCCATAGAAATATCTATAGCACCCCTAGTAATAAAACTTCAGGAATAAGTCAGGTGTTGTATTTTAAAGAAATCCCCTACAGGTACAGAAAGACACACATGCCAATAAAAGGTAAGACTTCTTGCAACATTAGTCATCTTAGAGTCATTAGTGAATGATGAAGATAAATGTTAACATCAATAATGATCGATATTCTAACAATCAATAGTAGAACTAGAGAAATGACAACACATACAGCTCATCCCTTTTTTTTTTTTTTTKTCAGCACTGTTAGGTACAGGTACAGGAGCATTATCTCAGTGATGCTGCAAAGAAAGCAAAAAATTTAATTATTTCAGGCCATTTAACAATAAGCACCAGGTCTTCCTAATAATCCCATAAAGCTTTTGTAAATTTACTGAGTAGAAGTGAGAAGGGGTGGTGTTTCAGTCTGCAAGTTTCACAAAATTCTTCCCAACGGCACCATTTGCATTATTAGGACTGGCAGGGCCCCAGCCCCTTGCATCACTTCTGTCTAATTAAAATGTTTATGTTTCATACTCAGAATCTGTGACTGGATATGATATAACAGAGACCCCTTACATCATTTGTGTCTAATATTAGACAATAATGAAAGGATTTTATATTTAGCCGTCAGAATGTGTGACTGATTGTATCAGTTTCATACATTTTCACTAGAACATTGTTTCCTTGTGAAAAAGAAAAAATAGGTATAGGTTGGTGCGAGGACTCAAGGCACTTTCTTCTTTACACCTCTGTCCCGCTAAAGGCAGCAATAGAGGGAGAATTTAAGAAGGTTCTAAGAGGCGGAGGGGGTTGGCTAATGGACCTTCTTATCATGAATGTACATGTGCTCTCAAGAGCACGAGCCTGGCTGAGAATTTATGCTATCCCTTTTCAAAGGAGTTCATGGAGATATGTATATCATCAGGCCCACTCCGTGGAGCTGTGCTCTGCTTGGCAGAGTCCTATAAAAGCTACAGTGACAAAGCAAGTTTTTCTCCTAACCACTGAGCAACTTAAACCCATTGCTAACGAGTGTGACGTGTTCTCAGAGAGAGAGGCAGCATCTGCCTGTAAGTACTGTTCTTTTTCATTGCAACATCATGGGTGCATCCACTTGCTCCCTTCCAGAGAAGCTGTGGATGTTAGGCTTGGAGATGATGCTATAATTCTAGGCAGAACTTTAGAGATAAGGAGATCTCAGGGGACACCAGATGTTTGATGGTGTTAATTTTTTTAACTTGTACATCCAGGAATCTCACGTGGCACAGCTTTGTTCCCCTGTGCTGTTTCAGAGCCAGTCATTTCCCATATGGAACCTCCAACCTTCACTGTCTAAGCTTGCTTCCATAGAAGAGGTTTGGTTTTGTTTTTCATGTCACAACTGAGACTGTGTAAGAAAGCATCTGTTTAATGCTCCAATAACTTCACAAAGGATATGGTTTTCCTCTCTTCCTGTCATTCAGAAAAAGTTCAGGGGAAGTATCTTTCACCCCTCTCCAAATCTTCTTTTTCATTAATTTGCAATTGAAGTTGAGGAAGAATGTGAAAGAAAAGGTGTTTTCATTTGTTAACTAAAGCAAGCTAATGAGTGTCATCATCTGTATTAATGTGATTGCTTCCCATTTGAGAAGCATATAGGGCAAGAGGAAAAGTGAGAATGAGGATGAATATCAATAAACATCCCAGGTGGATTTAGCTGCTGTATCCTATTGAGCCCCATCAAAGCAAATGAAAATGGTTTTGCTAATTTTCCCAGAGTGCCCAAATCTAGTAAAGGCTATAGCTCTGCTACTATTCCTTTATGGATTTCATTTTTTTTACTCCAAAGCGAGGAAACAATATCTGAGAAGAATATCTATGAAAATATTTTTTTTAAGCTGAGAAAATGACAGTCTTGTTTTTTCAAAACTTTTTCTGAGAAATGTCTTAACAATTTCAACCGAAATATTCATGCAGAAAAGTCAGATGGAAGGAAACATTCCAAATGTAAAATGGCAGGCAAGATTTTCCAGGTTACGAGCATTTGAAAGCAGAATTTTATAACAGAAGTTATCAAACAACCTTAATAATAACTGGTATGACATACTCCAGCAATAATATTTTTTTTTGTTGATTTTAGGATATCTTTGTAGCAATATGGATGTCGCTGCAAACACCACGACATCATCACATAGTCTCTCACCTGCTTCCAAAGTCACGCAAGCTCCTGAACCAGAAACAACACCGCATGGGAGTGAACCCGTTCCAGGTCTGTTTTTTAATTTGTTGCTTCCTCCAAATCCTGGGTCAGTTCTTCCCTCAGTGGGCACACCCCAGTCTTGTGAATTCCCTGTTCCATTTTTCCCCTGTTGCTTTCCACCCAATGACTGTTTCTATCCAAAAGCCTTAAAAAAAATGGCCAACACAAACCAATTTAGCAGCAATGTAACCTGTGGTTGATTTAGACAGGTTTCCCCTGTTCCTACAGAGGTGGAAGCTGAAGCACAAAGAATATTTCAGACATCTCAAATAACACAGCCTAAATAATTATCTATCAAGAAGCAGAAAATACATCACTTTTAGTATAAAATGACAGGCACTTTTCATGATCAGTGGATAGCTTGATATTCTGTCCTAAAGGAAGAAAACTGATGAGGAAGATAACAGCAGAAAAAGGCCCCACAGACCCGCTGAGTGTTTCGATTCCTTCTGTGACACCCCTCTGTGCAGCATCAGCAGCACCGGCCTCCGTGTGTGTCTCAAGTGACACCCTGCTCCTGCGGATCTTTCTAGAGGCTTTACGAAGTGACTGCTGTCACAAGCCCCATCTTCGCTCTTACGATCCCAGCTACGAGCTGCAGGAAACTTTATAGGTAGAGGCCGGGGCTGCAGAACGCTAACGCTTGCTTGATCCCTACGTTTGTGAGGCATTGTGTGGTGGTGGCCGCTGAAGCAGCTGCTGGGGCAATGTTGCGAGCTGAAGAGCCCGGAATTTTACCTGCCCTCTTTCTTCCTCATGTCTTCTCTGGGCTTCTTATGCCGAGACGCTATTCGAGGCTCAGTGGTGAAGATGGAAGAAAGGCAAAAAGAAGGAGGAAACTTTTGGCGGCAACAGTCTTATCTGCTTGCTGCCTCCTTCCTCGTTCAGTATGGCAGGATCTGAAGAAAGCTGCTGTTCTGACTTGGACTTAGTTATGCTAATTATAAATATATGTAAATGCACAGGCCTCTAAATACATGAGAGCGCTCCGGCCCCCAAAGCCTTACCTGCCAAACAGACAAAGCACATATGAAGGAGAGTAAACAGAAATCAGCATACAATATAGTGAATGTAGGTACAGAGTAGTTAATAGCTGCCATCTATTATTTTGGCAGGAAATAATGAGTTAGTTTCCTTCTAACAACTGACTGTAAATTCAGTGCTTTGTAATCACCAAAAGAAAGGTAGGGAGAACAGCCTTAACTTTATTACACATAGTTGTACAGTTTTCTCATGTTTCTAATTTTCATTCTTTTCCTTTTAACAGAAAAACAACTGTCAACTCTATTAGGTAGGTTGACAACTTCAAGATATAAACTTCTGCTTAAATAATCTTTTTCTTTACCTAGGTTTTGAACTTTTAACTTCTTTTACTGCAGTTGGTTATAGAAAACAAAAGCTATGTATGGACTTGCCTACATTAGCCTGAAAAACTGTTTTTATAAAAGAGTATTAAAGACACTCCTTAATTACAAATCATGGTATTTCTCTGGTGATTTGAGTAATAAGAATATCGCTCTACTAGACTAAACCATAGTAATTTACTTTCTTATTACCATAATTAGTATTTGGGGCTTTTTCTTTCAGTAAAATCTGTAGCACCAATAATATTGTGAGCAGCAGTAACTGTTGGTATATTGAGATTGGAGATGAATATAGCACATACTTTGCACTGCCAAAAAATCATTGACTGTAATGAGCTGTAATATGCTTGGCTCATTTCTGTACAAATCCAGACTTGAATGAGATTTTTGTTTGTAGGAAAAATAAAGACCTAGATTTTAGTGTCACATGTAACCATTTTATGCTGCATAATTATCCACCACAAATGTAGGTATTATTTTTTTCTTAATGGCTTAGAGTCATGGGTACCTTTCTTTTTGCTCTTCTAGTGGCAGGAATCAGCATTTCCTTTGTGTTCGTTTTTATTCTTGTAATTATTGGTGTTTGGTACGCACGGAAAAAATCAAAGGTAAGTCCAAGGTTTTACTTTTGGATATTTGTTTATGTATGTATATTTATCTGTATATAGTATAGAATATGAAGTGTCAGCTTCCCAATTTTTTCACTTTTCACTCAGATTTCTGGTGTTCATTTGCACTGTAGTTGCTTTTCCACTGGGATTTTTTTGCCACTTAAAATTAGTCATCTTGTAATTAAGGTTTAATTTACCTCAGCTGACCTCCCTTCCTGGGTAGTACCTGCTCACATGTTAGTAGGAATGGTTCCTGATTTGCAGTTTTAGTCTCCCTTTAATGACAGTTTTTGTCATTAAAGGTCCTGCATCAGAGATGACAATTGAACAGTTCAAGTGAGTTTTATCTGTCTGAGTTACTTTGGATGCTGTAATTATTTTGCAACCACAGTCTTACCTGTGATAAGTTAATATTGCTAAAAATTAAAATATTAGGCAACTTACCTAATAGTAAGAATAAATGCGGTAACACTATAGATTCAAGTATGCAAAAATAGTCTACTGTATTAATGAAAGAGGTTACCGTAAGGAAAAATATCAGCAGAACTAATACTAATATTATATTGACATTATTGATTTTGTATTTGTGTCGCTCAGATGCATACTGCAGTGATAATAACATATTTGTATTTCTTGCACAGGGAAGTTCGGCTGAAATTAATCCTGTCCCCTCTGCTGAACCTGGAGTGTCCTTAAAAAAAATTTCAACCCATGAGAACCAATGCGAGTGGCCTTTTGAAAGAGCATTACAATGACAGCGGGGGGGCTGCTGCATAATCCTTTGGTCTGTGCACCTGTATGGCAGAACCATGCATACCACGGGACTTCGAGTCAGTAATTTTCCCTTTTTCAGTGACCGTTTCAAATCCCTACAAAACAACTTGGAATGTCAGTTAACAAGAAAATCCTGTTACCAAAAGAATCTCAGTCAATGCTATTAAGTAAAGCGTTAAAACCAGGGGAAACATTAAAACCAGGGAAGTTCTTAAATGCCACCTGACGTGGCATGTGTTGCCTGTAGCGCAACAAGAGAAAGGTCAAACTGCTGCAGAGCCTCAAGCCTTATAATCTCTTTCCTCATCCATACCGTAACTAAATCCAGTTCTGAGAACTGTGTGATACGAGGGACTCTGGGAAACTTAATCATCGGTATTTATGTATTTGATCTGTTGTATATTGCAATGAGGTGTATTTCCATCCTACTCTCATTTCAGTAATATTTTTCACGTTTTTCTTTTCTTATGTCCTGTTCAGGAGGAAAGAGGAAAGGAAAGTCCTCTCAATTGTAGCTATTTAAGCAGCACTCTCAAAAGAGCTGTATCATCAAAAAAGTTAATTCTTGAAATTAAAGAGATCCTAGTTACAGAAAATGGCACACTTAGGCTATGTCTGTTCTAATAAATGAAACTTGCATGGGAACATTGCTACTGTTGAGGTTAGCTGGAATAGCCCTTGTTTATGCTTGTATGTGTGAACTACCTATTGGAAATGGCTCCTGGAAGGCTCTAGCTTCCAAAATTTGGCTCGGGCCAAAACCAGCTTACCAGCATAAACAGTACTATTCCAGTGCCTGGGAGTTTCCTAGGCATTGTTTAATTTACTAGTCTAGATATAGAGTGTTATTGTTTAAAGCTACTTTTAAATGACGTATTTGATGTACCTATTCACTCATTTATTGACAGTTATTAGCAGTGATTAATCAAAGCTGGCCACTGCAAACTTTCATTTACTCACTGTGCTCTGTTTTTCTGCTGCATTGTAGTTGTCTATAAAGCCAGTTGCTTGAATATAAGGCTTCTTGCTGAAGCTTATTATGGTGCCTTAGACTGGAGCGTGAATTTACAGAGTTGCACTGTGTTGCACTCTCTCACTAGGTAGATGCTCTCAGAATAGAGTAACAGAGTAGTCTCACACCTTGACCTTAGGCCAAAGCTTTCGCATCCTCACTGACTGAATGCAGAAATCACCAGTGCAATGTAAACTCATATCCTGGCCTGTGGCTCTGCGAGGCTGATTTGTTGTGGAACCCCATGTTGTGACAAGGCTGCCACTAGTACCCAGAGAAATTCCATAGCCTGAACAAAGATATGCAATTCAGTTTTCAGCACATCATCGATTTTGTAAGAGAGGAAATAAGGAAATTTCAGGAAAAACTATTTTTATAGAATACAAATAATACAAAGTTAATGCATTGATAAAATTACATCCATTAAAATCAGCAACTGCGTGGCTAAAAGGTTAAATCCTCGGTTGGTATAAACTGACAGACCTTCCTTCCTCTAGTTCTAGCCCTTGATGATGATGATAACAATCAAGAGTCAGTTAAGGCTGAAAACCTGAATTTTATTGGATGATACCATCATTATTCCACTACTTCTTCCCCTAATTGAGTAGCAATTACTAACTGGTGTCAGGTGCTCTCAGCAGCAAGTGACTGCTGTGGAGCTCTGCTTGAGCAGGAACCCCGGGGGATCTGGGGCAGAAGGGGCCAGAAGAGACAGCCAAAGGGCTGCCCTCCGGTAAGGTGGTAGAGGAAAGAGGACCAGAGAGCTAAGGGGATGAGATGGCTCTACCAAAACATTCTTGTCTGAGCTTTGGCAAGTGACTTTTATTTCCGAAACTGAGCTCCTGGTCTATAGGACAAAAGCAGTAGTATGTCCCTACCTTGTATTTATCTGTAAAGATAAATACATTTAAAAGCGTGGGGTGTGTAAGTCCCACAGTAATGAAACTATCCTGAGAGCTGTAAATTTGCAGGAAATCACAGATTCTATTTGTCTGTAAATCTTCTCAAGCCAGTATTATTTTTCCCAGTAGTGGTAGAGAAGAACGCTAATGTCAGCTTTCAATTTCAGGTACTGATTGCCATTCCCTACAAATAAAAGCAGTTTCTTGCCAGGGTCTGCACTTGCTTCATGAAAGCCAAAGAGATATTTTCAGTTGACTTCAGTGAAACAAAATGCAAAGGAATATTTGAAAGTTCACCACTTTTTCCATCTGCTCAATACATAAAGATATAATTTTCACTTCTGTGTGTTTATTCTGAGTTTAAGAATGAGGTAATTATATGAATTATATCTGCAGCAATGTTATTTGGGGTGGGAGAGTTGTGCTATAGCTGCTTCCTATCTGTTTTTTTTTTTTTTTTAATCTGCATCTTCTGTTTTCTTTCCATTAAATAGAAGTTCAGTACGTGCTTCAATGCTTTTTTAGATTTTAGATCAAGAGTGCCCTGAGCAACAGTGTTAGTTGAATGCAGAGGAAGTAAGAATAACAACCATTTGATCATTGGCTGGGGATAAGTCATATAAACTGTGTTTACAGTACTTTTTAATTGATGTTTGAAAGCCTCTATGTGAATGATTCTGCTTTTGGAAATGTTTTCAGAGTGGTTGTATTTTTTCTGACCTCTTACAGAATTTGTGTACTAGAAATAATATTTACTATTTGTTATTTGGTGTTCACATTTTGTTATTGCACTGCTTAAAATGTTTGTGATTGCTGAAGTGATCAAAAAAATTTCCTCTAGCTTGGGTGCCCAGTCCCACAAGAGTGGATGCTGACTACTTAGCAGTTAAACTACCTGTGAACTTGGAATTACCTGTGTCAATGACGTCTGTGCAACCTATGGCCTGACACACGCGCTCACAAAGTGGTTTGTCTGGCTCATTGCACTGCAGTTCCATTGCGTGCTGATCAGCAGAGAGACTGACAGGCGTTACGTACCGATGGGGTAGATGGCAGTAGCGGCTTGCTGGGAAGCGGTGGGGAGATGGTGTTGAAAAAGCAGGTTTAGACAATAAGGCAACAGAAAACTTATAAGAACCGTGTTCTGTGGCTCTCATTTGGCAATGAGGTGTGCGTTATAGAAAAGTTAGAGGGGATTGGCATGAGACAGGCGAGGTGAAGTGTTTATTAAAGTGGAAAGGGAAAAGTGTGTGGAAATCAGGAAAGCCCTGATTTGCAGAAGCTGAGGGCATGGAAGTCAGACCAGCAGTACATGCTACCTATAGTTTGATGGCCCTTCTATTCGTTTGAATGGTAAGCCCATTTTAAGTTAGTTTAGTCATACTTTTTTTCCAGTATGGGAAAGATGAGAAGGATTTACCTTAATTTGCAGGAAATAAGTTTTAGATCAGATGGGAGAGAAAAAGGATTTACCTTAATTTGCAGGAAATAAGTTTTAGATCAGATGGGAAAGAAATCATTTTAAGTATGAGAAGGGAAAAGCAAACTATCCAAGCTGGTGTTGGAACCCTGTTCAGTGGAGATTACTTTTAAAAACAGATTACACAGAATACCCCTATTCCCGGCACAATGCAAAGAAGGTATCAAATAGTCTCTGCAGGTCCCCTCTAGCTCTGATTTTCCAATTTCTAACAAATAGCACAGCTAGCTGTGTTTGTACAATAGCTAGCTCCATTTGTGACTAACTTGCAAATAGTGAAAATGCTGAGAGCCCCTGAGCCCAGTACCCTGCAGCCAGCAACACTAGTAACAGGTGCCTTAGGAAAAAGATGAGCGTAGGGCAGATGTAATCTTCCTCCTTTTGCATTCAAACCTTTTTAAATTTACTGCCTTTTCAGCAGTGCAGGCTTGACCTGTACAACATGCTGAAGACATGAGTTCCATAGCTCAAGATCTCTTTTCTCTCTCTTTTTTTTTTTTTTTTTTTTTTTCCCCAAAATCTGCTGTCTAATAGGCTGATTCATTGTCCTCTTCGGTTTTTTACTATGAACAAAACCAGTGGACAGTTACTCTTTCCTTTTTCCGTGTCATTCATGATGTTATAGACCTCTAGGATAACTGCTTTGTCCCTCAACATAACAATGTTGCTTATATTACATTGATTTAAAGTTTAGCACTTTAAAAATGTGAAAGCACATCTGCTTTTAATAACTGGAGGCTGAAAATTGAAGTTTACTGTGCTTTCTGAGGTAATAATTGCAAATTTTACAGTTTCTACAAAATGTTTAAAAGTTGGCGTCTGCACTTACAGTGTGGAGCACAGGTTAGAAGCAAAAAGTATGCTTCTTCAGTTCGAGTATGTTTTGCTAAAGAACATTGACAGTATTTTATATAGTCACTCGTATTAGTCATGTATCATCCCTGTTTTTATACATATTAGCCATCTTGGTCAAACCAAAAGACTTACTCTTGCTTAACAATAAGATGAAGGCACATTGAAAGATTCTCCCCCAAGTTGCGTTAACCTCTATCTCATAAACAGAGAAAAACATTTTCAATATGATTAAAATCGAAAGCCTGGCAGTAAAAACTTAGGCATTTTTAACCCTTAAACCCTTTCTTATACAAAGTCATCATTCAGGCCTTTAAAATTTTGCTTGTATCCACTTGTGTTTTCTATTCCTCTTCCGCTTGTACGTGCTAGAAGCAGGCTCAGCAGCAGCCAGCATGTTTTCCTGACAGCATGAGACCAGACAGAATGTTGTAGGTGGTAAATATCATCCAGGGTGAGAAAGGACTGAAGGGCCCAGGGTATTATTAACAATATGTGTATGTATCTTTGTTTAGACAGGCAGTAAGTGTGATCACCACCGCCAGGCCATTTCACACCATCTTAAACAAGACTGTGAAAGCACCTTGCAGTGAATTGTCAAAAATCAGTAGGAACACTTCTGTTCTTCAGCAGTCCTTGCGAAGAAGCAAAGCATTAAATATACACACGCACAAACACATGAAATATCTTTTTGTCTCACAAACATTCGTGCTAGTGAGCTTTGAACCAGGCGGCATAGCTGGAAGCAACCATGTTGGAGATAAACTGGATGCTTTTTGTTGTTAGCACTTGTTCTTTTGATAGGAAGACATGGGTCCATGGACAGAGAGTTTCAAACCAGTTGTTTTCAAAGCACTAAGTTTTGCTCTCAGACATCACTTTATAATCATGTTTTAACACTGTTCAAATAATTGTGGCTTTCTCTTCCCTCCTATGTGTGCTCAAGTACAGTAGAGAGAAGTGCCGGAGGAAGGCATCTGTGCTGTCTGATTCGGGGACTCCAGCCTGCGTACAAGAGCAGGAAGGGGCGTCTGCTAATGTCTGCCATTGATAGGGTTTGTGGGAGGTCCCCCTGTAAAGATACGTTCTCCTGTGCCCCTCCCTTGCCTCAGTTAACCCATGAACACCCTCCCTCTTTTTCACTTTATGCTGGACATAACCTTTTTTTTTTTTTTTTTGCATACAAAGGGAGTTTTGAACAAGAAGCAGCAGAGTGCTTTTGCCAGGTTTGTGCCATGACAAGTACACCAGACGAGGAGAATTCTTCCTGAAATCTGTAGCTGGTGAGGGATCATTTTGCGTAGCTGTAGTGTAGCCTTAATAAGTGGAATGCCTGGGCTAATTTTAGTGGAACTACTTTGTATGTATTTCAGGTATACCTGGCAGCAGTTTTGTACCTCCATTTAAACAAAAAGGAAAAAGAAATTTCCGGAAGACCCTTTACTTGAAATGTTCAGCAGGCTGACTATTATATTTTGTAGCTACCTCCAGCAGGAATTCTGAAAGTTTAATAGTACAGACTGGGTAGGTAAACACAGAGATGTGTAAGTAATGTAGAAAAATTTCTGTGTTTCGCATACTCTGGCTAACGTAGTCGTTGAGTATATGTATGCTATCATGAATTTACTGAGGAGGTAGCCTCCTGTCCAGGCGTCAGAATTCTGAGTTGAACTGTGGCACATGGATTTTGACTAACTTAATGAAGTCTGTTCCACAACAAACATTGCCAGGGATGACACTGTATCTCAATAATTGTTCTCTGAGCGGAAAAAATAGATTATTCAGATCTCTACAAAAATGAGAGATGAGGTGCAGAATGCTACTTGCTGTGTGAAACTGCAGACGATGCCAGTAAAAGTGCAAGAATATATCGGCCCTAGAGGCTGTGCTGTCATCAAAGTCTGGAAAATCCTGGGTTCTGAGGAAGATCATCAGGGAAAGTATGGTGAGCACCTGAAAAACGCTTTGTCCCAGCAAGGCACTGTACATACATCAGGAATGTTTTGGTGTTTTCTCTTATTGCTGTTGCAGAGTGATTAGGGGGAGTGGAACTTGCTGCTTATTCAGTAAAAGATTCCCCATGAGGGTAGAGTCACATGCACTGTTAGGATCGGGAAGTTCTGTACACGTAAACACGTGCGCAAGGAATCACAGAGCGGTTGAGGTTGGAAGGGACCTCTGGAGGCTGAACTTGTGCAAACATTTTGTGTTTTTCTTTATGAAAGACAACATCAGTAAAAAGTCAACTCTATGAAACAAAACAAAGTCCAGCTCCCTCTCTTCTGTACAGAATATAGAATAATCACTGCTGTTAGCAGTGACTAAAAATATGCAGAGGAATCAAATCTGTTTAGTCAGTGACCGTAACAGGCTTTCAGATACATAGCTGCTACTAACAGGGCGTTCTGGGGTAGCAAACTGCAGTGATCTAGTGTTAACGAACAGTAAATAGTGGTAGATACAGTGTTTGAAATGTGAATCACAAAGTGTAAATTAGCCGTTGTTTTCTAGGAAGAAATATATTCTGACATTTTTTTCTTCCCTCATTTGTAATAGTTGGCAAAAATCTGATCTTTGCATAAAGACCACTTCTTCATCTAGCACAGGTTTTGTAATGTTCTGCAATACTAGTGTCCGACATTGAGTGGTGTTAAGCAACTATGTGTCCTTTCTAGAAGTCAGCCATACTGCTTTGTGCCTCTCAGGGGTCAAGCCCAGAGAGTTCGGGAGGTTTCAGGAGAAGTATTGCCAATGACTTCTAAAACTAGTTAATTTTCATTATATCTGTGGACCAAACTATGCAAAATTTTCTCTCATCAGTAACCCACTGGAGTCATCAAGACCATTCGTGTGAGCAATTTACTGAGCTCATTTCTCTTGCTCTGTGCTATAGATATTGTGCTGCTATTTTCTTCTCCCATACAACTTCTTTACAACTAAAACTCTAGTTCTGGATCTCGTTTGTGTTAACAAAGGAATTCCTTTTAACGTTTCATCCAGTTAGGCATATTCTTTTAAGGAATGTAATTTCACAGTTGCATGTTATTCTGAGCTTGCAAAGTGCCTTCTGACAGTAAAAAGTTGATCTCGGATTCTCACTTAGAACAAGTAAGCATAGATCCAGTGCCTCCATGTTATATCAAATGAAAAGCGCGGTCTGAATAGTAGAAGAGAAAAAATAATCTACCATTCCTCAGTACAGATTTGCAATTTCAGCAGCAGATGGCTCAGATACAGCAGGGTCTGGGTATATGAATAGCGACATTGTTATTCCCCCATCAGCCTCATTACACCTAGGCAGTCTGTCTGTGCCCTGTTACAGGCACCCTATTGTAACCCGAGAATACATTTTGATCAAGATGTATAATCCTGGCATTAAATAAGTACATTTTAAAATGGGATTATTGTGAGGATGATTAACATGGCATCCCAAATTCTGATCCTACTGTGATTAGAAGAATGAATTCATCACCACTGCATCTTGAATCTTAGCACCTTGAGACATTACAGTGACTCAGAAGGCTGGATTTGCTTTCTTATCTGCATATTGAATTTCAAGGCCAATGATAGACCTTGATGATAGAAAAATAGTCTGTAATCATCAGAAAGATTCTCATTAAAATAATGACACTGCAAAAAGCTTTAAAAGCAAAAAAGGAAGCATCAACTTCTTTGAAGCATATAGATTCAGTACTAGACAGGGGAGGTTATGGCTAGCTTTAGTTTAGTAACTGAAATGGAAACAGGGAACATACAACTGGAATTAGGGCATAGCATGTTTAAGGTCTTAAGAGAAGATTAAAAATACATTCTGCTCAGGATTTGCATTTGTTATACAATCAGGCAAGATGTAGAGCTGGGGGGGGAAGTTACCTTTTAAAAGATGCCTACCTGGTATTTTTAGATCTTATTGAACCCTTTAAATTTCTATTCAAAACATGTTTGTAATACTTCTGTTGAAGAAGCTGAATCAGTTTCTGGGATTTGTAGTGACTGAAATTTCCAGGTGTTTGCTTTCAGACATGCATTTGCAGGAACACCCAAACACCCAGTATGGCTGAAAAGCCATGAACAAATTAGGAATATAGAGAAAGACTGAGGGGTGGGTTGCCATGCCAGAAAGTAGAAGGTGGGCACCAGCTGCAGTAAGTGGAGCCAGGACTATTTGTTCCCCCTTAGAAATTTACCTCAGTAGCCTTTGTGTACTGGAAGAGAATGTGGGATATATATCAGAAAACAGCTTTGAAGGGTGAGAACAGAATCTAAAATAAAGATTTACATATGCACTTACACAGACACTCATAATTGAAAAACTCAGAGCTCAGAAGGGCACTGACTGGAGAGGACTGGGATAGGGAAGCAAGTCTTAAAAAGAAAGGGAGGGGATCTGAGGTGGCTGTGTTGCAGAAAATGCCTATTTGGCTCTCACCTAAGATATGAGCCATCAAAGAAGGTTCATATCAAAGTAAAGCTCACAAATTTGTGCGCACACCAAGAAGAAAATATTAGCTTAGTAGTGACAGGACAAAGTAGCTGTGATTAAATGGTATGAATGATAAATGTTTAAGACACATTGTTCAGCAAAGAGAACTACTGAGGTGGTTCCTGTTACGTAGTTTGGCATAGATGTCCTTGATCTGTGCACCTCTTACAACTATCAAAAAGCAATCTGGCCATTCAAGCAGCCAGCTTCACAAGAAATGGTTTGTTCTGCTGATTTACTGTTGAAGGTTGGACAAACCAACTACCCTTATTTTATTTTGCTGAATTCTAACATATATGTGGAAGCAGCTGTACGTTTCACAGAATCACAGAATGGTTGAGGTTGGAAGGGACCTCTGGAGGTCATCTGGTCCAACCCCCCTGCTCAAGCAGCGTCACCTAGAGCCAGTTGCCCAGGACCATGTCCAGACAGGTTTTGAATAATCTCCAAGCATGAAGATCCCACGACCTCTCTGGGCAACCAGTGCCAGTGCTCAGTCATTTCCATTTCTCTGTTTTCCGTTTAAATAGAACTCTGTGTTGTTTGGGGGGGGAACAGAAAAAACCCAAATGTGGTTTCGTATTTAGTTTTTGCAGGCTTCTGTCCTACTTTTCACTTGGTTGTTGTGGTGTTGCTAAAATAGATGCCATTATGCTAAATTATGTATTTATACCACCATTTACAAAATTCCCACCGTTGTCATTTATATATAATTACCATGGATGTCTAAGTCAGAATTCTAGGGTTTATAAAGGCTTGCCTGTTCCTAGGTTTAAATAATTTCTTATGGGGCTTCCTCTTAGGGAGAGAGAATGCCTTAATCAGTGCTCAATTCAGCCCCGATTTAAAAAATTATTTTAATGTTGCTTCACTCACTGTTGCAGTTTATAAGGGTCTTGGGTAGAAATAAATCATTTTGGAAAGCCATTTAGACATTTAAGACATTAAATCAAAATTTATTTGTGTGCTGTTGAAATGAGATTTAGCATTCTAAATTTGTCAGATCCTCAGAAATGCACAAATTGTTTCCCCTGGAAATCCATAATGGTTTCTTTTCAATGAGCTCCCGATGAGCTTGTGCTGGTGGAGCCAAGATGAAGAAACTTTGTTCTACTCATTTTATGCTAACCAAGCAAAAGAGAAATGTGACTCCTTGGTCACTTAGTTATTTATCAGGAAACTTAAACTGACTCTAGAAATGTTCACAGGTGTTTCAGTATCTTTGGAAATTTGCATCTCGGTTCTCATTCACACATTTTACTAAGAACCATTTTGGTTAGTACCAATAAGGGGCATGTTTTTTTCCCTATACGCATGTATTTGCTAAGAAGCCAACTGAGAAAATGAAGCAGGTTTGCGTGTGCTAATTATAAATATGATTGGCAACACAATTGGATTGTGTGCTAGTGGGGAAAATAATTGAAAATTTAACTTCAGGTGGAAATTATCCAGAACATTGATAGATTATTTGGCAACTTCTGCGTGGCCTACAGGATCAGCTCATCGGCCGAGTTAGAGCTTTCAGTTTGTTGCTGTACCAATGGCAGCTAAGGCCACCGGTTCCTCACTGATAATGAATTCATGGCAAACCTGCAACTTGTATGCCATTCTGAACTGTCTGCTCTTCTCTTGTGAGCAGAGTTGTGAAATGCACAAAAATTCCGTCTTGTGAGTGCAGTTCTCATCTACCTAAATAACTTGCTTGCCCGTACAAACATAACAAACAGCCATTGATGAGTAACGGAAAGATACCTGGAATCCAAAATAAAGATAGTTGCTTTAATTTTTGCCAGTCATGGAAGTGTTTGGGGGGAGTTAGCAGCAAAGCCCTTCACTTTCATACATGTAAATCAGAGCAATGCAGTGTGTTTGAGGGGTTATGGCAGGCAGAGTTGCCCATATCTCATAAACCAGCTTGAATTGGCAGCTCAGGATATGACTGTGCAAAACCAACGGCTGGGGTTTACAGGAAGAAACAACTACTGCAAGCAAGGAAGAAAAAGCTGTACTTTCCATCTTCCTGGCTCCAGAGTCTTAAAACTTTCTTTCATGCACTGTTATTTCATGGGCAATGAAGGGCATTCACAGAGAATGCAAGAAGTGAGATGTGAGCATGAATGGGGCCTAGCAGAAAGGTCTTGGAAGAAAGACATGAACTCTATGACAATACTGTAATCCCTGTCTCTGCTCTTCTCCAAAATGTTTGTACTGGATTCAGGTACTCTGACAACTGAACAAATAGATGTCTGAGCCCAATCTACATGGACTTCATTAATGTTACAATTAATGAGTTCTGTTTATTGCTCTGTTCTGGACAAAATCCAGTCAATTAAGAAAAAAATTACATCAGGAAGTTCATCCATATTCATCAAGGAATATGTTTTATATCTTCTCCTACTAAGGCACTTAATTCTCTGCCCATTACATTGGTGCAAGTGGGAGAAAAACACCAGGGACTTTCTCCTACTGTTTCTTTACTCAAGCGTAAGAAATGGGGCAACATCCCTTCCTCTGCCCTGGGGGACGCATCGCACATGGGTGCGAGATGATGTGCTGTGTGACTGAGGTGCTGTGATCACTCCTAGCTCCTCATAAGGCAACATCTGATGGCAGGATCTGTCTTTATGAGAACATATCTGCTTTTCACAGAATCTTCAGTTTCTTGTCTGTGAGACATATTAGGTATGTTTTAATGACAACTCCAGACTAGTGGATGCTGGCGCTAAGTATTTTGCAGCTATGTAGATTATGCCAAATTCAAAAAAACCACAAGACTGAAGCTGAATGTCAGGTTAGAGGTAGATGTGGTTGCGCCAAGTATTAACTGAAGAAAGTGGATATAGCAGCAGGCCTTTGAATGCTAGAGTTAGCTTGGCTTTTACCACAAAAAATTCATTTGGACTCACAGCTAAGAATGTCACTGCTGTGTGTACTCACTTCAGCTCAGAATGAGCTGTCAGTGGAAAATACGATCTTCCAAAATTCCCTTGTGCTTTTTTACCACACAGAATCCTGGAACCCTCAGAGGTGGTGTGGAGACACAGAACAATGCAATTTTTATGTAGACACACAACGTGCATGACCAAAATGCTTTCTGCGTGTAAATAATACAGATACAGATGCCCCCCTTTTGCTAAAATGTAAGAAATCAAAAAGTGCAGTTCTGAAATGCTACGGCAAAAAGCTGTGTTTTCAATTTGAAGTGAGAGCTGGGAGCATGTGAAGAATAAATGAAATGGAGAGATTAAGCAAGACTATGGGATAAATATTCTGGTTCAGATGTAAAGGCTTTAGTGGCAATGTCAGATGCCCTGGGGGACAAGAATGAAGCAAGGACAGAAATCAGGGTTAGAAATAGTTTACATAAATGGAAGAAATAGGTCTAAGAAGTCCAGAAAAGTATAAAGGATGAAATAGCAAAAAGAGTATAAAAAGACCAGTGACTAGAAGAACAGATGGGGAATTGAGATTTGAAGGCTGAAAGCAGCCAAGATAGTAAGCAACCAATAGTGATGAAGTCTGAGAAGTAGAGATTTCTGAAGTGGGGAAGACAACTGGAGGTGGAGGCTTGGAAGGCAGAAGGCATAAGATGGAAGGAAGTAGAAAGGAGATGCTGAGATTTAGCAAGTGAAATCAAGCAACTCAACATTTATCCTTGGAAAACTAAAGCTGAGTGCAAACCAAAGTCACGAGTATTGATTTGAAGTGTCCAAATGTTAGAAAGGACCAGCGTGTTTCAGAATAAGAGCGTATGTGTGACCTGAGTACTGGAAGCAAGGACTGTCTTTATAATGGGAAAAACAAAACTGTAGTTTGAAGTAATCCTGAACTCAGGGTGTTTTGGCCCAAATATTGATGATGTAAGCATTCTCCTGTTTTAAAAAAGCAAAATATTTTGTACCTTCAGCAGCTTTGCAAACACAGCTGTTAGGCACAGGCTTCAATTATATTTAAGTCAGTATATTGGTACCAGCTTGCTGCTTAAAGGATACCTACCGATTTTTTTTTTCCCTTGAAGGCCTTTTAGTTAACAGAAAAATCCAAATGAACTGGTATTTCCAGTTCAGATTGAAATCAACTCAATAAAAGTGTTTCCTTTCCAATGTTTCTTCACAAGATGGAATAGAAAATCTTGCAGTCTCTGAATGTTACATAATGGGTGAATAAGGAAATAGGATTTTTGTCCAAAGGACTGGATATTTTAAAGATAAGTCTTATTTTTTTTCCTAACGGTAGAAGCCCTTTCTGTGGTGATTTCTACACAACAGCCCTGCTGTCTGGTTGTGTGGACACGCATATGGATTTCAACAGCAAAATGCAATGCAAGTTAACGATGCATACTATATCCCTAAGTGAAAGGTTAGTAACAATCTTTCTTTTCTTCTCTTCAGGAGAATTCTTGCTAAACCTTCATATTTGGGGTTTTGGTGGGGGAGGGTTTTGTTGTTGGTTTTGTGGGGTTTTTTTTTGTCAGGAGCCAGTTTCTGCTTCATCACTCATTTCTGTGTTAACCTAACTTAAATCCCTTCCAATGAAAAAAGTTAAACTCTAGAATGGGCTCAAATTTTTGGAAGCTGTGTCCTGAACAATTCCAATATGCATGGTGCTCATGCAGATTACTTTCTTTGCTTCATGAAATGGCTGATAAAGTTCTCTAAAAATACAAAATTCTCTTTTAATAGAAATTTGTATTTCACCTGCTGGAAATTCCATTCTGGAAGTATCTAAAGAAAAATGTGCTTGAATACTATGACCACCCCACATGCACATTTTCATCAGCAACTGAAGCACCATGGTCTCTTCAGATGATACGTTAGGAAGATAAGCATGTCTCTTCACAAAACTAAAGTGAAACTGATGGACAGCTAGAAATTTCAGGGAAATCTAATTTTATACTCCAGTGTGTGAAACATCATTATTTATCGGGTGGGCGGGCGGGGGTGGTGGTGTGCGTTACATCAAGGTGACATGCTACTAAGAGGAAGAAGTCAGATGACAATTTCTCCAGAAAAACCTGACTTGACGTTCGGGCAAAACACTGTTTCTTTGTTTATAGTAATTCTTCCAGTCAGTCTGCTGTGGACTTCACTGAAAATTTCAAGAGGCTTTCAGTGATTAAGTATATATTTTTTGCTTGCAATGGGATACAAAAGCTATCCTTTTAAAAAATAAATAGATATCCAAATTATTCCTTGTTTTTTCACAGAAGATAGTCTTCCTCTTGCTCCTGCCCTCCTATGACTGTAGAACATGAAGCTCTTGTGTCTACCCTACTTCATCTGTGGTATCTAAGTAATGGGGTGAAAATGAAAAATGGGGCTAGGCAGAAAAGAAAATGTAATGTAGCTAAAACCAGTGAGCTTTAGTTGGTTTATGTTGTTGTTGTTGGGTTTTTTGTTGTTGTTGTTTTCAAAATTGAAACCAATGAGACGAGGCAAACTAAGGTGAAGTGGCTTGTCCAAAGTCACCCAAGACACAGCCCTGGTCTCCTGGAACACAGTGTATTCATGTCTGCCCACCCCTTACAGTGATGGTTACTACAGCACCTGCCCCAAGAGTAAGAGG
Source organism: Oceanodroma leucorhoa (assembly GCA_030449065.1). NCBI lineage: Eukaryota > Metazoa > Chordata > Aves > Procellariiformes > Oceanodroma > Oceanodroma leucorhoa. Next base: position 3,677,041 of record JASVER010000030.1, read on the forward strand.
GCAGGGCTGTATTTCAAGGCTGCATCAATCTAAGGTAGCTTTAATCTCTATTTCAGGAAGGCACCTCAGCCACCAGGTACTGTGAATTCAGAGTGGGTTTGTTTTTCATCCCTCTCTTGAAGGCTGGCCATGCTATTACTTGAAGATTAAAGTCAAATAGTCAAAAAGGCAATAAATAAGAAGTTGATCAGTTCTAGTCCTGTTGCTGAAACAAGTCAGGTGTAGGTTCAGCCCAACAATATTGATGAACCTTGACAGCTGTTCTCCCACTTAGGGTTATAGACTCTGGTTTTTAACCAGGGACAGTCTGGGGTAAAATCCATGCACTTGCCTGGTAGCAGAGCATGATGTCCCCCACTGTGCCCTCTTTCAGATGAGAGCACACAGAGTCCTGCTTGCCTACTTTTCTTCTGGCCCCACTACTGGCATTGTTGACTGCATAGCCATAGGAAGGCTGGAGAGTGCCCCCTTTTCCACTTCAACCCTCCCAAAAGGGCCTTCACCTGCTGCTTAAGATACACTTCTACAAGTCGGAAGGTGTAAGTTCAGAGCCTTTCAGGTTAAGAAAACCTAAAATATAGATTTTCCACTTCCCAGACAATGGTGTTACCCACTAGACTATTATGCAGAAAAGCAAGATGATATTTGGACTGGCACTGGTGTTGCCCCATGGCATTATATTTTCATTATTTTTAAGAGCTATTCTCACTCCATGAGGCATCTCTCTTCGGGAAGTTAAACAGTCTGGATCCCAAGTACTAGAAGTCACCTAGTATTTCTTACAGCATTCCTACACAATCAGTGGAGGAACCTCGGGAGATCTTCAGAGGAGCCAATTTTTGTCTAAAGAAATTATAGTAAATATGGCCAGGTAGTCTAGAATGACATTTTCTGTCCCTTTTCCTCAGCGTTCACCCACCTCCTGTCTTGGTACCTTAATTAAACGTGAAGTAATATCTACTAGGTCATTACTTCTTTAGTGAAAGCAAATTAGACTAGAAATTGGCAAAAACATCTACATGTCTAAGGTATTTAAATAACTGTGTCAAAAACTGGGGTGTTGAGACATGCAACTGTTCAACTAGACATCTGAGTATTAGGCTGGGTTTGAAAATACTTGATCTTGGTGTGCAGCCACACATACAAATGTTCTGATCTTCAGATGCTTGCGTTCTGTTAGAGGGGAGCTTCTTCATACATGTGTAGTCAGATACCAGTTTCTGCTTCAGTAAAATGAAAGACGTTTTCTCAATGTTTCCATTGTTGTTCCAGTCAGCTATTAGAATTGTCTCGAATTGTTCCCATCTTGCTTTAAGAAGGTATGAGGAGTACAGCAGTTTATTCATCATTACTCTCCATTGTTAGTGTTTGTCCACTAACATGCTCCTTGTAGATGATGTTTCTTTTATTCAGAAAAGAATAGAAGGCCTCCTACTAAGGACCCTGACTCCCTTTAAGGGATGCTTTGAGAGATATAAGTCAAAACCACTAATAACAGCTAGATAATACTGGTTTTACGTATTAGAATCTTTCCCTCAAAAATAACCCACTTATATGTGCTCTGAGACAGTGGTTCCTGCTCTCTTACACTGCTTCGTAGCCTTGTCAGTAAGCATAAAGAATACTACTATAAAACACGTGTCTATTTTGGTACATAGATTCAGCCATAATAGAGAGAAAAGGGGATTTTGAAGACAACAAAACATTTAATCTTTTACATGAAACAGACACTTTATAAATGTTATAGAAGGTTTCATTTCTATATTTCTTTATTTTTAACTAAACTTTTTCACTTCTGGTCTGGAAAAGGAAAGTGAAAAATGCCATAAACCAACTACCTAAAAAGAAGTTTTTAAATTATGGAAAGTAATATGTAAATAAATCGGTTTTGTTCCATCTTAACCAATTTTTCATTTCATTTCACTTTATTAATTCAGGTTGTTTCATTTTCTGATACAAAAAATGTCTTGCTTTCTTCTGCTGCTGCTCCCAACATTTTACCATCACTGGAGACTCTGCGGTCGTACTTTAGGATAATGAAAATATTTGCAGACATGCAAAAACATGCTCTATGTGTGCTTTAGAGAATGACTACTTTAGAAGATGCAGTGAGGATAAGACAATGATACATAATTGCAGCTAATTTTTTTGGTTGTCAAGTTTTAGTGTCTTATTTTAGGCCTATTGCTATGGTTTTGATAGATTTCATTGGAAGATTACATGCTGGTGCAACAGCTTTTTGATCAAAATTGTCTTTACTTGGTTGGAATGGAATTTAGGGCTTAAGCAGGCTAAAGAAGAACTCGCATTTCAAGGCCAGGTCAGACAATCATGTAAATCTGCAGCTATCACTCTTTAAGAAACCAAAATGATGAAGACCACACAAATTGTTTCATGGAAGATCTTCAAGCAACGCTTGATTTTTTTTTCCCCTTTGCAGAACCAGGATTTCTTCATCTTAATGAAATTCTTGTCTATGGCACTGGTCTTTCTCCTTTCCTCCCATAAAACAAAAAATTACCCTTTTTTTTCCAGCTGTAACCTACCCTGCAAATACAAACATATGCACATTCTGAAGACTTATTGTACTCCTACCAAGGTAAAAAAAAAAACATCTTTGAGTTGTTGCAGCACTGGAATCTCGGGTGAATGCAAGAAAGGAAGACTTTGCATCCAAGGAGGCTGGTTGCAGCTGTGCTGGAATTGTCTAGTGATACAGGGAAAATGATAATTTGTTAACACAAAATCTGAAGCTATTTCTTTAGTTCAATATTTGGTTCAATCCAAACTGCTCTAACGGTTGTACAACATGAAGTTTTTATACATACACAAAAATTCAGATGTGAATGTGGAGCAATTTGGGTTTTTTTCTATCTGACCTTGGTGATTAGCAGGTGGACAGCATCTGATTTTTGTGTATTTAAAAAAATCTAGAAATGTTTAGTCTATCCATGTAAAGTCTTAAGAAAATATCCCCTCATTTTCAAAAAATGTTTCTGCATGAAATTTTGATGCTTCTGTGTAAGTGTTGGTTTGGGGTTAGACAGAGTAATTTGCCTTATAGCTGCCAATTGAAACATGAAGAGTTTAGAAACAAATGTGCATATTTAATCTGTCGTGGTTTTCAGAGAAGCATCTGCAGTTTGTTTTATTGTAGTATTTAGATACATGTTCAGCTTCTTTCTTCAGCAAGTCCATCTTTCTTTCGTAACTAAAACTGCCATATAAGTTCACATATACAATATACAGACTGGTCTAGACAAGAAGTATTACAGATAATTTGGACCAGAGGTAACTGGATCTGAAAAGATGATCATAGAAATGTCTAGGTATAGGTGAAGCCCCTTAACATGGTTAGGGTACATATTTTCACTTGGTGCAGAAAGCTGAATGACAGTCTGTTTTTCTAAATGTTTTGTAAATATTTTGGACCTCTGCTGTAGTTTGCAAAACTGTTTGTAGAAACTCTCTCCACAGCAGACACACCCAGAAGATTGCCAACACTGTCTGCTGGACCCAGAGGCAGGAATCACATGCTTTTCCTGCCCATGCCCTAGTTCAGTTCTAATTAGTTTTATCTTTCTTTCTTTTTTTTTTTCCCATTTTAAATCTCCCCAGACCTTTGTATCCTGTGTCTTAGCTCGTCAGTAGTTTAGGACGTACAAGCTTCATAAAAAAATCCAGAAAATGTGCTTATTTTTAAGTGATTTCTTGGTATGCAGAAGTCATGGGTACACAACTTAAAACTGTGTACTTACTTAGCTTTGTTTTGCAGGTGAGGAAATGTCTCGAGCAGTAAGTGTGACACTGACGGCAGCGGTGCTCGTGGATCTCCTCATGCTGCTTCGGCATGAACCCCCGTTCTGTGTTGCCTCCTTTGGTGCAGGGCTGGACGGCAGAGTCCAGGGGGCTCGGGTATTTAAAAGCGGGCCGTGAGAAGGGTGACTGCCGGAGGGATCCCACCCAAGGCAGCCAGGCCAGGGGAGAAAGCACGGGCCGTTTGAGACAACCTGTACAGATTTGGTAATTCCTGTGCTCGCCCCTCTTCACAGAGGCAGCTCAGCTGGGGCTTCCGGCACCTTCTCTGACGTGAGCTCCCCAAACTGGCAGGGCTCCCCCCAGCCCCAGCATATATTCAGCGTTAATCACTGGACGTGTATCTTACGGAAAACAGTCACGGAGATCCCCAGGAGGGCTCCTCTGTGTTGTAAAAGCAAGTACAAAGGACTGTTTTTGCTCCATCGAGGGTATCCCCTCTGTACATCACCAGGCTGGCGGCTGAAACAGCTGTGGCTGCGTTACTGCTCTCTCCCAGAAAACACACTGCTCCTGGCAGTGTCCTGACTAGCGGCACTACTGACCCCTTCTGGGTATCGGCTACGGGCCAGAAACGTAATAGGCATAGGCGTAATGGAAAAGTTTGGAATAACTGTTAATTTTTGTGGGTGTTGTTTTTTTTTTAAATGGTGAACAACTCGTTGCGATGGAGAAGTACGGCATTTTACACGGCACCGTATTGATTACTGTAGGTAAGAAACGTGTTGTCTTATTTGGGCTTTTCCTGGTGGCAGTTTAAAAACGTTTAAAGAGGCTGCTGCTGGCCTCCCCTGAGGAGACAGCCCCCTTGGTAATCAGCTTGATCGGTGCCAGCTGTGGCACCTGGTGCCCTGCCTCAGGAGAGCCAGTTGGCTGCTGTATCCCACAGCGTGAGGTGGGTTGCTGCTCCCGCTCTTCTGGGTAGAAAATGGCTGAAAGCTCCTCAGAAATGGGCTGGGGTGGGGGGATGGGTCAGGCAGGCAGCCCTGAGGGGAGGCAGGAGGCCTGCCATTACACGGGGAGGCAGAGTTGATGCTGCTTGCTCTCCTGAGGGTGAGGGGTGGGTTGTGGGGCCAAACGCAGGATAGGATACCACGGCAGGGTATGCTTGTGGGGAAGGGGTTGGGGGCACCATGGAGCCTCGAGGGCTGCTGGGAGAGGCTGTGGGGGCAGCTTCGGACGAGCGTGCTGGGGCGGTGGCCATGTTGCGTCACACCATGGCGGCCCTGGGGCTGAGGCCGCCTGTGTGAAACCAGACTGCCCATGCAAACTGAGTGGCACGCGGCCTCGTGTGTCTCATGATCAGTAAGGGTATGGGATGGTACAGCTGATAAGGGGTAGGGGCATCTAGAACATGCTAATTTTTTGCATAAATCCAGTGCATTTCCTTGTCGTGTCCCTTATGGCACAGTGCAGTAAGGCCGGGGTGGTGTGGAGGGAAGAAGAAACCTGAAAGTCTTTCATGGAAAAATATCCTGTTCTTTCCAGCTAGCTCAGTGGTTTACCTTTATTAACTTGGATCATTTGTTTCATCCCACATTATTTGGAAGATGAACTGACATAACTGGACTCTAGTTCAGTAAATCCCAAACTTATCTCAGTTAGACTTACGGAACAAAATCATTTATATATAAAGCAGCATTTTATGTGCTAACATGAATATGGAAAGCTGGGGAAGGAAAATGTGAATTTTGATACTTGATCTCCTTGAAATCCTGCAAGTATAGGTATGGTGTACTTCAAATAACTGCCTTACTGAGGAAAAACATATTATCCAAACTCCTGCTACCTGATTTGAATTTATGACTGTCTAAATATGCTCTGTGGCTGAATTACAAGGCATGTGTGTATATTAAACCTGGTGACTGTGGGAAGTAAGTAACAGTGATTATACAACTTAAAGAATGATCAAAACCAAGAGCTGATGTGACCAATGGACTCTAATAGAAGTAGTTTGAGTGCTTGTCATCTATCCACATGATCCTAGTGTTGGCAGCCTGTTGAAAGTGATGCGTGGGAAACTAGTGCAAAGTGCTGATTTATTTTATGCTAATGGAGAAAAGTCCATATTGTTCAAATTAAATCCTAAAGCAGAAACAAATCATCCAGCCAAGCCCATCCTATGGAGTTTCATTGAAACAGTTAGTGGTCTCTTTCGTGACCTCAAAGTTGTAAAAATTAAACAATGTTAGGGGGCTGCTGTTTTCAAGTGCTTCTGGCTGCTGAAAGCAGCTGAGTTTCTCCTACAGATGGCTATTTAGGTTAAAAGCCAAATGGAGAGATCACAGCAATTAGTGTGCATTGGCTTCTAACTGCATCAGAGTGAATAATGTGGGAGAAGTGAGCCAGGACTATGCCTCAGTCTGTGCTTTTTCCCACCAGAGGCTGAGTGAGAGAGCAGTTCTTCTCAATTTAAAAAAAAAAAAAAAAAAAAAAAGGAGAGGAGGGGGAATTTCTTGCTGCTTCAGTTGAACAAAATAAAAGAGATTATGCAAAGATAGAATAAAGTGGCAGGAAAGAAATAATATTTCAAAGGGAAGAACAGCCTAGTTCAAGGCTCTCTGGGTCTGTAGTACAATGTTTCTCCTACTTTTGCCATTAAACTGCCTCCCCACAGGCTTGTTGCAGGGAATAAAGCTCTCCCGCTTTTTTTCTGTGTAGCTTGAGCCCTAGAAAAGCATAGTAGGACTTCAGCATTTTTACTTAAAAGAACTCAAGGGCAAAGTGATTTATCCTCTTGGAGATTTAGAATTTCCTGAGGAAAAATGGAGGGCTTATGAATTAACATTCTATACTTTTACTAAGGGAACTCATTTCTGTAATAGATATAGAATTATACCATAGCATAACCCCAGTTTCACTAGAATTCTTACAACATTGTCCAATGAGGTACTTTTATCATCATTCCTAAACATATTTGGATTGCCATTTTTCTGGAGGTTTCTAGCTATCCACTGGAATGAGTTGGAGGAATGAGACTGTGTTGGAAGATAGTGATCAGAGAACTGGTCTCAGATTTCACGTCAAGAAGTGCCTCTGGAGAATGGTCAAGTACAAACCCAGCGTTTTTTCCTTCAGGTCTTTTTCTTAGGGAGCATGCAAAACAATGGCAAAATGTTTCTGTGTCATGGTCATTGTTGAAGTAGACATTCAGCTCTTGCCTCCACCAGATGAAGTGATGTAAGTTTGATTGTTTTACGCTCTTTAGTGACTTGTCATTAGCACCTTGGGACTAGTAATCTGTAAATTAGTATTTATTCCATTGGTGCTCCAGTGAAAAGGTTTATCTGTGAAAAATTAAAAATGGGGATTGCTTTCTACACTGCTATTATAGCCTCCTTAAAAATGAGGAATGAGGAGCCCACAACTAATAAATCCAGAATAGAGCTGCTCATAAAGTTATGTGAAGAGTGACTAGGAGACAGTTCTCAATAATCTTTGAGTGGTCATGGTGATCAGGCGTGATTCCTAAGGACTGGAAGAAAGAAATGTCACCCCTGCCTTCAAGAAGGGAAAGAAGGAGGATCCGAGGAACTACGGGTTGTTTAGCTTCACCTTGATCCCTGGGGAGGTGATGGAGCAACTAGTCCTGGAAGCAGTTTCCAAACATAAGAAGGACAAGGTGGTTATCAGGGGTAGTCAGCAAGGATTTATGAAGAAGTCATCCTTCACCAACCAGATAGTCTTCTCTGATGTGATGACCGGCTTGGTGGAGGAGATGAGAGCAGTCGTTTACCTTGACTTTAGCAAAGCTATCGACACTGTCTCCCATAACATCCTCATGGACGAGCTGATGAAGTAGAGACTAAATAAGTGGACAGTGAGGTGGATTGAAAACCAGCTGAGCTGCTGGCCTCAAAGGGTTGTGATCAGCAGCACAAAGTCCAGCTGGAGGCCACTCATTAATTAGTGGGTTACCCCAGGGGCTGATACTGGGGCCGTGTCAGCGCAGAATGGAAAACTGTGAAACGTGTTCTGCCACTTGATGGCATCTGACAACTGCGTATACATACACAAGGTTGTTGAAAGGACGCAGAAGCTGAATCGATGCCCAGGGGCACAGCCAAACTACCTCAGGATTCAGCAATATAAATTATTTCAAGTAAAGGTTACTAGGGTCACAGGGGGAAGCACACTTTGTGCGGAAGAAAGTCTCAAGCTGATTGTAAACTGAAAGAATAGAATAAATTGATGCCAGCCAGCTGTGAGAGCTGGTGACAAAGACAAGAGGCCGTGGAGCTGACCTTTGACACTAGCAGTTGCAATTGCCTGGCATGAAACCTCCCGTATTGCTGGCAATAGAAAGACTGGGAACAACTGCTGGTGCCAGCAGGGGGTTGAGAAGAAGCCAAGCAGAGCTGCAATTCCATCGGAATTTATTTACTCAAAGATGAGATGGAATACAAACCAAACTAGGGAGCTCAGCGTAGTGGTGTGCACCAGAACTGAGGGGTCTGCACCACGTAATGTAGGAAAGGAGTGTGTTTGAGAGTATGGCTACTTCACAGCCCAATGGCCAAGTACACCAGCATTGCAGAACAGCTGTTCTGTAGTGGTTGGAAACAATGGGATCATTCATTTTTCTCAAGACAATTGAAGATGACATCATAGCCTACCTACTTTTCTTCTTGATTGTAATGTGCTTTCCAGCCGCCTTCTCTATGGTATCTTTTGATAGAGAATTACAGCACCTTGGCTGTCTTACACTATTTAGACTTCTCATTAGCACCTTGGGACTTGCCCTTCCCCGCTCCCCCAGTCTCAGTATGAGTTTTCAGCTCCACACATGCAGGTCAAACCTGTATTTCTTATTCCTCTTAGACCAGCGACACACTGCATTTCCATAATACTTACCGTTCTCCAGCGTATGTATTGTAACTGGTGCTCTTAGGAAAACTAGTATCAGAATAATTTTTAGCAAGCTACAATTTAATTTTATACTGGACTTACTATACTACAGTTTGTATTTGGACCACACTGCTCTTGGTGATAACCTTTTTCTTCACACTACCATTTCCTTGAATAATTCTGGGAAGTGTCATAATTTGAGAAAATACATGCTTCTTTATATTAAAAGAATGTCCTGTGTGACATGGGAATGTAGCACAGTGTTCACACAGAAGTGTAGGGAATTGTTCACACAAAATCTGCAAAAAGCAGTCCCTGAGGTGGGCAGTTTTGACCAGCTCTCTTTCATTGATCTCTGAGGTATGGGTTCATGCACAGAGCTGTATACGCTTTGGACTACGAAAATTATTCTCTGCAGTGCTTTATGCAACGGTGGAAGTACTGAAATCTTGCAGACACACATAGGTGATCTTAAATCATGATCAATCCAAAATGTATGGAAACTCCCTTTCAATTGCTAGCAGAAAAACTACTGAGGAACCCCTTCTTTTCCTTATGAAATGCAAACTCCAGTAATTGTTCAATATATTAATATACAATACAGAGAATATGTGGCTAAATTAACCTTTCTGCAACTTGTTGATTGGGAGTACTTGAGCATACTAACTAAGTGTTGCATTAATCCTATCTTTCAATGCAATTCAGGATTGAAATTCAGTAGTATATTCTAGATGAATGATAGAAAAAAAGATAATTCAGTAATAAATTAAAATCAGCTGTGCCTATAAAGATGCCGGTTATTTCTAAATGAGACTGAGATGTTTGTTTGTGTATATGCATGCAGTGTGTTGACTATGAGATTAATTGTATATTTAGAGATTAAGAGCTCCTAATGCTTTGAGGCTGCTGGGGGGGTTATTGATTTGAAGGAGTTTTATTCTTTTTTTTTTTTTTATACTATATGAACGATCAGAAATCTGCTGGCATGGTAGTGTAACAACATTTTGATTCTCTTTACTCTCTTTTAAAGATCTGCCAAGGTTCTTGCAAAATGTTTCTGTCTGTTGCTAACCTCACGATGTTTTTGCTTGCCCAGTTGGGATAATGCTAACTAACTTGGTTGTGTGGTGGTCCGTAGCCTGACTGCACAGGGATGCTGGTGTGGTAGGACAGTTTAGAGGTGGCGGGTAGGACAGATGCTCACAGGCTCATAACGCTGCCTTCTGAAGACTCTTGATGTCAGCAGAACTGCTTCTGTAGAGTTTGACACTTTCTGGATGTATTTTGTGTGATTTGTGTTAGATCATAGTTTGAGTGCTCGGTATATGGAAGTATGAAGTCCTTTGTCTCTCATGAAGTCCACTGAAGAGACTCCTGTTGATGTCAGTGAGTTTTAGATTAGGTCCTTATGTGCAAATACATCTGCTCTTCTCATGCACAAGCTCATGGCATTCACTGAGGAGATAGGTATGTGCTTAAATGAGTATGTTCTGTCGGCTTTTTGACAGACCTCTGTAAGCACTATCAAATTTGCATATAGATAAAATATATAGAAATATAATTGCAGAAAGCAAATCCACACCATATTACACATCATCTGTGAAGCTGATCCACTGGGCCTGTAGAACTTTTAAAAAATACCAAACACAATGTAAAGCCAAATATAAATGATAAAAGTGATAATTCCTGTATTTACACATTCCTTTGTATTTTTGCAGTAATTCATAGAAAGGAGGAGAGTAACAGTTGATAAACACTAGGTTTTAAAATTATTTTCTTAAAATGAAGTTAATTTAAATTAAGTCATGGAATGACATACTCAACAATGCACTCCAAATGTATGTATTAACCCTGAAAAAGGAAGCCATTGTAGAATGAAGTTGAAACAACCCACACTGGGGGGCGGTGTTGACTGCTAGAATTACTGGCAGTTCTTGTTAACGCAAAAGGGTTTCTACAACCTGGGTTTTGGAAAGGCTGGGTGCGACGTTAGTGTCGTTTGTTTTTTGGAAGGCTAAATATACAGACATATGCCTCACATGCTTAGACCTCTTATATAAGAATTTTTTTTCTCCCTTCAGGAGGAACTTACGGTGTGAGCATTGTCTTTGTTCATGGCAGTATCCAAAAGATTTTTGTGAAATGCAGCATATCCCACTTATCTCGTTTGTCTCATCTGCTTCAACGTATTTTTAATATAGCTCACATATGGCATAAATAGCATGCTTCCATTTGCAGATTATTTGGAGGAGCATTTCACAACATATGAGGCACTAGACAGATTGTAATAATACAATCCCAAGTAAAAGGGAAAAACTATTACTTGTTCTAGCTGAAATATGTTGTTTTGGTAAACATCAAATGTCTGAGAAACAGCTGGAAAAAAGCATTTATGAAAGACTAATAATAATAAGAGAACTTTATCAGCTGAGCATTCCTCCTTCTCATTTTTCTTTCTGAGACCAAATTGTAACGTGTATCATGATCACATTTAACTGTCTTAATATCTCGTTGTATCATCATGTTCCCAAAACAAATAACTTTTAGCTTAGTTCCAAAGTTTTAAAAATTCCAGCCTTATATATAAGCTAGAAGGATACAAACCAAGCCTTTTTCTTAATACGTAAGCTTATTTTTAAATGGGAATGTCAAGTGTTTAGGAGAAGAGGAAATAAAAATTCAGGAAAGTAAATGCCTTTATTAGAGAAAACCATGCAGCTAAGCAGCATGATGCTTTATTTAGCAAACGTTGTTACAAAAGTGGTTACCCTCATACTAAAAAAATAAACCAGAAACCAAATAAAAACAAAGCAGGAGTAAACATCTTGTTCTGTGGCTTTATCAACTGATGACAAGTGTTTGACTTCCTTCTCCCTAGAGTTATCACACATGGGTTGTACTTCTCAGTCTTTAAATTAGAGGCAGGGGGAAGTCTGTGCTGAACATGTTGTACTTAGACTGTCAGAAGCTTACTTGCGTATCTCTACCAACAAACAGAAAGTGGTATTTCCAGCTGATAAAGGTCCAGCATAGCTTTTGCAGGGTTAAGATTTGTACCTGGGAATGAGAGAATGGAAACGTCTCATGCTATGCAGTGAAGAGTCGGATAGTTCTCTTCTATAGACCATGGTCAGAGAACAGAAAGCAGGAAAAAAACACAAGACCCAAGGGAAAGATTGTCAGTATATGCTGACAATTATATGCTCATGATTGAGCATATACTGAACATATTTACTTTAACACAAGACTTCCCTATTGTCCTGCAAATCTTTCAATATCATGTGATTCTGAGATGCAATCCAACTTCTTATAACTCTGTTTCAATGACTGGGGGTGCAATACTGTATCACTACAAGCCCTTCAACATAGGAGGAATTAATGCAGACAGAATGTTGGTGGATTTTAGTAACAACTTAAAAAGATTCAGAGATCAAACAAACAAAATCACTTAACATATGTGCTGACTGCTGTAGGACTAAGCTCTTTCTTCATCTCCCCTTTTATAGTCTTACTAAATAATAAGCCCAGGCCAGAGAGATGGAGAAACTCATTCCATTGTGCCTGTCCTTTGTGTGTAGCAGAGTAGTCTGCGGACCAATACCCACATAAACTCTGAAATTCATACTCATCTTATACCTTAAAGCATCTTAAAAAGCAGGATATTTCTTCTTAAGAAGTTCAAGTGTTCCTATCTTTTGCATTCTCCAGGTTTTAAAATATCCTAAGCTCAACACTTATTACCCCAGTAGTTAACGGGAAGAAATAGTTGCAAAAAGCGAGGCATTATTTGTGTAAAGAGGTTGAGAAGAATATTCTCAGTAACAATAATAACTCTTCCTACAAACATTTTGCATCACTGTGAGCAGTTGCGATATAGTAATACACACATCTACATATAAACCTGGCAGCCAGTACTACTTACACATTCTTATAGCTGTGATGTTGATGGTTCATTTTCACCCTTGGTAGCATTATGTTAATGTGTCAGTGCCAAGATCAATTTCTCCCAGCAGCAGGATTCTCTGTAAACAGAATTAAACAGAATCTGTCATAAATCAAGCTTTTTTTAGAAACCATTTGTCTGATCATGATTTTTCTACCCTTTGCCAAGTCAGAATATTTTGAGAGCTATCAAGTGAGTGGTGAAAATATGGTGAAGATTTTCTAGGTAGCACTTTGCATACTGTCAATGCACAGGATTTTTGGTAGCGGTTATCACCATAAGAGGCATAGGTCTATTTCTTTTTTTTTACAGCTGGGTAGCTGAGATGCAGAGCTCAAGAGCTTATTTTTCATGTTTCCATTCTCCTCTTGCTTTTGGTTGGCATTGTCGTGTAAGACCTTAAAGATGTGTATCCATCAAGAATGTGATACAATGCGCAGCTATGCCAAACTAGTCTTAGCCACCTTTGCATGGCAGTGCATGCCGCCTGAGTAGCTGAGACCCTGCTCCGTACTGAAGCCACACTGCTGCTTCTGGGACTGTTTATGGTGGCTCTTCGCAGCATCGCAGCGCAGTACCTTGTCTAGAGCCATCTCTGTGTGAGGCAAGGCTTGCTTGCAGTCACAGAAAGAGTCTGTTGGATCTAGGTGTGACCTCAGATCACTTAAGATCTGGCAAAACTTCAGTTTACAAGAACAGAATCCACTTCTCTAAGCCAGCTGTGCTGCATATACTTCAGATTATACAGGCTGGACTATTTTTTAAGGGCTAGGTAAAGCCTCATGCAGTTACCTTGATGTCTAGGTATGTTTGCTCATGTAATCTAAATAGGCATGTACGGGGTACTTCAGAGAGTACAGTCTAAAATAGAAATCTTCTGTTGCTTTGGACCTAAAATATCAATTTCCCTGAGGATGGCAGAGTACAAATTTGAATCTACAATGTAGGCAGCTCAAAAGGGAAGTAAGTAGCAAGACTGTAGAGTTGCGAATTTAACGAGGTTACCCAGGGTTAACACATTAATTTGGCGGGGGGAATCATCTGCCACCTGGGACTGATATTTTAAAAATTCTTATCTGTCCCAGTCTAGTAGATATACTTCGAGTATGCTCAACACTTTCATGTAGGATCAGGTTCCCCACAGAATATGTGCATGGAGACCTTCTTTTAAAGCAAAAGTGAAAATGATGGTGCTGATGTCCACCTTTACCTTTTTTTAGCTCTTTAAGTGCTTGTCCAGAAAATGGGATGTGTAGGTACAATACCTAGGAGATATAAAGTGCGTAGCTCAGACCCAAACCAGCAGAGTACACTGGTAGGTTATTCACTGTTTCAGATGGAGGTGCTCTCTGTCCTCCATATATAAAACTGCATTTCAGGTGGTCACTTATGCTCCTTTGGAAATCCTTTCTATTCTCTTCACACAGACCCTGGTCCTAGTCTTGGACTGGATCTCTGATTTCTCTCTTCATGATCCCGTAAGTCCAATGCTTTTGTCATTGGAAAGCCCACTTTTCAATCATGATTCAAAAAGGTCACATTCTGAGCAAAGATGAATTTCTTTACCAAAAGAAAATTGTGTTCACAACAGGATCCCACACATGAATTTCCTAATCAAGTTTACTTTACCCTTTGCTCAGCACAAGCTCTGTTCCCTGCCCTGGGTCAGAAGGGGCAGGTTCCCTTGGTCTTGGTGTAACCCCAAGTCTGCTGATAGCCTGTTTACATCTTTCCCAAGGCCACTGACTCAGGGATAACACATCCCTGATCCTGGGGTCTGATCAGGAAATATAAGCTGCTTTCACTTAAATGAGGCCCAAAATAGGTCTCAATTCCTTTGAAGCAGTATGCATCAGGTGTCTTATCTTTGGCCTTGTTTCAATCTTGTTTTTAATTCGGCTGCATAGATACTAATCTATCATGAACAGGACTCATCATGCATTCCTAGTCTGCCACTGTCTCTTTTGTTCTTTCGTGTGGGATCCAAATGCCCTTCTTTCAATAGTGTTTGATACTCTGGGCTCAGCTATGAATCCTGCTACTTTGCACTTAAAGTGCCTTTGAAAATAAGAAAATATAGTAAGGATTGTTAGAAGACTGTTTAGTGGGATTCTTCTCCATTTCTATATACTCTAACACTTGCTTCAGATCCTAGTAGGAGGAAAATTTCATTCCCGTGGAGATAAGTTTCAATGGAGAACTAAGCTGCAAACTTTTTTTAATCTATTTTACTCTATTGTGTCTTAGTGTTCCATTTGGATAATTAGGCATGGCTTCATGAAGAAAATCAGATGCAGTCATTAATGGCAATCTGGGTGTCTGCCGATTTCAGAACAAGTGAAAAAAAGTAAGAAGAAATTGAAGGTTTCACTAAACAGAGATCTTAGTTTCTGGGTGAATTCAAGCTTTGTGGCTAAAATTAGAAGTATACATACAGAAGTTGTTTCAGTATTGAAATATCTCTCCACTCCCTCTCCTTGTTGTATGAAATGATCTGTAGTCTGCTTTTTAATTACTGTATGCAATTGCTTCTCAAGGAGAATACCTTCTTTATGGTCACTGATTGTCCTACAAATCAGAAATAAGCCTTTACACTAAGCTACTCTTGCAAAAATCTTTTTGATCCTTTACAAGCCTAGCTGTAAGCAATGAAAGAATCAAATATTCTCAGACTTCAGATGGTCCAGGACAACCTTTCTTTCCTTCATTATCTGGAGACACGGCTTTGTTTTTGTAGCCAAATATGCATCAAAGGATCACAAACTTGGAAACTGCAAGTTACATAGGATTAAGTAGAATGACTGCAATGAACCCTTTTATTATGAGAATCGGTGCGGTATTCCTTTTGCAGTTCCCAGTTCAGTATTTGTTATCGACAGAAATGCTAGTAAGTGAAATGTTATGGGATTCATTAAGTGTAATTTTATAGGTTGTAACTAAAACCATTGACACTCAATAGAAATGTTTAATACAATGCCTTTTGTTATACGTGATATTGAATATCGTATGTATATCCAAGATAGTTCCATTATGGTTATGTTTCTGTTAACAATGATTAAGGGCAAAATAACATTTTATTACCGCATAGTTCAACAAATAAGCTGCACAGAGAGACTGAATTCTAATCCAAGAAATATTTCCACATAAGTAAGGAACAATTGCTAAATACTGCTGAGCCAGCCAACACAGAACGAGTGTAGGCCGGAAAAGTAACAAATGAAACCCTGCTATGTGTATTGCTATATGAACCATTGGGAACATCATAATTCTGGGTGTTCCTAATGGTGTGCCAGGAATCTTTCTTCTTTCATGGTGGTCAGGGGAAGATGCAGAGCACTGCCTTGCTGACTTGTACAACTAAAAGAAAATGTAATTTTTCTCCTTTAGATAAACTGGAGAACATATGTTTTGCAGAAGCAAGAGGAGGAGGATGAAAATCAGCACGGGAACAGACAGCATCTTGATTTATATTACTCCCTTTTGAAGGAAGGGAACCCCTTAGGTTCAGCAAGGGCTTTGAAGTCATTTCTAATACAAACCAACTTGAGCTCAAAGCTAACAGAAAATATTTCTTTAAAAAATCCTCTAACTTTTAGTAGGATTATTACATTTGTAGGAACAGGTGAGCTGACGTGAGAAGAAAACAGCTCGGTATCACTACTTCAGGGTTTGTCTCTCCCAGTGCAATATGGCTGAGAACCTGGCAAAGGCTTCCTGGCATCTCCAGGTGAGAACATGTCATTCGTCCCTACAGTTTTGTGATACATTCACAAAGGACAGTGTGACCTCTATACTGTAGTCTGAGCCCATTAGTGAGGGTCATTTGGATTAAAATCTTCCTCTCCTTAAGCCAAGCAGAATCTAAGCAGAAGGGCATCTGACCCTTTGCCCTACCATACTGCTTCTTGATCTGTAACAACTGGCATTTGTTGGACCTGGCCTGAAATGGTTTGTCTGCTTAAAGAGCTAGTGGATGACAATTTCCATAGTTGCTAAGCTCTTAAATAATGAACGCATTGTGAAGTGCTGTTGAAATGTTCAATCCTGCATTTTTTCATGTGACTTGCTTTTCATACTTCGGCAGCTATAGACTCACAGGTCAGTATGGGGGCACATGTTACTGGATCTGGCATGAGACCAAGTGTGACACCACTTACAGGAGATGACAGGTTTCAGATACTAGCTCAGTCTTTCAAGGATCACTTTGACATGCACTTTGGAGTGTGAAGTCTTACAGATACGGTCTCAGAGTAAATAAAAAGGACATGACACAATGTAATGTTCCTATTCTGTCATTTTTACCAAGACATCTTCATTAATCAAGAATCCAAGTTGGTAGCATAGGCTTCAAAAAATGTTGAAATACAAAAATCTGTCAGTCTTAGGAGATTATAGCAGTGTTGCCAGACCTTCAGTGCAGACAAAATAAAGCAAGTTTTACTCTGTGGAGTTTGAAAGTCTAAAATGTAGACAGCTACTGAAGCTGGAAATCCCAGAGGAAGTTCTAGAGACTGCTGTGAAAACTACATTCCAGTAAACATAGATGTTGTCCATCACTCAATACAATGCCCCTTCTCGAGTCGCTTTAGAAAAGTCTGCTATTCTAGTCTCTATAAGATCATTTACAAGTTCTATTAAATTGTCAGTAAGTTTTTAACAGGCCTCTTTCTTGCTCTCTAAAAGCTTCTGAGTTAAAGTGCCAGTGAACATGCCTTAGGGCAAGTGCTGTTGGAAGTGTCTGTTGCACCAGATACTTTCTTGGGCAGAACTGCTTATGAAGCAGAGCAGTGATTAAGGAGCTGAACTTTTGATCCAAGTTTGTTGCTTGGGCACATGTAAACAGTACTTCTAACCTGTAGGATATGGAAGGAGATGAAATACATTTGGTAGGACAAATTATAAAGTTCAAGAGTTGAGCATACAACTCAGAATTTTACTGTTAGCGTAGCAAAGCTCTCATGCAGACAGAAATATTTGACTTTACAGGTGATTTGCCAAAAGAGTAGGTATTTGTTTTCCTCCCTCCTGTAAATTAGGATGTCCTCCAGATGTTTGGTACAGCTGTTAGAAACTTCTTACAGGGAAACAAAGAAAAATGTGCTGTGCTTAAACCTAAGGGGAGTAGAAAGAGCAAGCAGAGAAAATCTTGTGATAGAGTAACCTGAACTCACTCAAATCAAGAATGGAGATGGATGGCAGATAGATAAAGGCAACAAAATCCGAAACAGATTTTGAAGCATCAGGTTGGCCTGGTTGTAACTATCTCTTCAGAGACTTTAGGCAAAAGTACTTGCTTTGAAAAACATCAGCAACATTTGTGGAGCTTGTCATAACAATAAGTCATTTAACTGCTTCCTGAATTGGGTTGGTAACAATGATCAATCTGTATTTGCAGCTAGTCAGATATAAAATAAAATAATGGAACTGTGTAACTATTAGCCATGAAGAAGCACACAGTACAGTACAATGAATTAAAATGCAGGAGGCAGTCTGAGTAATCATACAATTGAACAACTATTCATATGGCTAGAAATCTAGATTGTAGGAGAGAGAATGAAACACTTGCTATTAAAACAGAAAATTAATAGATCTTCAAGCACAGAAGTTATGTTCTTATATACTAAACTCCCACTGTTTGATGGCTGTGCTGTAGCTGTGGCAATAAGTAAGAAATTTCTGCAAGGATAAAACTGCCTTCAGTCCTATGCTTTTATCTTGCCATATAGATAATGTGGTTATCATGCATTTATAGAACATTTGCAAACTACAAAAAGCATTCTTCTAAACACCAGTTGGGCAAGCAGCCTCCAAACAGGCAGCTCACTATGTCTAATTTTCATGCTTTCTAAGAATGAGAAATATTTCTTGCAATGTAGAAAGCCTTGTTAATTCCCATTCATACTACATCCCACAGGGATTTTCATAACAGAATTTTTTCTTCTTTCTCTCTGTACTGCAGAGAGGCTAGAAAACCTCCAAATAGTGATGCCTGTCCAGTTGGTACAGCTGTAGCAGTACTGGGGCACTTGTCAGGGGACTGGACTGGGGTTACACAGTAATTTGCCCCATGGCTTGTGCATGGTTGGGTATTGTTCCACCCCATGAGCTAAATTCCCTGGCAAAAGTCCAGTGAAGAATGAAGGTGTGGAATGAGGGGAAGAAGACAGGACAGGGCGAGGCAAATATCGTTAAGTTGAGGGAACTCTAGCTAAGCCAGAAAGTAGAGTCTTGAGATTCATTCATGGTTTATGTTCAAGTGGCTAAGGAGGTGACTGTGGTAATGGACCCGTGAAATGAGTTAGTGAATTAGCCGTCTTCTCACAGTGCCTTCTGTTCAGTGCCAAGGTAGTTTTCAGCTTCGTGATGAAGCTAATTGTTGAAGGGTGGCAAAGAGTTGGTAGGACTTTCATCCAGAAATGCTCAAAGCTTCTCTGTAACGAGATGGTGAGAGTGTGGTACAGAGAGATGGCACAGGCACTGCTTTCACTTTGTCCTCCTTGTCACAGAAATCAGAGTTCTAGTTTTAGTTTTGAATACATGGGCTGCTTGTTTAGAAATTAGCCAGATATTTGCATTTTCAGCTTCTTTTGTTATGCAGTAGGGTAAAAGGAAAGAGCTCAAGCTATTTAGCCCTGGATTACCAGGGAGTGCTTTGCAGACTGCCTTTTGAAGAATGAGCTAAGTGCTACTATGTTGCTACTGTAAGTTTACTTATTTTTAGATCTGAGAAATGTGTGGTGCTAGGCAGTGTTCCATAGCAATCAAAACATCAGTTATTACAAAAAGTAACAAGCAAGCAAAATGCAAACCAGAAACCCCTGTTGGAAACATCTATCAATAGACCACGCCAAGCCCAGCCTAAGCCTGAAGCAAAACCAGATTAGAACATGCATTTTTCTTGAAGTCCTATGAAAAGTTTCCCATGAGGTTTGGGAAAGCTGTTTTGTTATGAATAGCTAGAGAAAGTCTAGATTTTCAATGCTGGTTTTAGCCTATCAGGCAAGTGCAAGCCTACCATTAACCACCACCCGAAGTCATATTGTCTATAACTTGCCCACTGGGTTCCCATCCTGGTGTTCCTTGGAGTAAAACCCAAGTGCAGATAATCCATCCAAGGGGCTACAGAGGTTTAAATTTAAAAGATCACCGCTGCTTCAACGAGCAGTATCTGGAGGCTGGGGATGCATAGCAGCTTGCAAAACTCATTTTTGGCTAAGAAGCCCTGCTGCGGTTTAGTTATTAATCTTACTCACATCTATCCATTTGTGCCAGAAAACCCAGTGCTGTGTTGTTAGCTTGAGACAAAAGATGTTTCACTCCTGACAAGTTTCCTACCAGCTTCTGGTAATTGAAGTAAGAGAGGCCTGTTTGTTCCCCGTGAGTGGGTTACCTTGTCTCCAAATGAGGGGGGCTGTGTAAATATGAAGACAGAGAAGCAGCATTTAAGCTGGCTGGTCTTACTGTTTGTGAGATAAAGACAGCAGCGAAAGGAACGAGCTGTGAAGAGATGTTTTGTTGCTTAGGGTTTTGAGGGGTTTGGGTGTGTTGGTTTTTAAGTAATCTTGGTGTGTTTCAGAGAAGGTAATCTGAGAATCCTTGCTGCCAATGGGACCATTTACTACTTTGAATTGTATTTGAGCTGTATTTCCCAGGCCAATGGAAGAAATGCAGTAATTTGGTTGTCAGTTGATGTAATAGTTCTTAATATGTGATTCATTGTGTCTATATGTTCTTTAGGTACAGAAGGTAGCAAAGCAAATTCCCCGGCTAAGAAAAGGAAATACTCTTTTAGACTCAAACATTTGTTAGATCAGAAGAGCGTTTCCTATCCCATTATGTAGACATGTTGAAGGGAATTTTTCTTATCAGATGTTCTCAGTGACAAGGAGGAACTGAGTCAAGGTGATAACAGCAAAACTATTATGACATTGCAGGTTCCCGAGCCAGGTCCTTTGGGGAAGGAGTCCTGGTGAAGCTTATGACTGAATGAATGTGATACACTTCAGGTTTTAAAAAACTTGACAGTAATGATAGCGTGGGAGAGCAAGTGAATTTAGCCAGAAAAGAGATTACAGATATGCCAAAAGAATATGTTTGAAAAGGCACTTCCTTTTCAAGCAGCCTGTGCAACCAGTACCTGTCAACATTGGAAGCATTTGATCTTCCTGATGGGTCATAACACAATATATTCCATAAACTCCACTCGCATACAGCCAGAGCATCTTTTTCGTCTAAAACGTTATAGAACTTTGAAGCATTTGCCATGATCTTAAATTAATCGCTTTGCACCCATAAAAGCCTGAATCAGGATGATATATGGTGAGGTAATATATAAAACTGGGAACCAAAGCTGCTATGTAATTATCACATGGGAGGTGTGTTTATGTCTGCCTGGGTGGTTGTTCCTGTGTGGCAATGTAGGATAGTAATCCTTCCTCTTTGCCTTTCATTAATTACTAATGAACTAAAGAAATTCACCACAACATTCTTTACAACTCTGAATTAGAGACCAGTGCTCTGCAAAGAAAAAGTGTTGGCAGTAGAGAGCCTGTTGACAAAGAACTGAAATATGTACCAAAATTAAGTAGTATTTCTCTTCAGGAATCAGTGACATGTTTTAGAACGGAGGCACTCAGGCTGCGGAATTTTTACAAATGCGGAAAAAAAGTCCTAATTCTTTTAATAACCTGGTCATTTTCAATATGAACTGTATTTAGATAAGAGTTAAAATCCCATATTCCTTGAGATCTGTAGATCTCTCTCTCATCATTTATTTCAGATAGTAGGTGGTACAAAGCTAATTTGTGATCTGTGTGTTATCTCAGAGTTATATGAAAAAGGATGCAGTTTAGTTTTTAATTTTCTACAGTTAGAAGAAATTTGTGAATGGTATTTCCAGTGTGACTGGAAAAAAAAGAAGCAGAAAATACATCCAAAGGTATAACAAATAGTGTTTGTCCAAAAAGTTGAATAATGTTGGTTTTATCCAATGTTTACCATGATGCTGGTTGAAAAATTGAGTCCATTGATTTTTTCCACATGTATTATGGAACCTTGTCTAGAGAACGGATACTTTGAAGAGCTGATATGATCTGTTCTTCCAGTTGTAGTTTTCAGTTCAAAGACACCTTCTATTTTACTAGGAATAAGGGTGATTGAGCAAGCAGTCAAGGAAAAGGTTTGACTCCCTGCAGCTGCTAATCTGTCATCTGTCACAAACACAACATTGATCAGCAGACCCTGATTAAAATCTCTGTGGGCCTTCTTGAAGGGACAGTATATTCGATATCCTTTTTCTGGCAATTTTTTTCCAGTTCTTGGCCATGCCAGTTGAAAAACTGGAGTGATGAGGAGGAAGGAAAGAGAAGCCAGCATTTTGGCCGGCCTGTGTGACATATAGACTGAAAGTTTCAGAAGTATTTTAAAAATCATCTATGTAAAGTTATACAAACACCTAACTGCATTTTTAGCCATCCAAATGATCCTGAAAATCTTGCTCTGAATCACGTCGTTTTACTTCCAGTAAATTTTATACCTCTTTTCTAATTCTGTAATGTTCCATTACACTCACCTTAAAGCTTTAGCTTTTCAGAGATGATTCCTCATCTTCCTGACTGTTGCTAAATTAAGCTCAATTCAACAAGTGTCAGTAGCCTTGGGAGGGAAAGATGGCAACGTGGTGGCACCAGGGCAATCTCTGGTAGACAAAGCATAGGGTGGGTTTGCGAACAAATGCAAGCGGGGCTGTGTGAGGTAAATAAGGATGTGAGGGAATTAGTGGTGGTGGAGAAAAGGAAGAGCAGAGAGGTAGACTGCAAAGATAACAGAAAACAGTGGAAAGGGCCAGAAGAGGAAGAACACTGTGTCACTGTACTATACTTTTCCTCACCAAGTATCTTCAAGAGTAATGTGGAAGTGTTTTGTAAACACCTTTTGCCCTGCAACAGCATCATCCATATGACCCCTCCTTTCTCTTACCTGCATTTTACCACTGCCTCCCTCCAGTTATTTGAAATGCTGGTTGCTAACAGAATGCTAGTAATACTAGTAGGTATACTTGTTCAAATCTACTCTCAGGGGGGGTGTGGCCCTTTCAGTTCCTTTGGGCATTTAGGGAGGTAGGATGTATGTTGTTTTTAGCTGCCAAGTGGAGTATGACTGGCCTGATGAAAAACCTGGTGAAATCAATGGGAATAATTTTATATGTCCTGGGTGAAGTCTGAACTCAGGTTTATTTAAAAAGAAGAGATGTCTTTGTTCAATCTGTAATAGACTAAAAAGAAGTACTTGGGAAAGAAAATATGAGGATGTTAATATCGACTCTTCTACTGCTGTTGCTCAAGCTAAACTGTGACACTATGAATTGCCTTTGCCTCAAGCATGTCTTCCAACAATTGGTTGTTAGTTTAATAAAGCAGATGCTTTCTAGTAACTGGAGAACTGAGGTGGGAAGTTCAAGTGTAACAACACAAGGTAAATCCACCAGGCCATGTCCCTGAAGAGCATGGCTGGGTCTGCAAATATTTCTACAACATTTATTGGCTCCACAGAGTATCCTGTGAACGTGGCTTCCAAATCTGTGCTTCCTTTTGCTGACAGGTTGGGTGAGCCCAGACCAGACCTTTGCATACTTCTGGCACTGTGGTTAGTCTGTGTGATGGTAGTTAGCCTATCCCCGCACTCACTGTGTGCATGGGATCTTTAGTTCGTAATCTTGGATCTGCCACCAATATTCAGCTCGCTTAGGAGTGAAAGTACTCTTTTGATTTCAAATGCTAGAAAGCTTGTCTTTCCATAATGTTTTTGCAGCGTATTGCTAACAAAAACTTCCACTTGAGACTTAAGACAGTACATGTGAAGACATTTTACACATTTTTCTACATCCCTATTTACAACCAAGTATTAAATTTACTTATAGGGACACACTGCAGATAGAAAGAAAAAGCTTAACACCAGTGATTTGAATCCCAGAGGAGCCCTTTGTGAGTAACTATGCATATTTAATCTATTAAATTACAACAAGCTATCACATACCTGTGTGAAAGTGATATTACAGGTTATTTCTGACAGTATTCTTTTTTCTTTTTGTTTTTTTAAAGGATTTACTGTGTGAGACCATTGTCCTACAAAATTTTCTGGAGATGAAGTCTTCTGATGGAAGCTCTGGGAAATGTCTGTCATTCCTGAATGATTGCTGGCTCAGATTTCCATCCTAAGCTTTCATCCATCACATAGTACAGAGCAATCTGGCCGCCTCTTCACAGGATACAAATAGGTAAAAGTATAGAGATAATGACAGCAGGACAGTTATCTAGGTATCACTTCTAAAACAGATGGAAATTTACTGTAAAATAGATGTTAAACCTAATTATTTACAAGCTATAATATGCTTTTGAAAATCAGTTCTTTTTGTTGATTTAGTACTAACCAGATTTTAAATTAGTGTTTCAGACCAAATTTTATACATGCATATATATAGTGTTATCATATATCAATAATGCTTTTTATTTAATTTTTTTTAATTAACAGTTATTAGAAGTTCTTACATAAGCCGAGTTTAGCCTTTACATAAGGATACAGAATGTTGTTGATTTAGCTCCTGCTCTTCCAGACAAGTATATGCGTTTGATTAACATAATTGTGTGAGATGGTATAGTTGGCTTATCTTTTGATATATTTATCTCCTTATGTTACTTTCATATGTGTTAAAATGTATTGGAATGGGTGCTAGAAGCTGTGGGGTTCTGAAGGAGTTGCCTTTTTTTTTACAACCTTTCAAGCTGGTTGCAGGAAAGGGTGCACCATGATTTAAAAAAAAAAATCTTGAGTAGTCTGTTGGGATGATTAATATAAATACATAATTTGATCTTTAAAGGGGAGTTTTCAAAATAGAACATCCCTGAACTGGGCAGGAAGGAATGGGAAGGAGATAACAAGGAGACATTGGCAGACTAGGAAAAAAAACCCTTTTTGAAGGCATAGGAAAGCTTCAGCTAGCCTGGAAAAATACAGTTTTGTTTATATATAAAAAAAAGAAATATTCAGGAATGTAGCGTTTACTGTCTATAGTAAAGTTGAAACTTACAAACAAAAATGAAGTATACTCCAATTTAGAGAGAGTAACTTGCTCCTAAAACCAGTGAGCTTGATTATTTTTACCAACAACATAGTTTACGGCAGGCCTAGAATATACTTTTGAAGTTACAACCAACTGTTAAACTTGCTACTACATTAATGACTGTAGTTAGCCTGAAAGAAATACTTCCACCTTTTTATATCCAAGTGTTTCTTTGCCAAATTGAATTCTCCCATGGTGAAACAGGTTGATGTAGTTTTCTGGGTGGGTAACAATACTACCATACTCAGTTAATAAGTGGATTTGAGGGAAGGGGTGTTACTATGGGAAAAGCTGCCAAATAAATATAGGGAAATATATGGAATATAGACATAGTACTGGGGAGAACAGTACTAATTTTAGTGAGTTTAATTAATAAATAAATAACCTTATTTTAGAGATTATAGAAGGAATGTGGATATTTTCCACCTTTGCAAAGACAGAGAATACAAAAAACCAAGTGTCTTAGGGCTGCTTCAGCTTCTCAACTAGCAGATGAATATCTCCATGAGTACTATGCAATAGACCTTATTTCCAAAAAATGTATGCTTAAGCTTTAGATGTATTTAAAGAACTGTCAAAGCATTTTCCTCACTTTACTCTCTTTTGCCTCATCCTTTCCTCTTCCCCATACACACATACCTACAGCTGAATATATGGTGTAAGCTTTAAATGCAGCAGGCCCTTGTGATAAGCTGTAGGACTTTATGGTGTTTCACAGCTCCCAGTGGAAATATGCAAGCTGTGAACTGGAAAGCTATTAGCAGTAAGTACTTATTGTCATAGCATTAGTACACATAATTCTGAACTATACTTGACTACAGAAAACTTATTACGTATTATTGCCATACCAATCTTTTGCTGTGAGACTGAGGTTAGAGGAAGAAAAGCACTTTTAAAAAAAACCTGTTCCCTTATATATTATTTCCTCCGTAGTTATTGTGGGGTTTTTCCCTTCTGTTTCAGTTTTATTCTTTATCAGTCATGTGTTTCATATGTGGAGAATTTCTTGTTAGCCGCATTTTTATTTCTCCCTGAGAACAGATGAAAAATTTGCACGTGTTGAAAAAGAAGCCAGTGAGGGAAGTAGCATGTGGCACTCAGTTTTCTAAAAACCTATCAGACAATAGGGACGGAGGATTTTTTTTAACTCCAAGAGGCTGGGAGGATTCTTATAAAGTGATGTCTTTGGACATCATAGGTGGTTTATCCATGGGGAACTGGCAAGGTGCTCCTGAATTGCCACTTAGGGATTTGGATGCATAGATGTGAAGGGTGGTAATCAAGTATTTGCAGGTTTGTAGCTGTTTACTTTGCTGGTTTTCAAAACTTGCAACTCAAAGTTTAGAGAAAAGAATCACATAAACAACCGGAATGTAGGGGTATTTTTTTTCCCCTTGGACTATGTGTATTCCTAGTTTGAGGTCAGAAGGCTAGAAATAGATTGTAAAGGATATTACAGGACTTAGTACAGTTTTACAGGATTGTCTATTTTTATGGCTGAGAAACTTGAACTGACACTTAGAACTGACACTAATAGATCATGCAAAAATTCCGGGACTAGATTTATATTTCCTCGTAATTCTTGAACTTTAAAGATGTCATGATTTAGACATGGTAAAACAAACAAAAAACTGTCGTACGCAAAACATAGGTTTCATTATGTGATAAACATGCACCTCAGGAAGTCTAAACAGATCAAAAGAATAAGTTGTTACTCACAAAAGCACAACACAATTATAAAGCAGATAAGGTGAGTAATTAAGGAAAGTATATTGCTTCTGAAGCTCTGAAAGATAAAAGTGCTTGGGTCAGCTGCTGCTAATTTTAAGCATTCCTTCACCATAGATGCAAACTTCAGTATGAAGTGGCCAGCATATTAGACTGAAGAAATTACTTATGAAATTTGCTCGGTAATCTAAATGTCAGTTCCTTGTGTAACTTGATAAATTCGCACAGGCAGGAGTCTGTTGAACTGTGCAGTAGTTAAACGTGTCATAATAGGCTTGATTCTCGAGTCTTGTGTTTTCCAGCTTCCTAACTTAAAATGACCTGATGCAGACTGCTATATTCCTCTTTTTTTGATGGGTTTCATACAGCTCTTATGGCTTTATCCTGTGATAGGAGAAAATTTTTTGCTAGCATTTAAGAACGCTTTTCACTTCAAACTGTGTCAGGTGGCCATAATGACAACTCTGAAATGTTTGCTTTCTCAATCAACTGAGCACTCAGTCATGCAGCTTCTGTGAAAGCTTAAGTTACTTGCATTGGGGCTGCCTTTTCCGAATAATGATCAGCTGTCAAGCCATTGCCAGACTTGGCAATCTTTAAAGACACACGGTTGCATTCTGTCATTGAATACAGTTTTGACAGGGATTAGACAGACCTGCTTAGGAGGTAGAATTTGGTATCACCTTCTTTCCCCATCTTCTCTCCTCTCTCAAAAGTATCACAAGCATTACTGCTCTGGATTGATATTAACAGAACGATCTAAACTACGCAAAATAAACATTTATAAAGATGTAGCTTTTCCAGAGAGGCTTCCTGAAGCAGGCTACCTATCAATCACCACAGGAGGTACAAGGCTGAATCACAGCACAACCTATTCTATAGAAGGAGCATATACTTTCCCAGGCAAATATAACTCAGGTGACTTCAGCCTCCTGGCATCAATCCTTTCAGGGATTAGGTTTTAAATATGCAAATTGACATGTTTGCATTTACAAAAATTCCAATTTCAAATGCAGCCATGCTTGAAATAAGTTCTGAAGTTGATATATTACAGCACTGACAGTAATACTGAATTGAGTTACCTGCTTGAATCTGTGTCACCTAATCCTTACTCCCATCCTTTCAAGACAGACTCCCATTGACTTCCAAGGAAACTGTGATCATGATGTGCCCACAATGCACTAGCTTGCAAATCTACATATTCTATCTGGATCTCAGGTCATCAGGAGGGTGTCACTAGGCCAGTACCTTGTGCCAGCAAAAGGTTTAGCACAGTTTATTCCTATTTAGGAGAAAGGGAAGGGGAGCAAGTGCTGATCAAGTCTCAAAAGTCAGAACTTTCTGTGAACACAAGGCAGAGCCATGATGTAGTGTCAGGATGGAATGAAAAATAATGGTATTGGACAAAATGCATCAATTTCACTGATGTGCAAGTTCTGAAAACTAAATTAATCATCCAACACACCATTGCAGGGATCTAGAAGGAAGCATTTGTTTTAAAAACAAGTGACTAGAAAGAGGGTTTGTTAGACTTCTGGGTGGTGATCCATATTTGTCACTGGTTTTCCGCAACTGTGTGAACTACCTTGATCATTGATGTAGCAGATTGCATCAGGTGCTCCTAAGATTCAACTGTCCCTTCCACTCAGACAGCATCAAGTAACCAAAACAGGAGAGCCTGAAGAATCAGATTACATGGCTGGTGGCAAAGAGCAGTGAGAAACGCAAAAAGAACCATACATGGGTCAATGTTCAAGGTCCATGAAGTACACTCTCAGAAAGCAGCCAGATTACCAAATGAAACAGGGCACAATCATCACTCCAAAAAAAAAGTGTACATCTTCGCAAGCCTTTTCAACGACTACTGGTCAGGCACCATCTAAATAGCCTGGTGAGGAAATGCAAGCAAAACTTGGGTACCACTATTAGCAGCTGTCTAAAGAGTCATTTGTATGACTGTCCCGGTGGCTGTAGAAGACTGCTGCAGTTCTACTTACGGAAGAGTAGAATATGCTGAGTACAAAAAGTGATACATCACCATCTGAATGCCTCCATTTATGGGCCAAATGATTGGGAAAAGTTGACAAAGCAAAAGACAAAATTAAATAATGACATCAGCTCACTTTCATTCAGGTGACCGTGACACAAAAGGATTATCCTCCCCTTACATAGAAGAGTTCAGTTTCTGGTCTGAACTCCTCAGAAAGGCAGCAAAATGGCCTGTGTCACTTACTGTGCAGAAACATTCTGCATGAGGAAAATATACCCGTATGGGGAGAAAAGCGGTGGCTTGAATTGTAAAACTAGGGCTCCTAGCAAGGTCACTCTCCTCAGTTTACTAGAAAATAGTTGTTTCAGGTTAAGTGTTTAAAAGTGGTCTGGTCCACTTTCCTAAAATAATCAGTTTATGGTATAAACTACAAATGCACCATACACACATACATAATTTAAAATCAGCTTATTTGGGTTTTGTGCACTAGACCAAAAATGTGAGGAGAGGATGTTCAGATAGGTATAACTCCTTTACTTGTTCTACTCGGCTGCATGTTCGCAATCACTTGGCAGAGGCAGTTTAATAAAAGTAGCTGAGTATCAAGTAGAAATGGCCACAAGATGCTCTTTGTTTCTGTGATTATTATGAATTAATACTGTTAATGGGAATTTCCGTTGTGCTGGAAAAAAATAATCGCTCAATGGTTACATTAGAAATATTATAATAGCGGCATTAAAAATGTATGTAAACCAGGACAATTGATTCCTATGGAAAAAGTAGTGAAATGCAGCAGATTTAATTAGAGACTTAGATAACTTAGATGATGTTTAGATAAAATCTTTGCAAAAGATTTTTTGGGTAAAAGAACAGGTGTAGCCATACTGTACCAAAACTGATAGTAATTTCTGGGAGCATGTGATTGTCTCCACCCAGTTAGCTTTTCTTCTTTCCTCCTCAGGACACACTGAGGGGGGAAAAATGTCTTTCTACTGTCAATGTGTATTACACCTATTTACTTGTATGGGGTATTTTGGAGCCTTACTCAAGGTCCAGGGTTATTCACAATGTAAACATGAATAAGATTGATAAATTAATCTGGCTCATTAAGTTCCATTAAAATGAATTTAAAACCTAGAAGAGAAATTCAAAAGGTTTGACCTTACTATGACAACCATACATAAAACCAATCAGAATACGGATGGAGAGAGCATTACATGACCAGACCCATCTCATTTGTCTGGAGAAAAATTAAAGCCTGGAGAAAACAGGTCGCATTAATATTACTTAAGAAGTTCTACATTGTCCTACGTTAGAGTTTTGCAATTCTGTAAAAATAACAATGTTGTGGTGACACTTTTTCCTCAGGAATTATGCAGACTTAAAATTGCATCTTATCACAGGGTGACTGCTAACAGTGAACTAGGGCACTGAATCATTATCCAGCTCAGTTCTTTAGTTGTCAAGTTGTTCAGGACAACTAGACCTCGAGTCAAGTTGTTGTAAAAGATGTTAGAAATTCAGCTGAGATATATGCTATAGGTGGACTGTATTTCTCTAAATTTAATTATTAAAGTTTGATGTAAATTACATCTGGACACTACTACTTTTCATCCACCTGCATTCGTTCTCATTTGATAGCCAGAGAAATCTATTTCCAAATTGCCTGTTTTCTAGTGCCATTTCAATAACTATAATCTCTGTGACAAAGAATCCATATTCCCAAATATTGTATAATACCTGTGAGACAACTTTGGAAGTAAAAATTGAAGAAAGAAAACAAAATACGAGGTTTTCCTAAACAGTCTTGAAAATTTATTTGAGAAAAAATGGGGTATTTCTTCACTGTAAGGGGTTAGGAAGTTCCTCAGTTCACCAATAGAGATTATCTCCTTTTACATGCTTGGGTCAGTCATGCCTCCCACAGAGCGTGAAGGAAGGATTTTCTTTGAGAGGCAGTGGAATGGCAAGATGTTTCTTCATCATGGGGAAATAATCTATAAAGGCATTTAGAAGGGGGCAGGAGAGCAACACCCATCTGGCAAACAGAAAGTTCTTAAGCCCAAGAATCTGACAAGTGTCAAAGTTGTTGGCTGTGAGAGTTGCTTGTGACATGAATGACTCAGGTGAGGTTCTACCCCACAAATTATTGCAGCAGCTTCCCTCAACTGCATCTCTTCTATCAATTAACTAACACTTTTATAAATGTGTTCCTGACAAGATATAGATGGAGGCACATCAGAACTGGTTGATGCCTTCAGCCTATATTTTTGCATATGTATAACATAATTAGCTTTTGCAAATGTTAATAGTATTCTCTACAGTTCTATTCAGCTGTAGGCAGGTGGTAGAATGGCCCCAGGAAAGGTGTTAAAATCAAGCCAAAAGAAAAAAATATTTTACTGTTTTCAGCACCACTAAGACAACTTACATTTCTTGACGCAGCAACGTGTAGTTTTGAATAGACAATAAAGAACACTCACTTCCTGCAGCTTCTGAGAATACAGTAAAAAATGTACAACTGTACTGAAGGAGAAAGCACAGCCACAGAGTTTTTACAGCTGCTTTTCTGGTAGTTGCAGTAGTTTGGCAATAAGCAACAACGACAAACAAATCCATTCTCTGCAAGATACACTGTAAACAGTCAAATACCAAAAGAACTAAATCCTTTTTTCAATTCCATTATTGCAACAACAGCATGTTTAATTAACTCCTTGAAATGTGATCTTTTAGACTGTTAACCTTCTCTAGAATCCTCTTTGCTGATCCCTCTTCGCTGTTGTTCTGACCTCTCATTACAAGGGCTGTCACAAGGATTGTTCTGAATGTTAACCATTACTTGGAGAAAAATGGAAGACAAAGAAAATTATGGATTTTATTACCGAGGAAACTTCATCTCTTCAGCAAAGCAGCCTGAAATATTTGGATTGAAGGAAATACTTTTGAATTGGCTGGCTCAAATCTGACTAATGTTAGCAAACGAGCCATTGCCAATCCTGTATTTTAATTCACAGGTTTCTCATAAAGAGGTCACCTTTTGCTCTATCTGACTGTCAGTGAAGAATTACCCGGAGAAGATGTGCGTGTTAAGATGTATGCAACGGTGTATGTCTAATGGTATTTATCCAGTGTTCCTAACTGGTTGAGCATGTCTCACATGATTAGAGAGGTCAGTTCAGCTGAAACCCCCTTCTCCCTCTTTTTCAGACTGACAAGCATCTTGAATCAGTGAATTTGTTTTAGACCATTAGTTCAGGTGTTACAGCACTACTGGCATTTCATGAGGTAATAACTGAGGGAAAATATCACTCCAAAATATGATGTTGCCTAGAATTAACATAATAGTGGAATTGCTAAACTGCTGGTCTCAGGAGGTCATTCTTAGCCTTGCCATCTTTTCCAAGTAGCATTTCCAAAAATTATATGTTGTAGCACGTCAGAGGACAAAATCTAAACAGAGATTTGCCATGGGCAACCAATCTACAGAGCCTGAGAGGAGGTGCCCATCTAGGGAACCAACAGGAAGGATGTGGTGGCCGCAGAAGCTAGTCAGGGTGCTCCTGTTCAGCCCTGCCTGCAGAGTCATGGAGGTCTGCCTTGTGCCACTAATTGTAATCCAGAAGTGCCCAAGTTTGCCAGTTTGGGAAAACACGGTGTGCCAGCCCTGGACAACAGGCATGAGTGAGACCTGACTAAGGGAATGGTCCAGAAGGCAGAATGCCAAAGATACCTGTCAGGACAAAGTTTATAGGTAGAGATAATATCTCCAATTAATTCAACTGAAAAAAAAAAAAAAGAAAAATTAGACAGCTTTGGGCATGTTTGTATACAATCACTTGTATGCCTGGAAATTTATCTGATTTTTCCAGCTACAAATAAATACTGCCAATATCCTTCAGCCTTGCCTACAGCAAAATACTGCTGAAAATATCTTGTACTTGCTCAGAAATAGTAATGTCTTTCTCTCCAAAGGAGGCTTTAAGTGCCAGAGAATACGACTTATTTGGCTGTAAGTGATCATCACCTAGACCCCGCAGTTAGGAAACATTGTGGATTCAACCAGAGACATACAGATAATTTCTTGCATTGATGCAATATCCTTTAATCAAAATTATCCCAAAACACTTCCCAAGTTATATTAAATATATAGTGACTATATAGTGAATATATAGGACTGAAAAGCAGGGGAGTGAAGGGGAGTGAAATAGATGTTTTCTTAAGGATTGATGTAGCAAGCAAAGAAGTAATAGAAGATATTAACTACAATGGGATCTTGATAGTGTTGCATTGAATGTAGTTAATGTTTAAAACTAGATCTTTTTTCCCCACAATGGCTAGTAAATAACTTCTATGAAAAACTTGATGAGACACAAATAGTTGCACATAGCATGGAAAGTAGTAGAAAATAAGAAATATTGTGGTTTACTCAGGAATACTGACTTTTGGCTAAAGAATTTGCTGGTGCTTAGTGCATGAATGCTTTAAGGGTATTTGGCTTGCTTACAGAGTTTTATCTCATTAGTTCCTGATGGCCAAGAAACTCCTTTTCATATTTATTTATTTCCTCTAAATTATACTCATTTGTAACCTGAGCTCCAGGGTTGCTTTCCTGAGTATCTCTCTGACAAAAGCAGTTTGTAAGTTACGGTCCTATCAGGCCTGTTACTTTTGTTCAAATAATGCGGAAGACCTGTAATAAAATGCGAAGTAAACCACTCATCATTTCAGCTGCATCTTTCAGTGAAACAGGAGCCCTAGCTTATCTCAGCTTTCAGATAAATTAAAGAAGATGGGCCACCTGTCATGGCAGTGAAGAGTTTTACCTAAACCCAAAGCAATTTACACTCTTGGAATGAAAGATATTTAAGGCTGCCTTGAGAAGTTATCTGTTTGCTTTCTTCAGAGAGAATACTGAAACCAAGAATTCATATGTTACCTTTTCTAACAAGTTGCCTAGTATAATTCATATAGACCACTGAATATACTTCTTAAAAATCTATATTGCATCCAAACAATTTTTGTATTAGGACTTCTTAGACCATGGGAACAATAGGGAGATAAAAAAGGAAGTTTCGGGTAGTGACACTTTTCTGTTTTCTTGCTTTGTTTTGAATACTTAGGTCTGCTGGTGGTCTCTTTTCCCGCCCCTGAATTTTCCTTTCCAAAAATCAGTTGTCAGCTTTGAGAAATGAGACACTTGGCATTTTTTGTTGTAATTTTTATTTCTTGCATTTACACTGTGTGGTTTTTTATATTGTTTGCTCCAGAAAGGCTGCATGATCACTAGATTGGGTTACAGTTTCATTTTATTTTAAGAAAGAGGAAAAAAAAGTGTTATTGAAAGCACAAGTACTAAAATTATTTTCTCTCCCTTTAAAAGGAAAAATGTTTTAAAAGACTTTTAATTGTAGTTTACAGAAGTCCTTTCAATGAATACCGCAGTCTGCTGCAGTAGAACAAGTAGCTAACTACTGCTTTTCCAGAGGCTTCTTGGCCTTTGGACTTGATGTAGTCAAAGGTCGCTAGGTCATGATGAAAAAGTCAGAAGAAAGGAGTTGGGAGTCTTGGATTGGAAGCAGTGCTTTTGCCAGATTAATATATTTGCCAAGCTACTAGTATCCTCTCAATACCGTGATCTTGCATGAAAATGTTGTAAGAATACTTGTTTTGTGATTACAGGAAGAAAGCAGTTAAATTCTGTGCAACTGTCTTAAAGCATAGAAAGGAACAGTGTTGTGGCATACAGAAAGTAAAGTGTGTTTGTAACTTCATTTAGAGGGAATCAGGAGACACGGAAAGGAAGATTGTTCTTTTTCAGCCAACAAACACTAGCAGTACTAAAGGATAGACCATGGTCTCAAATTTACTTCCCTGAAACTGTGGAAAATTCTATTTCTAGACCATGAAAATATTTGCAATTTCAAAAGCGATTCTTATTCCACATGCAGATGAAATGAGAAAGTTTAAAAGGGAAGGAAAAAAGAAGGAGGGAAGATTGTGATCATGTCTCAATTTTTGTTAGCCCGGACGTTGGGGGACTCATTTGAGTCCCTCAACTTGCTTTTCCTTTTTTAATTTGTTTATTTGTTTTTGCTTGGAAGGAATATTTGCCTGTATCTAGAAACATGTTTCACTATGGCCAAATAATTTCCTAATTCTCTGTTAAAGAATATTTGCATAAAGTAGTACCTGGATATATGGAGATACGTGGAGACTTAACAGTTCAAATTCCTGCTATACCATTCTCCCACTTTGGAGGACATCCACCATCCCCAGGAGACTGTTTTCAGTTTTCTCAGAAGGGTTGTTCTAATTTGCCAAGTGCATAAACTTTTGAGATTACCAAAGATGTGGGCAGATCCAAATAACAGTGAACCTTTGCAAGGTAGTAGAAGCCTCCTGCATGGGAAGCAGCAGCTGGTGCTCGGGAAGTGTGGAAATGAGTATGCACCGCCCAGGGAAAATGTAGGTTGTGATGGAAGTAGCATGATTTATGAATTTGTGAGGATAAGATCGGATATAAAACCCAGAATTGGAGAAGGCCAGAAAAAGGAGATGTTCCTTATTATTCTTTGAAGTTTGGTGAAAGAGATCTATGTGATTTTAAACTTTTTTTTCCATTATGATGAAGTCCCAGTGTCTCCATGCAAGCAAAAACAGTCAGTGGCTTAAAAGGAGATACACTGTAAGCAATAAAAAGTAATAGTGCAGCAGTCATGAATTATTTGCTGAAAGAATTTAATTGCTAACCTGGGATCACTTACATAAAGCAAGATGCTCCAGTGACCTTAGTCCAGCATATCACCCTGACTATATGTGATCAGTCACTTATGCTTCACTGAAAAATACGTGAATTCCAAGGAAGAATACCCAGGGCTTGGTGAAGACGTTCAGGTGGTTGTGGTGTTGAAATGTACCATTCTGGAAGCCTAAACCCACATAGCTACGTGGCTGGAAGTCAAGCAAAAGGCCCACAAAGTTTACTGATGCTGATCTCCTTTCCAATTTACAGCAGCATAATTTGGTGAAAGCCAGCGAGGCCATTCCACTGCAAACCTTAGACAATATGCTAGCAGGTTTGGAAGATCTCTTTCCTAATTAAGGAATACCTTATCCTACTGCTAATTAGGACATTTGGAGATCTCTTATAGTAATCCTAATCACATAAAAGTGATTGAAATTTCCTCGGCCTGATGACTTGGTGGTTCCTACATACAGAGCCAGCTGAAAAAAAGTCCTTTGACACTGCAAGACTAATTTTCCTTCTTTGGGAAAGTTCCGTGTACTTGAGATTTTGCAGGTAAAATATGGCAAGATTTTTAAGATAAACAAAACGCCTACTCACTTTTCCTTTTTTTTTATTTGTTTGTTTTTGCTTGGAAGGAATATTTGCCTGTATCTAGAAACATGTTTCACCATGGCCAAATAATTTCCTAATTCTCTATTAAAGAATATTTGCATAAAGTAGTACCTGGCACCAGTTACTTCTCTAAACAGCTGTTCAGAGTCCAAGTCTAAATCACTCTTAGCCTGTGTAACAAATTCTCACATCTGATGGCTGTTTGATGGTATTGCAATGCTGCTTAAAATTGTTTTAAACTATCTAGTTTCAGAATGCAAAATTAGTCTGCCTTTATAATAAATATTTTACAAACATCAGCCAAAATTATTTCGGTGCAACAGTATCTTATTTACACTTACACGCTATCAAAGCAGCTTTTAAAATAGTTGATTTTGATCTGGTGTAAACAGTGTAAGAGTTCTATCCTTATCACTCCAATGTGGACACATGCAGCTTGTGGTAGTCTTTTGCTTCTTACAGACAAACAGATCTGAAGATAAGAGTATAACCTGGATATAGGTAAGGGGAGCTGAGTGGGAGGAGAAATCAACAAAGAAGTGCAAAAATTAATAACTAGCATGCATATTTAATGAGTTAAGAATTGTTCACCACAAAAAGTCGTGAGAATATCCTGAAGGTTCAACAGTCTAAACTTAAATGGCAACAGACTATTCATCTTATTTTGAGGTAGCACTGCTACAAACTGTATTTTAGATCTTAAGCTATTTTTTATAATGAAAGAGAGAAGCATTACCTTGGGGGAAAATGTAAATAAAACTATCAGTTTGTATGTTAATTATATGAGTTTATTATTGGACATTAAAAAATGAGGCTGCTGTCTAGTGTCTCAAGACAAAATCTAACAAAGAAGTATTATTTCTTTTTAAATAGCACCATTTTTGTGATCGTGATATAGACTGTACTTATGCAGGCAGGGTTAGCTTCTTGGTGCTTACTGGCTTTTTTTCAGCCAGACTACTTAATTTGCAGAGCGTGCTGTAAAGTGCATACTTCAGTTTCAGTAACGTATGAAGCTTAGATACTTTCCAGCTTAGAAAATTTG
Source organism: Oceanodroma leucorhoa (assembly GCA_030449065.1). Classification (NCBI taxonomy): domain Eukaryota; kingdom Metazoa; phylum Chordata; class Aves; order Procellariiformes; genus Oceanodroma; species Oceanodroma leucorhoa. The sequence continues at coordinate 3,713,889 of JASVER010000030.1, forward strand.
TCGTGTATAGCTGATACCCATTAATCACTACTGGTCAGAAGTTCATCCTCTAAAAACTAACCTTAATAAAAAAAACAAAGGCCGTGGAAAGGAAAGCTATTGGTATGCTCCCAGAAAGCTACATGAGATGTTAAGCTGTGAAGAAGGAATGGCCATAACGTATAGGTCCAAAGGGTCAGAGGGAAGAGACGTGAAGTATCACTGTGGTTTCAAGCAGAACCTGAAACAACTTCAAATGTGAGACAGGAAAACTAGTCAAACCTACATCACTTGGGAGGAGGGAAAAGAGGCAGGGGTGAGAAAGAAGTAAAATGTTTTAAAATAAGAAAATAGATGTAAAACACTTTCCCCAAGGCATCAAGGGACCAAGTGCTGTGCCTGTAAACAGTAAGAGACTAGTGGGGAATAACTTCAGATCCTCAGCTACCCTTTTGGAATAGCAATTCAGGTAAACCTGAATGAGAACCAGATACTGAACAAATCCCTTGAGATTAGAGTCACTAACAATTACTCCATGGGCTGCAGGGGGACAGCCTGCCTCACCATGGTCTTCACCAGGGGCTGCAGGGGAATCTCTGCTCCGGCACCTGGAGCACCTCCTCCTCCTCCTCCTTCTTCACTGACCTGGGTGTCTGCAGAGTTGTTTCTCTCACATATTCCCATTCCTTTCTCTGCTGCTGTTTCTGCAGCAGTTTTTTTTCCCCTTCTTAACTATGCTATCACAGAGGCACTACCACCGTCGCTGATGGGCTCGGTCTTGGCCAGCGGCGGGTCTGTCTTGGAGCCGGCTGGCATTGGCTCTGTCGGACGTGGGGGAAGCTTCTAGCAGCTTCTCACAGAAGCCACCCCTGTAGCCTCCCCCCGCTACCAAAGCCTTGCCATGCAAACCCAATACATAGTCACGGCAGATCATTATGCTGGGAAAGCACCAGGGAAGATTCTCTGAGACAACGCTGAAATCTCAAAAGCCTTTATGACTTCTTGGGCATGTGAGAGAGGAAGATCAGTGTACCTGCAGCACATTGATTTCTTCCTCAGACTTGAGCAGTAAGCGATTCAAACTAACAAATACTTATACTCACCCCTGGGTCACCAGGTTCACACTCCACACTAGCTTTTAAAGCTCCTGAAACAAGAGGCAGGTCTCCCAGTACACCTTTAGAGGTTTATCTTTTTGCAAATCACTATAACTGTGAGAGAATGCGTATACATTAATGTCTTCCTTTTGAGTGCTGTTAGGACTGTACTCATGTATTATGCTCTGTTTTAATAGTAAGGCTCCCTGTCAACACTTTTCTCATTAAATCGTTGTGTGGGTTATTGTTTTTCTGCACCAGCGCTTCCATTTCCTCACTGCAAAAATTGATACTTGTGTCTGTTGGCTGAGGAGACCTTGCAAGCTACTCATGGCCCATAACAAATGAAAAAAACCACATGTGTCTGTGCATGTGCACACGTGTCTTTTTGGGCTCAGGAAGGAAGACAGTGGAAAGGGAAGAAGTTTGGTTTATATTTCCCATCTTGGCAGGGATTTGGACTTGGCAATGAAGCTGATCTTATCTTACCGCTTTTGGATACTATTTTTCAAGACTTGTTGTCTGACCCTGTATATTACAGTGACACAGTTTCCCAAAGCAGACAGCCCTCTTTGGGTCAAAGAGCTCTCAAAGAGAGGAAGAGGCTGTGAGGTGTGTATTGGCAATGAGAATTTTGGCCTGACTTGTCAAAGGAGCTGGATTACCTTACTCCTACCTTGTTTTTTACTTGCCCTAAGTCAAATTGGGTTTGGGCCTTATTTATGAATATATTTCTCCCTCTTCCTTTAAAAACCAGAGTAGAAATTAGGATCCTGAATACCCTGAAGGAAACGTGGGACCCAAGAGCTAAGATGAGCAGTTGTACTGATGCACACAGAGAACAAGAGAAGGCTGAGAAAAGCAGTGGTTTTGCTTCCTCCTTTCCAATTTTATTTCCATTTTCTGTTCACAAATATTGTAGTGCAGCATCTTAATGAAAGTGCAGTGAGATTGCCAGAGTAGAAGAGGCTGTCTCTTTCCTTCTTGTACCTCCACTAGAAGAGAAGTCAGTGTGACAGGCTGGGGCAGAGGGCGAGTCCAGCGCAGCCCAGCCAGCGAGAAGTGACGGCTACAAGCCGGGGTCCCACCGCTGCCCTTTCCACCCAGCAGCCGTGGGGCTCAGCTCCCCTGCCGGCAGCTCCAGCTGGGATGAGACTTCCAGCAGCTTCCCTGCGCAGAAAGAGGAAACACAGTCTGAGAAGTAGGCCTAATCTGTGGACAGCTTGCTATCCCTGTCTACCTATATAATATGGGAGATGGGAAAGTGGTGAGGTTTTGGGGGCATTGCTGTTGCATTTTAATTTTAAATGCGTGAGTGAATGCTTTGAATCCCATGATACATCTATAGCAGAAACTTAATTTTGGTATTTTCTTGAGAATAATTTGTCTTTGATTTTGAATATTTCCACCAATTTTTCTTGTGGGTATATAATAAATGAAGGACTGTCTGAAGGACCCTTGTTTTATGAAGGAAATTCTTCTGTGAATCTCATTAAAGGAGTTCACCTTTCATTTAAATGGATGATCAATATGTTAAAGAAGTGCTGTTTGACCATCTGGTTGCCTAGTAAATGGGGAGATCTATCTCTGGTAAACTCATCAGTGAGCTGGAGTAGGACCTTCCATCAATTTTCAACACAATTTTTCTTCTGTGTACCTTATGTCAATTTTATTGCTACAAAGGACTATGAGGAAAAACAGGTTTAGAAATCTGTCTTAAATAGCAAAAAACTCCATGAAATTAGGATTAGGATTGAAAATCCATCCTTAATTTATTTCATCGTGTCTGTATATTGCAGGTGTATGTCTGCACTTGAACGTGCCGTCATGCTTAGGCACAGACAGGAGGAGGAAGTTTAGGACTGCTATTTCAGCCTTCACTCTCAGTCTCCTGGCTTTTATGTATTTTGAAAACAGACCTGTGACATTATTTTAAAGATCTGTAAGCAGATTACGAACTACCTTTGAATAATACTGTGTCTGGAGTGCCCCTGATGGTGAAGTTTGAAGAGCTATCCTGCAAGTGAGTTTAAATATCAGGAGGCCACATAGTGATATTGCAAGAATTTGTGCATAGGAGGACTTATATCCAACATCCCATCTTGGGTTTTTTTTATTTTGTAGACATGAGACCAACCCACAAAATTCACAAATGTGCTTCACTGGGTCATATTCAAGCAAAAAAGATATTGATAATAAAAATTAGAATAAACAAAATACTAACAAATTAATTTTGCATTTGGAGACATTTTCCCAAGAGGGGTAGGCTGAAATTTCAAAGGTAGTCTTCGTTACCCACAACTATCGCATTTTGTAACTGGCCCCCAAACTGTGAAGGTTGAAAGCACGAACGCCTCTCTCGGCAGAATCCCGTCCCTCCTGCTCTGTGTCCAGCGGCAGCAAAACTCTGACCTGTTTGTTTCCTAAATTACTTTTATCTGTTTGAGAAGCAGGCAAAATCTTTCTTTCGCTTTCAAAAGGAAGGCTATTTCAAGCAGGCTTCGCCTGTTCTGTTTTGTATGAACAGTTCCTCGTGCCTTCAGCTCCTCAGAAGACATTTTTGGGAGCGTGGGTAAGCAGAGCTGCGTCAGTCAGGTGGCACTGGGAGAGAGAAGTCTCACCTGGACAGTGAGATAGACTGACCCATCTGGGATGTGGTACTGTACTGGGAATGAAAGGAGACTTTCTCCCCGCGCAGCCAGCGCTGTTTATCTCCATCTGCCGTTTTCAGAGAGCATGGGAACAGGCCTGCCCTGCTGTCTCTGCCCTATTTGTATATGTACACTAGCTCTATTTCTCTATCCTTGTGCCTGGCTAATAGGCTGGATGCAGGAGAAGTGCATGTGAGCTATTCTGCTAAGTTCCAGAGTTTTACTGAATTGGTTGAGCTTTGCTTTACTTACCTGTTTCACTAGCTGTGAAGACAGGTTTTCAAGGCAACCAAATGCCATTATACTTCATACTGAATTGTCTTTTAAGTTTGAAGTAACTTGATATTTGTTCCCCTGTTGTAATTGATCACTCTCTTATTTTGCTGAGTGCCGTGACCATGGATTATAGTTTTGTTTTAAAGGCAGGAGACAGATGAATGGCAGGACTTCAGATAGGAGGAAAGGAGTTTGGAATTTTACCTCTTTGCAGAAATTTTCAAGTTACATAATTGGACCCACTGGCTGTCTGAGAAGAAGAGATAGACACAAGTAGGATTTGTTAAAACCATACATTAAAGATACATGAGAGTCAGTCAGTTGTGAAGGTGAAGTAGTCAGACATCCAGGAAGTCTCTGAAAACAGGAGATTATTTATTGCTCCCATAAAGAGAGCATGTCAAGGATAACAAGATTAATCAAATGCTTTTAGGTGTCATTGCCGATAGAGTGTAATTGTTAACTAAGTCATGTTACTTGAATCTGTCTGCTGGTTCTCCCTACCTGTGTAAATCACTCTGATCCTTCTAAATGAGGCTGATTTAAAGCAAAGCATTGTCATTGCCCACATGTAAGAGATTACAGAGCAGACAGCAGGATCAGTTACATGTCTCAGTTTTTTGAGTGTTTTCTATGAGAAAATGGAAAAGGAGGAAAGGGGCTTCTGTTTTTTTTTTTTGGGGGGGGTGAGGGGGAAGGGAGAGTGTCTTCACTTATGCAAACAGGCACACACCGTACATAGTTCCCTACAAATGTTTCCTCTTGTTTTGGAAGTATGGCATTAACTAACAACAATGAATTATCATTTATGAATACTAAAAATTGATTAAAAGATTAGTTCACTTACTTAAATTCAGAGATGACAAGCAGCCATTCTCTGAGGATGAGAAAAGAAAAATATTTCATTTTAAACAATATTGTCCTTTCAGGAGAATACTTTATATCACATTATCATACCTCCAAACGTATAGGTTACATTGATCACATCTATCTAATCTGTAAGTCAAATTCTAGTACCTTCTTTTTTGGCTTTCCTGTTTATTTTTCTTGTTGATAGATAGTTTCAGTTTGTAGAGGAACATTATTGCATTGTATTGTTGTTACGTGTTGGTATCAATTTCTATTCAAAGGCCAACTTTATTCTCAAACGATGTACAGTATACTGGAGCTGGATCTAAACTTCAACACAGTTTTCTTATAGGTAAAGACAATTAAACCCCCTAAGTTATCTTCAGAAAAACATGATTAATAAGCAATTACTGTTTGTTTGTTTTTTCTGGGTAATTTTGGTGGCCTTTCTTGCCTTGGAACTAATGACAGGATTCATGGAGCTTGAGTCTCGACTTTTCTGGACTGTTGGTAGCATCACAGGGTGGATTGGCACTGAGCAGGCACTGGAGCTGAGCTGCACTGGCTTGAAATGGGTGAGAGCAGGCAGTCAAAGAGGTCCTGTAAAAGGCAAACAAGCTGGCCAGCTGTGAGGAAATCTGGGGGAGCAAGTTGCAAGAATTCATGTTAGTGGGGAGGAAAGGCCAAACTATTTAGACCCCCCTAAACCCTATAGCTCCTCCTCCATAAATGTGGATTATGAGGGGCTTAGAGGAGGTTTGCAGTGACCTGTGTAGCTCTGCGGTATGCCACAGAAACAACTTCAGAGGACTTTGAGAGCAGATCCAGGGAAAGTGATAGCAGAACATGGGGGTGAATGGGATCATTAGGGGAAATGTGACTGGCCTGAGTCTTGGTGCAGAAGTTTGTCTTGATGCCCTCAAAGGTGCAGCCAAGTAAGATTGTCCTGGAAAGATCAGGTCACCTCCATGATAGAACTGCGTTCAAGGGAGGCAATAGGAGACCAGGGTAGCTGAGATCAGGGCAAGGCCTGGAGTTCACGTTAATCTAGCGCATGCACACAACCATTACAAAGTGGTAAACTGTGTAATGTACCTTGTTCAATCATGTTGTAACTAAACCTTTCTTCCTGAATGAGGCTTATCTCTGCGTTTTGACTCTGACCTGAATTCCTTTTCTTACGTGCCATAGCTACTTTCTAGGCACAGCCAGCCAGAGCCCTGTACCACTTTCATAACCTCAGTTGTTCAGCTGCCAAAGTTGTGTGGGCAAAAATTTACACAGAAATGATGGGATGTGTACACCTACACCAATATAGTTGGAATCCCTCTCTACATGTCAGGGAAGATGACTTGGACAAGAATGGTAGGAGAAGTGCTATTGGTTTCAATGTAAATGCCGGCCTCTCTTCCCTTCATCTGTTTTCCATCAAATGGAAATGAATGAATGAATGGAAATAAATAAAACAAATGGCTGCCGTCCCAACTCTTGTTCCTTTAAAAGGTAAAAAGGTGTTTCATACTGTGGTTACTTATTTTTAGGCTTTTTATTTGATTAAAAATGAAAACTTATTTCTAGACACGTATTATAGGGAATGGGAACTTGCCCAAAAGAAGAGCCTGTGCTCACCTTGCTTGCAACATGTGATGGGCCCAACATAGCAAAATACCTTTTTGTGAAGCTTTGCAGTGTTCTCCATTTCTCAAAACCTGCTACTCCAGATGTGTTTGCTGGTAGCCTAAATGTACCTGTTTGGTAAGCATGCAGATATCTGAAACCTGCAAAGATATTTTTCTGTATTTTGGGCAGAATAGGTGATCAAAGAAATGGATGAAGTATGAAAGTTTGATGCTAATGAACCAATTTCTTGTGGAACTTGGCTCCAAAGTTCCTGTTGACTTCAGAGGGACCACGCTTTCACTAATGTTAACAGGTTTGTGTAGGCAGGACCTTGGGGCTGTGTTGTTAGCACGTGCTTAAAGAAGATTATAGCATGGTTTTGTTTGACAAACCTAAGTTTAGCATACAGAACAAATATCTTTAAAGATATCTTTTTAAAACCAGCTAACAATAACTTCTATTTCTGGTGACAGACACCTCTTCATTGCTATACAAAGATGAGGAGGCAACTTGTCAGGAACATCGGCAGGATGGAAATCCCTGTATTTTTTAAATCTGAAGGTGTTAGACTCTCACAGACAACTGTCATGCATCCTTTAGATTCTAAAAGTTCTTTAAGAAATGCTAGGTATAGTGTTACAGGGACAAAAGAGTTTTTTTACGGGTAGTAAATGAGTTTTTCCACTAATCAAATGAAATTGATTATATTGAGAAATATTTGCTGAACTTGATGCTGAGGCAATACAAAAAAACCCACATTGTTTTAAATAGAAATAAAATTTAGAAATAGTCTGTATTATATTTGTTGATCAAAGCTATTGTTAATTATAAAATACCTTAACAAGAGCCATTTTTCTTTAAAATCTTCCAAAGCAAAAAAGCACAGCATGCAGAATATTTCCTAACTCTTAATAAGCACCTAAGGTTAATCCCAAGGGTATCGGCTTCTCTCGGTCACTTACTAATGTCCAGGAAATATCCTCTGCCTGCTTATTACTGCTTCAATTAATGGTTGGTGCACTCGGTTTAAAGTATCATACTATTCCGAGGCAGACAGAAAAAACTAACAAAGGAATGCCAATAGCCAGCTGTAAGCTTCCTACTACTACCAAAATGTCATAAATTGCATCTCATTTCAGGGTAGATTTTTCAGTTAAAACCTAGCTGAAAAAAGAAAGTGAACGTTTATTGAGACCTAGAAATGCATTTCATTTGTTTTGGGGGATTTGTTTATTTGGGGTTTTTGCCCTGAACATCATGGAGGACTTGGTTTTCTAAAATAGTTTAGGTGGGAATTCCAGGCTCTTTTGATGCCCTTGCTATTTTGTATATCCATTAAGAAAATGTGTAAAAGTGTGTGCTTTTAGGTAAGCAACACTAATTGCGGTTTTTTTCATGCCTTCTCAGAAAAATTAATCCATGAGAAATTAGAAATCCTACCTAGCAAACTATTGAGGCACAAATCATACCAGACATACAAAAGATGACGTACAACCCTGGGCTACTTAAGGAATAAGTTTTTCACTTAAGAAAAGCTTGTAGAAAATCATAACATCAATCTAAGGGTGTGTAGTATTCACTGTAAAGATGTGTGGATCCAGTCTGAGGCATGAGTGCTTCAATTTCTAGTATTACAGGGGAAAAAAGACCATGAAATATGCATTTAAGATCAAGGAATTCAGGCCCATATCCTGCAAGGCAGGCAGACCCAGAGCATAACTTAGTGTGAGTTTTCAAGTGTGATTAAGAAGGTTAATGCAAATGTTGGATGTATAACCAAGACAGCAAATAACAGAAGTAGGAAGATCATCTCACCTTTTTGTAGCTTTGGTAATGGCAAGCACAGATACTGGCAGCGCAGTATATGCTATTTATAATAAGAAAGGCATTAAATTTAGGGAGAGTTTAGAAAACAGGGAATGTAAAGGCTTTGAGAAAATGCCATGCTGTGGCATGCTTATGTTTATAATAAATTTTATCATGCTCTTAAGGTTAACTAAGTAGTTAGAAATATGTAAGTACATCTGTAATACAGTAGTGGTATTCTTCAGATGAGAACTTTTTGCCAATAACCTCTGAGTGGTTGTTTAAATCAAAGATTTAAATAATTGCCAGAGGAACTAAGTCAAAATAGCTTGCATCTTGGCTTATCAAAGCACATAACTCAATAAACTCATCTACCTGTTGTGAAACTCAATGCTGTAAATGGAGAATAACTAATAGCTTGCAAATATAAGCTATGATGAGGGCTTGTACACACACTGCAGCCTGAAATGAATTGCTCTCCTTATTCAGTGTTTCCAAACACGCTATTAGGGTGGGGAAAGAAGTAGTTTTGATGAGGGAGTTACTTAGGGGTGTTGGGGGGGATTGTTTTTTTAAATAAAGGACTTCTATGTTTGTAATGGGAGACTTACAATAGCCTCTTTGTGGTGGGCTCTTTGTGATAATGTGATTATTCTGTGATCTAAAACCTCCCTTTCTGCCTTCAAAGCAGCTACAAATTATAGAAGGTTTTGCTGTAAAGCCTCTTCCTCTCAAAAGCTATAAGCTTTAAAAAAAAAAAAAAGAGGAAAGAAAAAACCAAAGAAATTACATAGTTTAGATCCAAAGCTTGTTTCTTTTCTTATTTAGCCTCTGGTCTTGCAAACTCGGAGCAACGGGGCAGTTTCATGGATGTAATGACTCCATTGATCTCAGCTGCTGGGGGGGTAGCTGGGCAGTACCTTCCCCAGGTGTAAATGAAGGCTGGTCAGCCGAGCAACACCTGCTTCTGACACCTGACAGGAGAATCAGACCTTAAAGCAGTGGTTTGCAGAGGTCATGGGTTTAGTAGACAAAGCTTACTTTAGAGTGCAGAAGTTTTAAAAGACCGCTGGCAAATCTGTGAAAATGAGTGTTTGCCACCAGCTGTAGAGGTAGGCTGCTCTTCTTTCCATGGGTTTGAATGATTTTTAGTAAGTTTTCTCTCAGTTTTTTTGCACTTCTAAACTTGGGAAGGTTTGTCTTACTGATAACCCAACTGAGTACCTCCCAAATTAGTAGTAAAAATTTTGTTCCTTGCTTAGCTTCTGTTTCATATTACAAATAGGTTCTGTTTGTTTTCTGGTTGGGGGTGTGTTTTTTCTTTTTCTTTTTAAACTATGTGACTAGCCAAAATGTTTGTGACTCTACTGAGAAATACTAGGAGGCACAGATGATGTGATGTTTTATCAAGGCAGAGAACAAGAAAAAGCTCTGTAGCATTCAATTCCTTAGGAGATTGTTTTTCTGATATAAAAGCCAAGTTTGCTTCAGTTAGAGCTCCTACTATGCCGTGGTTATGCTCCTAGCTAAAACCCACCACGATAGTGCAGTGCAGAGCATTCTTTTGGCATGTGCCACAAACCAGCAACTTCCTAGGCGCTGAACCCTTAGAGGACACCATGAGAGGTCCGATTTCTGACCTTGGGAAAAGCTCACTGCTTCTCTGGAGCAGTTAGAGTTGTGTTGTTTGTGGATGGAGAGTAACAGTCCCCTGTGTTGGTACCACTGAGGTTCCTTGAGAGCCTTAGGGCATGCAACATGAACAGTTGAATCTAAAACCCTATGTGATGTTCAAGTTTGCTTTAAACTAGTGCAGCCATGTTCTGACTTTATACCACCAAATAAATCAGTATAGCTGTTACCTCTTACTGATTAAGCTATTATGAGGGTTAAGGCAGTATTTATATTTTGCGGTCATAGTGAGTAAGTTTATAAATTACTTTTTAGATGAAAATTACAATTATATGTGACTATTTTAAAAAAAAGTTTTAAAGCATCAGCTTTCAAAGACTCAAGCTGTAAATGGCAACTTCTTTTTTTCAAACTTTGTTATTGTGTGAGTGGGGGAATTGCTTCTGATTGGCCATAGTGACCATAAAATAAATAGCAGTTGTTTGGGTCTGAGTGCCTGAGGGTGTGTGAAGCTAAAGGAGACAAACAGTAGGATATATTCTAAGTTGGTTGTAATTTTATTTACAATTCAGTGCAGTGATAGTACTTTATACCTGAGAGTCTCTTACCCATTTGTGTTAACCTTGCTCATATATCAGATGCCTTGTGTTTGCTGCTGTACCTGTGCACAGCCAGTTCTGCTTAAGCCCCTGATTGCTCACATGTGTTTAAACTGCCTGTGAGCCCCTGGGTGTGTTGTGGATCTTGCAAGTTGCTATCAAGGATGGTCCATAAACTCATTGTTCCTATCTAAAGAAGTGGTTTCTGAAGATGTATCGTGTATTGTTTCAGTCTGATGCTGTACTTAAACAATTTCTTTACTGAGGTATGGAATCAATAAATAGAGAAGAGAGCTCAGTAGTATAGAATGAAGTAAAGAGCACTAGTAATGTCAATAGCCAAATCTTATTAGATTATTATAAATTTGCTATGTTGTATCGTGTTGGTATTTGTCTTTCTGTTTACACTGGTAACGTAAAGTATTGCATTAGTGAATGCTCTTAATCTTAAACTTGACAGCTCCTCCATTGAACTGTATCAGTTAGTCTTGAAAAAGTATTCCAAATTTAAAATAAGCTCTCCAGTTGGAACAAAAGTGTTCTTGTTGCTGCTGGAGCTCCTGTGAAATTCCTAGTTGTTTTCAGATTACACCCTATCTGCATCCTTAGCTGCTGCAAAGTGGTGTTAATGAGGATTTTAATATTAGCCTAGCAGACTTTCTGATCTTTTATTAAAGCTGGGAGAAGCACTTCACTGTTAAATGCTGTCTGCAGTTCCTAGCATGAAAATGCTCATTTGATATTTAGAGCTTTGTATTTCCTGATACTCACCAGCTTCAACACAATGTGGCAGAATAATAGAATATGATTTTTTAACAGTTTGTCTCGGACTTTTCTAATATTTTATAGTTTGAATTGAACAGAGTTATAACTTTACAATGAGTTCTGATAAGATATACAAAAACTAGAGGTAGCTTTCAGTGTGGATTTATACATTGTATGTGTTCAACATAAAGCACTTCTGTCAGCTTGCAGACCATAGAACTATCAAACTTAAATCTCATGTTTGAGATTATTTTTTTTTCAAATATTAGGAAGAGAAGCAGTTGTTCAGAAGGAAGTGATTGCTACCTCTGCACAGTGTTGGACTCTGAATGTGTATTTGAGTCTTATCCTAGAGAGACAAAATACATCATCATCCATGTTAGGAATAAAACTGCCAAATGCTAACCTAAAGGATATTGCTGAAATATATTAAAAGTCAATTAATTGGGAGCACTTCAAAAGGTTGTCATCTTTATTCTTTAATTTTTTTTGAGACCAAACTGGCAATGAGAGTTAGATTTTAATATAGTGCTGTGTAGATATATGCATTGTTGAGGGACTCCTGGTAAGTATAAGTTGTTATTGCTCTGTTGATGGTGTCTACTTCAGGGCAGGGGACTTGGAAGAAAGTAGGGCTGTTATGGGAGTCTCATATAATGCTTGTAGCATCTGATTCATCTCTTGCTTTATTACTGACTCGCTATATATCATCAATATATGTATATTGACTACCATATAAAGTCAATGATTTATATATTGACTATCTAGCAATATAGTACTGGAGAGATGGGTTGATAGATCTCCTTCTACCTTAGCTGGAAGCTTAGCTTTTTGCTTTCTATGCATAGTTGGGGATCATGGGAGAAGAATCCTGACAGTTCTGTGCATAGTATCGTATACATGATGCTTTGATCAATGAGTGGTGGTGCGCCCACCTAAGCAAAACTGCATAAAAGAGGTTTCTTGCTTTGATAGGAGAGCTCTTTCTCTCTCTCTTTTCTCTCTCTTTTCTTATTACTTCTTTTCTAGCCTTGTATTTGTTTAATCTTGCTGTGAATAGTCTTCCTTTTCACAAAGTTGCCTAGCCTTTACTTACATTGTGCCAGTTCTTGTTAATAGAAGAATGATTGTATAAAATAAGTGTGTGTGTGGGGAAGTCAGATGTACTCATTAAAAGGCAAAGGTGACTCTCTTCTTGGGGAGGCAAGGTGGAAAAACAAACAATGAGACATGGCATTAGTTATTTCTTCTGCATGTGCTCTCACTGAGCAGCATCTTTCTAGTGATGTTTGCAATATCTGTACTGGACCTTGGAATGTGCAACAGCTAATTTGGGCGCATGTGCAGAGTGCATGAACATCCTACTGTGGACATTCATGTCAACAAATATATATCCTGTTTATGTTTTTTTGTAGATTTTATAGGTTTGGTCTTCTAAAAGACTTAAGTCAGAAACTATTTTCTCAAACTTGGGACATGGAAAAAGTTAATTTTTCAGGTCTCTTGCTGTTTATCTACAGCAACGTGGTGACCAGAGTAGGCAAGAAACTGCATGCTGAGATGTCAGAAGGGGAAAAGCCTTAACAAGTTGTGTTGTGCTGTGTTAAGGGTAACCTGAGATTCTCCAAGGGGGTGGATTTGCCTGATCCACTCTGCCTAGATACTGATTTGGGCTGTGGGAGACTGGTGTTCAAGTGCCCACTTTGCCTTTTGCCCAAGGCTGCCTGGGGGACGTGTGCCACAGGTTTTCTTTTTGATACCATCATCCCATGTAGCTGTGCTGGCTGGAGCTCAGGCTTGAACCTGTCTCCTGAGTGCTGCCTGGAGTCAGCTGGTTCCACTGGCTTAATGAGTGCTCTCCGCGTCATAAGTATCTATTTCATACCACTGAAGTAGTTGTCTGTGTTGAAAAGCTGGGGGTTTTTCTGTCAAATCAGTGCTTTCCTTTGGAAGAGAACCTTTTTGTCAAAAAAGAAAACAAGCAAAACCTCTAGGTGAACCCTGGTCTACTCTTACTTACTTGACATATAAACCCTGAAAAGTGTTTTATTGCTTTCATTCTCCTCCATTCTGGGCTGTTTTGAGTAGCTTGGTAATATTACAATTACCTACATTCAGTCTCTTTTGTCCCATGAATTGGAACAACTTTCTCATTTAGCATAAATAGAAACAATGGAGTAAGAAGGAGAAGACTAATTCTAGAATCTTTTAAAGATTACATATGGGTAGAGGTATTTTGTGGTGATGCAAAGGGGGATTATTTTTCAAATGGTTACCATCAACAGTAGAGTACTTTTATTTTTCTGCTTTACAGGGAAGCTAAACAACTTTTTTTGTTGGAAATAGGAACTATTTCTCACCTCACAGAATAGGAATTTCAGAAAAGTACTGCTGTGATCTAACAATGTGCTTTTGCTCTGATTTTTTTAAGGAACACAAGGATCTTTGTCCCAAAGAAAGATACGGAGCAGATCCCCTGAATATTGGAGTGTGCATATGACTCCCTAGAGCAGAATGGCATCACTGACTAGGAGCCAGCTAAATCCTCTTTATATTTAACATACAACAGCTAGAATTTGAACTTGGATCCTCTGATATCTATGTCAGAGCAGATGGTGCAGATAAGACGGGTAGCATTTGGTTTCCTAGGTCCTACGCAGACATATCACTGCATCAATGTAGCAGCACATCACATGCCAAAAATCCCCAGTATGTTGTTGAAGATAAACCTGTGTGGAAAAACTCTGAAGCAAATACAGGACAACTTCAAGTCCATTCCTAGTAGAATATTGAAATGTCGGTTTTGGTTTTAATTTGTGTAAGCTTCTTCCATATTTCTTCATCAAAGTAAGAACCATTTGGATAGTTGCTACAGGGCTTGGGAATCTTCAGGGACAGATTCAGCTTGGATTCCGAAGTTTGGGTTACACTTAGGAAAAGAATAATAGCACTAAAACATAACAGTACAAAGTGAAAATGGTGGCTCTTACAAATAAAACAGGGGGTTAACTTGATTTCAGTTTCCTAGGACTTCTGACCAATGCTACTGCTCTTCCTGTATGTTATCTTCTTTTAATCCATCAGTCATCAAGTATCACAAAAAATCATGCAATTTTCTCCTTTAAAATATGAGAAATGGCCAATTCTTGGAGCCACCTGACTGCTTTTGGTTTTGTAAATATGGGAAGCAAGTCTCCAGAGTGGCAGTAGCTTCTAACAATTGTAGGTGAGCAAAGAGTTATCAAATTATACTCTGCTAAAGAATGGATTTAAAGGAAATTTTGCTGGTTTTGTAGTAAAGTTGCCAGGTTGCAAATTTGATGAAAACAAAACCAATTGATAAAATGGGCCAAATTGCCGTGGAAGACCAAATTTATGTAATTCATCCTGATACAGAATGAATTAGAGCAAAGATACGAAGAAAATGTTTGACATATCAGCCATTTTCATTTCACGTGAAATAGAATTTACAGTGATGAAATCTGGAAAGATGTGTCAATATCTTATAACTTTTTTGTGTATGATTTTTTTAAAAAATCCTTTTATATCCATAAATATTTAATGGATATAATTTATTGCTGTATTTCTGTATTGTGGTAAAATACATGGCATTTGCTTTACCTGAAGGTTTCTTTAACTTCCATTGACTTACTTTCTTGTCTATTTTTCATACCTACCAACTTTCATAGGTGGTGAGATGCATTCTAAAATTGTATAGTTTCTCTTCCACTAGGGCAAAGGCTAGAGGAGCCTACACCTCTCAAATAAACCTCTACGGCGAACAGCGGATCACAAATGTGCTCCTGTTTTACTCCGCAAGCTTTTGTCTGCTCCACGCAGAGGTGAACAGGCAGCTCCTCTGTGTGCGTGAAAGCGTTAAAGCTTTCTAGACATTTCTCCTGTCAGAGCAGTTTTGCCTGGAGTACAGTGGGCTGCTTGCATGAAAGGCCGGCTAGTCTACCTGAGGGCAGCGCTCTGAGGGCAGCTGTTGATTCTGTAATCCTCTCTGATGTTGGTAGTGCTCATGTGAACAACCTCATTGACCTTTTCCTAGTTATTCTAAAGAATACTAGGAGGTATTAAGAAGAGAAGGACTAGCTTATTCATTTCAAAGAACCCAATGCATGGTTTGGTATTTACTTATTTAAGACGGAAGGAAGATTATAGGCAGCAAAGTATTAGATAAATTAGCAACCTGACCTACCTGGGCAGAAATTTGTCTGTGTATCTTCTGTAAAATCAGGAAATGTTACAGAGGGAACACCTGCAGCATGAAGGAGGGAAGGAAACCTGTTCCACACAGTAAACATGCCTGGGTAGCTACTTGGCCACGAGAAATCAAACACAGATGAAGTATGTGTACGCTGAAATGTTTTTGAAACTTGAGTGAGAAGAATAAAAGGCTACTTTCTGTTTCTATACTTCTTCAAAGGTGCACATAACCATTGGGATCTCACTACATTTGTTTATAAGTACAGTTTTAAAAGATGGACATTGCAAACTTTTTAGACTGTCGCATATATTTATAGAAATATGAATGTATGAAATAGTGGTGTCTAGCCTTTGGCCACAGTCTTAACTACTTTCTTTCTCTTAATTGAGGTGTAAGGCAGTATCTGTTTCTATGCAGGACTATCATGTGTGGTTAGAGAATTTATCCCTGATCTTACTTTCATGGAGAGTCGCTGGATACGCTCATTGGTTTCTAACGTTGTTGAATTGATTTGGAAAGCACGTTGTTTCAAATATGCCTCTCCCAATACAGCTGTCTAGTTCTACCTTTGTGTTCTGGAGCAATTATTGTGAGGTCCATGAGATGTGAACTTTCTTGGAGAGAAGAGGAAAGGTTGGTTTTGTTGTTGTTACGCGCCTGTATTGATCAGGCAGCCTGGGAATGCATTTAAAGGCAAATGCTGCTCCTACTCGCTGTACAGGGTAGAACTGTTGTGTGTGCAGGAGGAGCACATGACTTTAGGTGACTGCCTTTCCCCTTCACTCTGCAGAAGCTGTCTCGGGGGGGGGGGGGGGGGGGGGGGGAGGGGGGCGACTGGGCAGAACTGCCCAAGGGTGTATCTGGAGCCTGTAGTCGGATACCGAAGACTTGTGGTTTCCCCCTCTCCTTGTGATAGAACACCATTTTGTCTGGGCAGAATGCTTTGACTCTAACACTAACGCTTAAGACTATGCAAGAAAAAAGTTGGTCTTTTCAAAATCTGTAACTGTTTGCAAGCCTTGTCTATGTACCCCAGAATGCAAATTAGCAAAGGGACAGCAAAGCCATGAGTTCAGGAGCCTTGTGCCCAGGGGAGCTTCCTTGATGTTTGTATGTGTCACTGCCCAATTGCTCCACCTTGTCAGTCAAACTCAATGAAGCCGCTGGCTCCATCGCAGGGGAGAGTTATGGTATGAAATGCCTATTGGAGCATTCCACAGGGAGCTCCGTGACTTCATTTGTGCTCTACAGCTGCCAGATGCAGAGGGTCTAAAGAGGTCCTGAGGGTGGCAGCTGCAGCATCACTTTTTTCCTTGTTTAAATGGAATAGACCTTCCTAAAAATTGAATAGTATTCAATCACTTTCAATATCAAATTGGTACCTGTTTTTTTAATTACATCTGAATAACAACTAACCAGTCTGTGAGGAAAAGAATATTATAGATGGACTACTTAGTGTTTATGTTTCCACTGTTAGAATAGAAGGAAGAACCTGTGTGTGGCTTTAGTTGGTCATACACTGTTTGCTTAGGAAACTTCATCGCAATGTTTGTGACTGTTTTGTAATTATTACAAAGTTCTTCATTAGTAATTGTATTTTTATGATAATATGCAAAATTGTTATATGAACATCATGAAGCCATCGTATGCACTTGTACAATTTTGGAAGATTCTCAATTCTAAGTGAAGACTAACTGTTCATAAGTTTACTTAAATAAACTTCAGAAGGGGCTCTCTTACTCTACACATGGATTTAAATATCTTGTGTCCTCATAGTAATACTGTGATTTAACCCTAAAAAATTTTTACATGAAAAGCTTCTAATTAGTGCATTTGTTTGCTTTTATTTATCATATCTGCTCATCCAGAATGCAAGGAGCCTTCTGCTTTAACATGAAATATGTAAGTCAATGGGGGTAGGGGGATGTTGCATGAATGATCATTTCAGATCCCATGACATCCTGTCTGTTTGAAATAAACTTGGGGAAGCAGGCCTTGACAAATGTCCCTGCATCTTGCAAGACTGGCAGCATCAGGTTATATAAGAAAGAGTACATCTCATGGATATGGACTCTTTAATGTGAATGGCCTCCTTTGAAGATAAACCTACCTAAGGACTGTTACCTCAAGCATTGTAGTAAATCCTTGTTGATTTACCGGGGAAGAGGGGAAAGAAGAATGAACAAGTGTGCAAGGTCCCAGTGTCCCTCAATATAAGGCTGATTTTGAGTTGAAGATGTTAGTCCTAAGATTATTCCTATCACTGTTTAAATAGCCTCTTGGATACTTTTGTTTTCCTCTAATTATTTTAAAAAATGAGGAGTCATTACACTGATAGAACAAAACACTCTTAAGCATCTGCTGAATCTCCAGTTGTGGAATGCTTACTTATTTGAAGTGAAACATAAAACTATACAAATTAAACACTGTATAAATTAACTTGATCTTTGTTAGGTTTTTTGCAATGTTTTTCCTTTCTCTACTGTAAGTAGTCTTTTATGTACTGAGGATATTCTTAGCATTCCACTTAGACATACAGTGTTAGCTTACTGACCCTACCCGATCTCTCTCTAAAAATGGTGCAAAAATGGATAGCTCTGGGTTTGTGTTAAAGTTCCTAAGAATCCCCAGCTCTTATTCCTTATGTTGACAAGACTTCAGCCCTGTATGAAATTCAAAGGTAGCATGCAGATGAATGCAAGTATGCATGCAGAAACCCCGCCTGTGCAGCGCCAGGGACTGGTGCACTACTCACAGCCTCTAAACAGGGGTGTTTGCTACCTGGTGTGTGGGCAGAAGAAAGGTAGATCACACAGCAAAAGCTCTCATAAGATATGGGGCAGGGTCTGACACTTCCAAACCAGGGCATCTCATTTGCATAAGTAGATTTTTTTTTTTTTTTAAAGGGAGCCCTTGTTGACTTTTATTGTTTTCAAAAGCCTGTTAAGTGAAAGTAATACTAGTATGCTCAGCCTCACAAAGCAGTGTTTGACTGACACTACTACTATGAAATTAAGATCTAATTACTTCCAGGGTGGGGGACAGATGTCTAATTTGGTCATTGCTCCATCTCATACTGACATTGACAAATGAAACAAATATATTAAAAAACAAACAAAAAAACCACCACCAACAAAACCAAAACAGATGTAGTTATGCACTTAACAAAATAGTTATGTTCATTAGGTTAATTCAATAAATTACTTATTTTTATGCTTTGATCTTTTTTTTTCAGATTCATCAATGTTTTCCAATTTGAATACCTTCAAGAGTCCCTTCCCTCCAACTAGTGTCTCCAAGATCAATCCAAGAGAACCCTTCCTCTTACCTCATTTCAAGATACAATATACAAAAAGGATGGACTAATGCTAGTAGCTGAGTATTCTCTTGATTTTTTTTTTGATTTTTTTTTTTTAAACTTGAAACGAAGCTAGATAGAAAGGACCGTTCCAAACCACTGAAGGGTCCACACAGTAAGACTGGAGACTTAAACTGGAGTAAGTTAAAGCCATACAACCAATAGTGAATTCAGAGGCAACTGGTCAACAAATTCCAAGGTAAGCAAAAATATCGGTCTATTATTGTGTCTCTGTATATTTCCACACACTTAACTGATGTTTGTTAAGACTTGCTTATAATGCTCACTGTTAAGCGTGAGAAATAACCTAACCATCAGAAAGGGTTTTTGGAAGACATATTGTCTGTTTTTTAAAGTGCTCGCACATCACTTACGTAGCAAATGTTCACTCAAACGCCTTTTCGGTTGCAATTTTATGTATATTTGTGTGACTGTGAAAAAGTATCTTGGTGTGATTACTGTAAGTCTAGTTCTGTGGAAAATCCGTCTGCTGTTTTGGGCTTCAGGTCGTAATTTCCATGGTAATTGGCTCTGAAATCTTAACTCCCAACACATCAGAGGGTTGCCACAGTGAACTGTCAGATTGGCTCAACCTACTTGGTTATTAGAGGTTAACATATGCATCAGTGCTTGTGTATCCAAAATTAATTGTGTGATTTTAAGAAAAATTTTGATTCGGAAGGTAACACTTGTAAGGAGTTCCTTAACTTCACTTTTTTAAAACACAATTTGTCAGTGTAACACTTAAACTAAGATACACTGTTTTTCAATGGAACAGGTGGAGGTTTTCTTTTCCAGCTTTCCCTCTAGGCAACTATTTTTGCTTGCGCTTTTTTTTTTTTTTTTTTAAATGATCCGGACTTAGAACTTGAGGACCTGGCTGTGTATGTAATGCTGCACCAAGGTTTGGACTGTCTCCTAGCTGTGAATGCCTTATGCTCTTATGTGAATGTAGAACAGAAATGTTCTTGAGCCTAAGTTGGGATCAGGAGTATTAATAAACCATACGTAGAACATAGAGGAAAAATGGGCAACTTCCATTTTTTTAGTTGTAGTTATGCTACCATAACACTGGACTAACATGGTGATAAATCGAGATCTCTAGAATCTTTCACTGATCTCAAGCATCCATGTTTTATTGACTGTCTGATCTCTACTGTTAGTCATAACTTGCTTTAATATTGGAATACAGTGGGGGTTTTTTAACTGGAATATGACTGTAGGAAGGAAGCTACTTGGCTGTGTTTGAAGCACAATGAAGCTACTTGAGCAAGTAAAACTTTGTTTTTGTTTAACAATTCTTTGAACTTGATTTTAAGTATCTTGTATAATTAACATTGATCCAAAGCCCATCAAAGTCAACTGAAAGGTGATTGCAGGACTTAGAGGGCTTTGAATCAGATCCTAAGAGCTAGAAAAACAAATACTCCTTTTCTGCAAATACATATGAAAGCATTTCCACCAATTTTAATATGTAATATGAGCACCTATGCCTACATGCTTATAGGACTGGGCTTCAGTGACATAAGAAAGACGAAATATTTTAAAAGCCAGTGAAATGGAAAAAGGAGAAAATTATTCTTGTACTGTGCACAAAGTCAAGAACAGGTATGCGCAAGGCAGTCAGAACCATTGCATGTGGTTTGGATTTAGTTTGTCAACACTTTAATGTTAGGTTTCCATAATTTCATAATATATCATCTACTTTTTTTCTGGTGTACATTCATATTTGTGATAAATTATACTACCTCACAACAAACTGAAAGATAGAAGCAGGTTGAGCACAAATACATGGGAAATCAATTCCTCAATTTTTCCTGCCCAACACACTCTTGAGATAAAAATTGTAATTGAACACATTTCTCATTCCATTTATTTTAATAGGAAAATTCGTTACCTTCCAGGAAACTTGATGGAAATAGCATACAATCTTTGAGTTTTACACAGACCTTGTGTACTGGTACTGTTCCTTATAGAACAAATGCCTAGATTTGATTAAGGGTGGGGAAAAATGCCAATTTTGTGAACTTTGCATGCTTGTGTATATGTGTAGGTGTACACACAGGTTTCAGTGGGTAACTTGGGTTATTGGTTACACAGTTCTACCGAAGAACAGAACTTGGCATAATGGCTCTGAATCTATCAAAAACAGAAACCCCCCCCTTCTATCTGTAAGTGATTTTTCAGCAACGTCTTTGTTACTGATTAGTCCAGTTATATTTGCCCAAAAATGTCCTGTTGGCTTGAGGAAAATGAGCTGGATGTATTTGGGTTCCTGAAAGGACAAGTCTCAGTAATTAGTGTCAACCACAACAGGGGCTCAGTCCTCACTCCAGAGAGCACTTCCATGGAGTACAGAACTGCTGTCTAGAGTACGTGGAAACTTATGTATGAGAAAGTCCTTATGCTTAAAAAACCAAAAAGCTGTTGATAAACTAATAGCAAATGATTGTATAAACCTTGTACTAAACCAGAGAAGTGTACTTCATCTCCCTGTGCACTTTCTTTTCAAATACGCGTTGATATTAGTAAAGATACCAGAACACAAGCAAAACACTTAATGAAAAGCCCAATCCTATTTTATGGTAATCAGGAGTGGGTAAACAATTAATCTTCATGCACAGTGGGACTCAGTAAGTTGCTGATATTTTCCTGAAGAATTTGAAAAAGAAATCATAAACGGTAAATAAAGCTTTAAGCAACTTGCCCTTTAATGAAATAGTAGGCTAAATGTCCAAAATACTAAAAAGTCCAGTAATTCCAACAGAAACCTTGTTTTTTAAAAGCCAGTAGCATTTTTATCTGCTGTCCTCAGCCAAGAGCCTGAGCAAGGACTGAGCACCTGCAAGCGAAACTGAATAGGAATGGTCCCAAGCAAAGTGGAAACTGCCTAGGCTGCTTTCATCTTTCTAGCTGTGAGAAATGGCTTAGCAGTAAGCAAACATCCTAAAGTCTGCGTGGTTTTGCCGATTTCCCCTTTCCCCCCTCTTTACTGTCTGCACATAGCACGAACTGTAAGCTAAGTCTGGGGGTGAAGGGGCTGAACCTTCTGTCTCTACGAAAAGATGAAATATCAATAGCCCCTTCTAGAGCACAAAGGGGATAGTCGTGTTGGCTTTGAAATTCTGCATCTGCTCCTCTCCACACTGAATTCGCTTCCCCCTCGAGAGGAAACTTGTATTTCGGGTTTTCAGCCGGGTAGCTGCTGGCGGGCAGGCACTTGCAGTAGCCCGTGCGGGCTCCTCTACCCCGGCAGCGAGACGAGCCCCGTCYCCGCCCGGGAAGGCTCGGCCGAGCCTGCCCGGCTACCGCCGGCCGCCTTAGGTGCCAGCTCCCCTCTGCCTCTCCTTGCATCTCCCCGACTCCGCCTCGCTCCTCCTGACCTGCTTGTTCCCGCTCTCCTGCCTCATCTACCTCTCCTTGTTTTCCGCCCTTAATCTCGCCGCATCCTCTCGCTGTCGCACGGCCCGAGGGAGCGAGGCTGCGCCGGGAGGGGGTCCGGGGGCAGGGGCGGGCTTGCTGCTCCCCTCGCACCGCTCCGGCGGGGCAGCCCGCCCCGGGACGCGGGTCGCTCGGGCTTTTCGCCGCCGCGCCCGGCGTACGGGCACCTGCCGGCCCCGAGCCCCAGCCGGGGGCTGCGGCGCTGGGGGAGGGCCCTTCTCCCCCCCTCCCCAGCCCCGGGGCGGTGCCCCCGCCTCGGCCCTTTAGTAGCCGCGGCGGGGCGGGGGGCGGCGCAGAGTGTAGGACCCCCGCAGGACCCGGGCCATGGCCGGGGGGCTCCGGGGGGTTCCGGCCGTGGCGACGCTGCTGCTGCTCGGGCTCCTGAGTGCGCGGGGGGCGGCSGAGCCCGACGCCTCTGCTATCCTGGTTTCCAAGCGGGGGCTGCGCGTCCCCCTCGGCCGCTCCGTGTCGCTGGACCCGGCGGCGGACCTGGTGCTGCGGGTGCGGCCGGGGGACAGGTGTGCCGTGGCGGTGCTGGGGAGCGGGCCGGGCCCGCAGCCCGCCGGCGCCATGGAGCCCCCGCGCTTCCCCTGCGCCTTCGCCCGCGGGCGGGTCACCTACACCCACTTTGGGGCCCGCAGCCCCGGCCGGTACCGCCTGCGCCTCCAGCTGCGCTACGACTCGCCCCGCCGGACCCTCGTCGTGCCCTTCACGCTGGAGGTGGAGGTGCTCTTCCAGCAGCTGCGCCTGCTCAGCCGCAACCTGCCCCTGCCCGTGGAGAAGCTGCGGGGGCTCAGTGCTCCCCTGGACGGCAAGGTGCTGGGCTTCCCCGAGAGCGAGAGCGAGCCCGGCCGGCGCTGCCGCCTCACCCTGCTGCCCCCCGAGGCCGCCGGCCCCCTTCCCGCCTACGGGCGGCTGCTGGACGCCGTGGGGAGGCCCCTGCCCGCCGGCTACAGCGGAGACTGCTCTGCCGTGCTGCAAGCGGGGATCCGCTACCAGCACACGGCGGCCACCGCCTCCCCCGACCGGGACTGCATCCTGGCGCGGGTGTCCGTGCTGCCTGCCGCCGGCCCGGAGCAGCGGGAGTACTTCCAGGTGCTGGTGCGGATCCACGAAGGGGCCGACAATACGCCGCCTAAGCCCAGCTTCTTGGCGCTGCTTATGATGGAGGTGGACCAGTTTGTGCTCACAGCCCTCACCCTGGACATGCTAGCTGCTGAGGACCTGGAGACACCCCTGGACCTTCTGATCTTCAACCTCACCTCTGTCTGGCCCAGCGACCCACGGCAGCAAGGCTTCCTGCTCAGCACCGATGATCCCAGTCGCCCCCTCATTGCCTTCTCGCAGCAGGAGGTGAGGGAGCTGAAGATTGCCTACCAGCCCCCTACCCTGGACTCGGACCAGGAGCGGCTTTTCCAGGTGGAAATGGAAGTGCTGGACCCTGACGGCGCCTCCTCAGAGCCTTTTGCTTTCATGATCCTGGTAAAGCCCATGAACACATTGGCCCCTGTGGCCACTTTCAGTCGTGTGGCTGGCCCACAGCTGATGCTCTTTGAGGGCCAGTCACGGCCCCTGTCTGGCAACTTGGAGATCAGTGATGAGGACAATCTGAAAGAGGTAAAGGTCTGTGTCACACGGGGCTTGCGGTACGGGAAGCTCAAGGTACTGGGTGTACCGCCCAGCCGCAAGTACTTCACTGCTGCAGAGCTAGCAGCGGGGCAGGTGATTTACCAGCACGATGGCAGTGAGCACAGCTACAGTGACAACATTGTTTTCCGCATGGCAGATGGGCAGCACCAGGTCGAATTTCTGTACCCCATCACCATTGCTCCTGATGATGATCAGCCACCACTGCTGAATGCAAATACGGGGCTGGTGCTGAGGGAGCACCAGACTGTCCAAATCTCACCTTTTGTCCTCAGTGCCACAGACATTGACTCTGATGACGCCTCTATCCGATTTGTCCTGGTTGGGGACTCTGCAGTGTCCCTACTACACTCCCACCGCTTTGGTGTGCTGCTACTGCGTCAGGCAGAGCAACCAGCATCTTATGAGAGCAAAGAAAGCGGAACAGGGTTGGAAAGTGACTCCTCTTCCTCTCCCTGGCACTTTGTGGAGGATGAACATGTGTATGAAAGGGTGGTGAACGAGTGGCTGCAGCAGGACATCCTCGATGGGAGGCTGTTCTTCAGGCATATGGGAGCTCACAGTGCCAGCCCAGTGATGGGCCGCATTGTGTTCCAGCTGCAGGATGACAATGACCCCCCTAACCGGTCAGGGGAGTATGTGCTCACTGTCAAAGTCCAACCGGTAGATAACCTGCCACCTGCACTGTACCCCGGTACTAGCCTGCAGATGACAGTGCAGGAATACCAACTGACTGTCTTTAAGAAGCACTATTTACGGTACACTGACCTGGATACAGATGACAGGGAGCTGAAGTACACCTTACTGACACCCCCAACAGACACAGATGAGAACCACGCTGTGGTCACTGGAGAGATTGTGTTGGCCGACAGTCCCGAGACGTCCATTACATGTTTCACCCAAGCCCAGGTCAACCACCACAAGGTGGCATATCGACCCCTGGATCAGGAGCTGGGGATCACACCACGGGTGGTTCAGTTCACATTCCTTGTAGAGGACTCAGCTGGCAATTCTCTACAAGGTACCTTTACTCTCTTCCTGCAGCCAGTGGACAACCAGCCACCTCAGATCACCAATACAGGCTTCACTGTGCTTGAGGGAGACAGCTTCCTTCTTACAAGCAATCAACTGGATGCCACAGATGAGGACACATCAGCAGACCAGATTGTCTTCACTGTAACTCAAACTCCGGAGCATGGCCATCTACATTATCTGGAAGAGGGTCTGATGGTGCAAGGGGAATCTTTTCTGCTAGATGATATTGCTGGTGGGCGCATCTCCTACGAGCACAGCGGCGATGAGTTTGCCAGCGATTCTTATCAGTTGGAAGTGAGTGATGGAGTCCATCACGTGCCAATCACAGTCAAGATTGCTGTGCAGCCTGTGAATGATGAAAGCCCAAGTATTGTTCTCCCTGGTGGTCACAGGTGGGTGGGAGCAGCCATTGATGTCCTGGAAAATGGTGCTACTGAAATTACCACGTCACTTATCCAGGGTACAGATGAGGATACAGATGACTTGGTGCTGACCTTCATTGTGCAGGATCCACCCAAGCTGGGTGACATCCTCGTGGACGGAGTGAGATCAGAAAAGTTTACCCAGCATGACCTTATTAGTGGAGCAGTAGCCTACACTCACACCAGTGGAGAGATTGGCTTGAAAAAGAGGTATGATTCCTTCAATCTCACCATTTCTGACCTCTCCAGTGAATGGGTGGTGGGAGGCAGCATAGTACAAAGGGTGTGTGTGGCTGTAACTATATTACCTGTGGACAGCGTTGCACCTGAAGTGATGGTTGCGGCAGAGCCGCTCAGTGTCCTCGAGGGAGGGAAGAGTACTCTAACTCTGGATCAGCTGGATGTGGAGGACGTAGATACTTCCAGAGATGACATCTTGTGCATTGTCACAGTTCAGTCTACTTCAGGGTATTTGGAGAATGTCTCTCCAGCCCCAGGGTCTGAGAAGTCTAGAGCTGGTACTGCCATTAGTGCTTTTTCCATCAAAGATGTTCGTCTGGGCCACGTCAACTATGTGCAGAGTATTCACAAAGGGGTGGAGCCTGTGGAGGATAGATTCACTTTCCAGTGCTCTGATGGTGTTAATTTCTCACCTCACCAGTTCTTCCCCATTGTCATCATCCCCACCAATGATGAAAAGCCGGAGCTGTTTGTGCATGAATTCATGGTGCTTGAGGGGATGAGCCTGGTGATTGACACCCCCATCCTCAACGGAGCCGATGCAGACATGCCTCGAGATGAACTGCGTTTTGTTATTGCTGTCCCTCCTAAGCATGGGCAGATTGTGCAGCAGCTGTCCACAGGCACTGTGCCTGTTCACAGCTTCACCCTGGAGGAGATCCAGGAGGCTTCTAGCATTGTGTATGAACACGATGACTCAGAGACGAAAGAAGATAGCTTTCAAATTCAGCTGACTGATGGATACTACACAGTGGAGCAGAATGTGCCGATTATGGTGATCCTGGTAGATGATGAGACCCCCAGGATGGCAGTCAACAATGGTCTGGAAGTAGAGATTGGCAAGTCAAAGGTCATCTCTAGTCAAGACCTGAAAGCCACAGACATTGATTCAGAGGACAAGAGCCTTGTTTATGTCATCCGTTTGGCACCTGTGCAGGGTTTTTTGCAGCATCTGAACAGACAAGAGGAGGTGCTGTGCAACATTACACAAGGCACAAACTTCACACAGGATGATTTAGACCAGGGTTTTATCCGCTATGTTCATACTGGCCTACATGGAGTGCGTGATCTGATTAAATTTGATGTTACTGATGGTATTAATGCCTTGATAGACAGGTACTTCTATATTACCATTGGTAGCATCGATATGGTCTTCCCTGAGGTGATCAACAAGGGTGTAACTCTGAAAGAAGGTGGAAAGGTGACACTCTCAACTGATCTGCTCAGCACAAGTGATGTTAACAGTCCTGATGAAAATTTGCTTTTCAGTGTCACCCGGTCCCCAACCCGGGGCCATCTAGAGAATTCAGACAGTCCTGGAGTACCTGTTGTTTCCTTTACTCAACTCCAACTTGCTGGCAACAAGATTTACTACATTCACACTGCAGATGATGAGGTGAAGATGGACAGTTTTGAGTTTGTAGTAACAGATGGGTATAACCCAGTCTTCCGTACCTTCAGGGTCTCTATCACAGATGTGGACAATAAAAAGCCAATTCTAACTGTTGGTGACCTGGTTGTTGAGGAAGGGAAGACCAGGCTGATCACCCCTTTTGAGCTGGCTGTGGAAGATGGGGATACGCCTGACCATTTACTCCTATTCACGGTCACTCAAGTTCCAGTGCATGGCCAGATTTTGTACAACAGCAGCTACCCAGTCATGAGCTTCACCAAACAAGACTTGAATGAGAATCTTATCAGCTACAGACATGATGGTACAGAAACCAGCCAGGATAGTTTCTCCTTCTCTGTGACTGATGGGACCCACACAAACTTTTATGTTTTCCCTGATACTAGCAAGGAGATCCATCAACCCCAGATGATGAGGATTCAGATCAGTTCACTGGACAACAGAGTGCCACAGTTAGTGGTAAACAAGGGTGCCCCTACTCTGAGAAGACTTCCAGCTGGGCACCTAGGCTTCCTAATCACTAGTAAGGCGCTAAAGGCAGAGGATCGAGACAGTCCACACAAGCTGTTGAAATACAAAATAACAGATGGGCCGGAGCATGGCTTCGTCATTAATACTGGCCTTGGAAATGAGAGCATTAGAACATTTATGCAAGGTTGGTGCTGATGGTTGTATTTGCTTATAAACATTGGGCTCAATGAGCTGTTATTTTGTGTTACAGTATTTGAATCTTTGTTTCAGGGGTTTTAGAAAGTAATGTCTTTTAAACGACAAGGTATGTTTATCATCACGCAAATGAATAGAATTATAATACATGCATTTTAGAAATGAAGCTTTGTTTTACCTATGAAGACGCAATAGAAAAGTTCCGTGTTGTATGTGCACGTGTTAATGTGTATCCTGCTGTGTGTTAAATGTACATCTTATCGTGTACATAGCATGGTACTGCTCATAAGAAGATGGGATAAAATCTGAAATGGTGATTTGCAGATCCCGCACCAGTTTCCTTTTTAAGACTGAAGTACCTGTTTGTCTGCCTGGAAATTAAACCCAGGCTCAAAAATCACTATTGTCTTCAGAGAAAATTGTTTGGAATGATACTTAACATTTCTGCATGTCACTGGATCTCGTATTTAAAAAAAAAAAAAAAAAAAAAGGGCAGGGGACACCCAGTATAGCCTCAGTAGTTACATTTTGTGTGATTCTGTTCCACAGAGAAAGCTCAGTAGGTAGGGAGGCCTCCTTTAGGTCAGCTCCACCAAACCTGTGCAGAGGGAAGAGCCTCAGAGGATGGTGGGGCACAGTGACAGCAGCCAGGCTCTCTATAAGTGTCCCTGTGCTCCAGCCGATCTTAGGGAGTTTGCTGGGACTGTCACTCATCTGTCCTGGATAGAATAGTATGTTGAAAGCTTTCACAAGGAAACTTCCAGCCTAGACTTTGCCTACCTCCAGTGTGCTTTGACTATCAGCAGGAGGGACGACGTTTACCAAAAATTCTCATTAGACACTGTAACAGGATTAGAGGTCTCCATTATTTGCTCAGGTATGTTACCTTTCTTTTGCAAGAGGAAACAATCTGAGGAGAGAAAAAGTCTTTATCTCCATTTTATGTATTTATCTATAACTTCCAGACAGGTTGTAGCTTTAAGATTGTGATAACACAATTTATTTTTAAAAGTCTGCAGTTCATCTGCTAAGCTACAGTGTTGTGAAAAATCATTAACCATTCATTCAGGAATGTTTCATACATTTTTAGTTGACAGAGAGCACGAAATCTGCCATGCCAGAACAAGAGCAAGTGGTAACCCCACGGGAGTAAGTCTCTTAGTAGATCAGAATTAGCTCTAGAACACCTTAATGCTGAATGGAGTGTAAAGAACATCTAGGTATATCCCAAACATTTTTATATCAAATGAAATTGTTGTTTATTTAACTAAAATAGAAGCAAAAGTAGAAGACTTCTCTGAAGTCTTCATATTGATGAAATGTGGCATAGGATAATACACCTGCAACTTTAGGGTAATAGAAATATAGTGATGGTTTTCCCTTGTTCTCTGGGAATATCAAATCAAAATTTTATTGACTTTTAGACCTATTTGTGATTTCTTTAATACATTCTCATATTCACTCCCAATGTACCTGCAACAGTTTTGTGTGTCACAGAAGAGCTTCAAAAAATTATTAAATTTAAATTGATCTTTAAAAAATGGCCAGATCTTTACTCCCAATAGATTCAATTTAGTCAGTGCTTCCTAATATGCTGAAACAAGTATTTAATAATAAATATTTATGGTAAAACTGTATCTTACTGTCTTTTTGACATTGTTCTTTGAGCTAATAGCTAAATTTATGTTGTGTTGCTGAGTATAAACCAGTGTAAGAAGCCATGCCACGTTATACAAGTTTTGTTGCTGAAATGCTTTATCCACAGATTAGCCAACTTATTAGTAAGTAATCAAATAGTAAAGGCAGAATGAACTGTCCTGTATTCTGTAGTAAAATTCTATGATGACTCATTTAGCATATTCTTTTCTTAGCTGATATTGATGAAATGAAGATCAGCTACATCCTGAAGGAAGGTGATAATGCTACCAGTGACATCTTTTATTTCTCCATTGAAGACAATGGTAAGATTAAGATGCTTAATTATACGTATCTTAGAATTACACCATCTGGAAGATTGTTCACATTAAATAAAAAAGTAATCTATTATTTTTTTATAAGTAGTACGTAAAAGTGCCATGAACACATAGGAACACAAATCAGGATATTTTATTCATTTTAATGTRTAATGTCACAATTAATGCAAGCTGCTATGACAAGCTATGAACTYTTAGTGGGATGTACTGTTGTTACAATGCTGTTTGTTCAGTGGCCTTTACGGAGGACTGTTGGCAGTGACAGTCAATCCTCCATGATCAGCTGTGCATGTTRCAAAAATTCAACTGTGCAAGGTGGAGCATTGATGGTTTTGGAATCGTGGCCAACTACTGAATCAAAAGAGAAAAATTAATGCTAASCTTTGTTAAAAAAGGAGAGTTCAGTTGATCTAGATCATGGCTGAGAACCTGGCGAAATGCTAAGATAGGCTGGTTAAGTCCATTTTGCTCTTATTTATACAGAAACGCATCTTTGTTTTGCATAGATTGTTACTGTTTCAAAGGCTTCAGTGRTTATTTATATCAACTGATATGTGTATGTTGCATTTTTTTGCATATTCCTTTGATGAGTCTTATTTTTAAATTGGTTTTGTTCTGTTTGTGTATTGTTCTTTCCTGTAGGCTGCAATATTTTTTCCCAATCATCCGCATGAATTAGGTTCACTGAGAGTTCATCAAAATTTTACACAAGTTTCTCTTAATTAGAGACAAACAGGAAGACTCGTGCAATAATGCAATTCAGTTAAATAACTTCTGTGTAAGGATCTGCCTTCACAATAATCTCTCTAAACTTCCTGACTAGTTTGGTGTAATCCTAAGTGCATAGAACATGTTAGAATAGCATTCTAACACAGCATTTGACAGAAAGTTAAAATTGTGAGTATTTCCTAATGGGCCTCAAACCAAATCTGAAACACCATTAAAGTATTTTGTCCAAAATTGGCAGACTCGATAAAAAGAAATCCGCATTGATAGTTATGA
The DNA here is from genome assembly GCA_030449065.1 of Oceanodroma leucorhoa. Classification (NCBI taxonomy): domain Eukaryota; kingdom Metazoa; phylum Chordata; class Aves; order Procellariiformes; genus Oceanodroma; species Oceanodroma leucorhoa. Next base: position 3,744,571 of record JASVER010000030.1, read on the forward strand.
GGGTAGTCACTGAAAAGCAGTAGCTTCTTTGAGTTTGCTAAGGCTTCCTACTCTAATTATTGCAAACCAGAAAATGTGTGTCTTGATCTCTTGAAAACCAGTTATTACATTTGATCTATAATCAGTCTGTTTCTGTTCTTGTAGCAGTGTAAATCACTGTAGTTTTATGTCCACCATTTGCTATAAACCAATCCAGCCACAGATAAGTATGTGCCTGAGAACTAAGCATTCCGTTATGGCTAAAGGRCTATCTCGCACTTTGGTTAGCTGAGACATTTTGATTAGCTGAGATGAACCCGTTCATTTTATGACTTGAAGGTGAACGTGAGCACCTTGGATATGACTTCCAATGTTTTCTTTATCCCATCTGTAGGTCAACACTTACTGGTTTTGGGCAGTGCACTGAGGGTATCARTTAGCAAAACAATGAAATGTGACTTGTTTATTTTCAGTTGTCCAAGAAGTAATTGAACATTTGGAACCAGTCATTTGGCATTGTCACTTTGGTCATATATGAAAGATTATGTAGCTTAAGGGACATTAAAAACATTTTCAATATTAGATCAACCACACCTCTGGTTCATTGTGATCCTGTCAGGGACAAGTTTCTCATGTTTACAAATGAAGATGGAATAGTAGGCAGCTGGGAATGTGCACAGTATTCATAGCTTGAAGGAAATTATTTCCTTTCTGGTTAAGGTTTGGGTAAGCAAATCATTTCATTCAGCTGTTGTTACACGGGGCTTCAGGAAACTGGAAGACCTGTTTCATAAGCAAAGAATGCACCAACCCATTCCCCATGGCTGGCACTTTGTATCCTTGGCAACTTTACAGCTGGAAAGATCTTCTCTTTTAGGAGCCAGTAGAGTAATTGGGAGACAAAGCTATGACAGGCTGAAAATGGCTCTTGGTTTGTGCTTCCTCTGGTTATGCTGAAAGAAAAAGGTTGAACATTGGCCAGCTARGGGGGATGGAAAAAACAAGCTAGATTTCACAAGCCAATTATTTTCTAGCTCTTTTTGAAGTAGTGTGCAACCGATGCAATTAAAATCAAATGGGGTATTAATTTAAGAAAGATTGGAGATGCGTTCTTTGTCTATTTTTGCTTACATTTCACTTAGCACACAGGAGAAAGTGCTGTGAACTGCTATCTGTGTTTCTTACAGAGATCTTATTTTGCCGTCACTTGATCAATATAAAAGTCTTTGTGGCGTGACTAAGTGGGGTAATATAATGATGATGAGAAACAATGGGGAAAAAGGAATGTCATGACTGAACAGATGGTAATTCTTATTCCTTATACACCCAGGGACACAAAGGGAGTCGGTTACTAGATGTTTTCATTAATAGCACTTTCAGTCTCTGCTAAATGGAGTGATTCTTTCAGCTAGATTACTTCATCATCTGTCTGTTCAAGGTATCAACAAACAGAGTAAGAAAAGCTGTGGCAAAAATGTGTGCAGCTATGCTTATAACAAAAGTATGTACTGACTGAAGGGTTCTTGTATACTGATGTGRCTGGCCCAACTACAGGAAGAGTACATGGCTACAGGAAGGTGTCCTGAGCGAGTAACATCTGGAAATTCACTTAAAACTTGTTTGGGGTGGGAAAGAAGGTTGAAAAGTCAATGCTGTCATTAGTACTACAGCACAAGGAAATGCTTTTAAAAGAAATTCTATCTGGATTAGTCTTTTGATGGCTTTGGTGCTTAGAAATACATTAAACGTATTCCCTCAGGGGCAATTACGTCCCAAGGGAGTGCCTGAAAGAAGGCACAACTGTGATAGCTGTTGTACAACTCAGGAAAAAAATACCTAAGGGCCCAGCAGGAGGAGAGAATGTACACTGCTTTAGTACAGTTTGCAACTGCTTCAGCAATGCTCAAGAAAGAGCCTGCTATTTTCTATGGTTTTATGTTCTAGCTTCTAAAATCCTCTTAAAAGCATTTGATTTTGCATCAGTACAAAAGAAACTGAGCAATGAAGCATATATGTGTGTACCGAATGCGAGGAGAAAATGCATGTGTTTTTCTGTCTTGTCACTTCCCTTGCACAAACACAATCAGGTTCTTCCAGGCAGAAGTTTCACCCRTTAATGGGAGAGTATACCTTTTGAATAATAGCATTTTGTCTAACCTGAGGGTAGGAAACATTCCTTTAGGTTCTTTATCTGGATAACTACTTGTTCTGCTATTTAAAAGAGCTGCTGGGAAACCTTTATCAGTGATATGTGTGAGAAAGAATGGCTGGCAGCTTTCGGAAAAGTCCGGTCCTGATCCCATTCCTGCCATTAAACTGAAGATTTGGGCAGAAGTACTAGAATTTTAACTTGCTAATTATTGGTGCATGCTGGCAGCTCCAAATTGTGAGTGTTCAGTGTTGGGCCTGCAGTTCATTTCACAGACAAATTGAGTACAAAGTAGGTAAGGCTCAGCTGGTTTTCATTATTTATTCCTGGGGTGAGTATACAAATGGCATAATGTTAAGTTTGTTCAAMGATTTATAATGGAGCAGTGATATGCAGTAAACCTAGAGTGGTTATTTTTGACTTTACCATATTTGATTTYGGAARTATTTGTTATTTTTCCTTAGTGATTTTCATGCAAAGATTAGCTTAGTTAGACTTGGTTAGCCCAATGCCTCTCCACGTGGTTCAGTGATATTTTGTATGAGTACCTCCTTTACTTACCTGTAGAGTTCACCTTTTTTTTTATTTTGTATTTTTTTTAGTACACTTAACCTTTGGACACTCCTGTCATCGCTGCCCTCTAGACCTTGTTTTCAATTACTGCTGCCAAAAGAGTAATGAGAGCTTGCTGATATGAAAGCTACAATATTTTGCTGATGTGAACTTTGTGGGACTRGTTCAGGCTTCTTTCAAACCTTGTGTGGAATGCGATTCTAAAACTTAGGATTCCCTTTGGATAAAGGAATCCTACCAAAATGCACTAAAGATCATTTGCAATCCATATAAAGTATTAAAGAAAATCTTGTATTTTGTACTTCTAGCTACTAAAAAATAGTTCTGTAGAAAAAAAAATTTAGAATATTGATCTAAAGTGTGAATTTGTTCAGTACATTTTGCTCAATGTGGTCCCAGGTCCGCGGGGTGAAAATCTGACCCCGCTAAAGTTAGCGGGAGCTTTGCTGTTAATTCTGGTTGGCCTGGGATTTCACTCAGAGGCCTTCTCACCCATATTTGATTGGTGCTACTGCAGATGAATTGCATGGGGGAGGTCTGGTTGGGTGAAAACCCTAAGGAAAACCTAGCAGTTCTCTGGTAGTATGTGATTTTTCCACCTTTTTTCTTAGCTTTTGCTTTCCAAAGACTTAGGCTGTTCAGCCAGGGAGTTGATCCAGGGSCTGATCCAGGCTCCCTGAGGCTGATATAAGGAGCCTCAGCCTTTTGTCTTTAAGCTTGTTAATGTTTTTCTAGGCAAGGAGTATGGCTCCTTAATTCTGAATAACCTTTCAGGGTTTTGATTGAAGTTGGTACCTAAGAAGGTACAAGAATACAGGCTTTTGTAATTTTGTGAGCTATACRGTTCTTGCAGATTCTAATACAATATCATAGCAAGTCACATGCTTGCTCATAAAATCTAGAAATGTTATGATATCTGGTCACTTAAGAATAGGTATTCTTGTTAATGCACAACGTACAAGTGAAAAACCAATCTCTCGGCAGAATTAAATGGTGTTTTGTTGTTTCCTTTCGTAACGCAAACTGAAATATGGCAATTCCGGCAGCTTGTTAGCAATCCTTGGTTTGAATTTAATAACCTACACTGGCAGAATGTAGTTGGTCAGACTTAATATCTGGTGAGGTTTGTGCATGTTAATGACTGTATTTATCTAACACTGTCTACTCTTACACGTAGGTAAGTTTCCCTCTAATTTTACTAATGATTTTACAAATCAACTTTGAGTTACCATATGCAAGTCAGTGTACCATCCTCTTGCTAAAATTGCTCCTTTTTGGTAGGCAGGTTTTGTGCCTCTATCTCCTCACATCCACAAATCTGAAAATAGTTTGCAGACCTTGCAGACCAAAGATGTTGCAGTGGTATAATTTCACCACTTTCAGACACAAAGGCGCATCATTTAAGACACAAAGAATTTCCAACTGATGAGCCATCTCCAAGCAGCCTTAAAAAAAACCCCAAAGCTACGCTTCTCCCAGGCTAAATAGAATTTTTAAGGGGTTTACAAAAACTTCTGATTTTTAATGAAGTTTGAAAACATTAGTCAGCAAAGATGTATGAATTCTTATGCAACAAAGCTTGTCAAATAACTTGCACTGCAGGAATCTTTTGAATTCAGTGGGAAAATGCCTTCCATTTTTAATGTGGTGTTGGTGTGCTCTAATTTGCTGTCATGCTTGACAGCACAGAATAATGCATTTTACCTGTGTTGACTGAAAAGCCATTAGGTGGGAAGGCTTTATTTTGATACAATTGTTTGCAAAGGCATTATGTTTCTGCTGAAAGGAGAGAACCTGAGCAATTGTGGAATGAAAACATTGAAGTGTTTCTGACATGGCTTTGATTCATCCCTTCATCTATTGCTATTTCAAGCTAGGCACTCTACAGTGTTTTCAATTCTAAAGCCAGATTTTCCAAATTAATAAAGTTACACACCTGAAGACAAGGCTTTATCTATTTATTTTTTATTTTATTTTAATCTTCCCCTCTGAAGTGTTGGATACCATTTCGGCTGATGCAAGATTTTTATTTTTATTACTGTGTAATAGAGAACAATTATACTATAATAGAGGAACTGGATGACTGTAGTGTTTTTAAGATGCAAGAAGAAATTGTTCCACTCGGTGCTAATAAGTCCCCTACTAGACTACTTGTACAAATTTTGTCTGAATTTGTGAACATGTAGAAAAACTGGAGAAACTGTCTTGGGGGAAGAAATGAGAATCACCAGACATCTAGAAAACTTGACCGGTAAGAAAAGATTAAAGGATTTGATACTGTTCACTCTGGAGTAGAGGAGACAGAGAAAGGATATGGCATTTGTTAATACAGATAAGAGGAAGAGAATGAAGTGTTCGTCTTTTCCCACTATGGTTAGCAAAGTTTACTTTTAATACCCTGTATAATGTGAGATGCCCGGAAGAGAATAGTTAAATTGCAGGGCACAAGAAAATGTTAATTCACAAGTTTGTCTATTTTGCCTCCCCACTATGTATGTGAACACTATTGACATCTTGAGGTGCTTGATGGGCCTGACTGAGAGTTAAAAAGATGCAGAGGCTAATGGTCATCCCTATTTGAACATTTTCAGTTTCATTTTCTTCTCTGTGCCCTAACACTACTAGGTTCTATCATTAATCCTTACCATTTTGAACTACCACTGCAATCAAGGTTTTACGTCCCCTCCTTCCCAAACCATGTTTCTTTCAGCCTCCTTTCCATTCTTTACTTCCTAAAGCTGCTTGACTGCCCTCTTCTTCCCTCACCAATCCAACTTTGCAGCCTTCTGTTAGTTCCCTGCTATGACGTCTTCTGTGGTGTTTAAAAAAAAAAAAAAAAAAGATACATTGAAACCAGACATTTCTCCTATAAATTCTTCAAGCCAGGTGTTTTCAGTTGAAGGGGACCACTAGGTCATTTGGTCATTTGCTCTCTTCTGCTGTGTCCCAGGTAATTTCACTCAGTTATTTTACCAAGTCCAGAAGCCTCTTCCTTGAACTGACACATTTTGTAGAATATCTAGGCTTAATTTTTAGATTAAAAGCATAAATAAGTAAAAGGAAAAGCCATAACTTTCCATGCTAATATGTTCTAGTAATTAATCATCCTTACTGAGAGAAATGTGTAGTCTAGCTTCTCCTTTGGACTACAAATTCTTCTCATGACAGTGCTAGATTGGAGAGTTATTTATTGCTCTTGGTTTTCTCCTAGAAAGAGTATTTCTACTCTGCAGTCAAAGTACCTTTTGGTTTTCTTTTGACTGAGCTTTTGAAATCCAGTCAGAATCCAAACCTGTATCTGCACGTGGTGSTGCTTTGTTATGTAAATCTATTTGCCAGCTAGAACTGTCAGGTTTCTTACCACAGCATTATTTTACACAATGTAGATATCTATATGTACTTCATTCCTAATATGAAATGGTTTTTCAATGAGGCAGTAATTATTTTTGTGCCCTTCTTGCTGTRTCTACCCCATTTTCTCAAAGGCCTTTTTTAACTGTAGAAAGCAGAACTGTGTGCTGAATTCTGATTCTTAGTAATGGAGAGAAGTAAAATAACTTGAAGCTCCTAATTGCTGTTCTCCCCTTCGTAAAACAGAGGATTCTCTAGCTCCAGTATTGCAGTGGAAGATTATTTATTATTGATATTTTTTTCTGCTTTGCATAATAGGTCCTTTTCAGAAATGCAGATTTCCAGGACAAGGTGCCTCATTCCATACATACTATCGACTTTATATGTTGGTAAGATCTACAAAGATCTCTGTAAAACTTTGCAGTTGGAGGTATTGAAATGTGGGGTTTGTTCTAATAGACTCTGCCTACTGAGCAGCTCACTTAGTTCAGGAAATTTTTCCCTGTTCTTGCYTCTCTTTTTTAACTTTTTTAACAATCTGTTATCATCAAGTATTACCACAAAAGATGWTGTTCTCCTAGATCACAAAAGGAACAGACTAGCATCCCAGTGAGTACTAACCTTTGTTAATCCCATYTAGAMAYAGTGCTTTCTGAAAGAGAGTAAGATCTGCCMKCTGTTTTATTATTGGCACATACTATCTGTGTTTGAAGAGTACATGGGATTGTTGKTTTTTAAAAATATCTACCCTAAGTRCATGGTGTTTAATCCTTTCTAGTGGCAGTTTAGAAATTGGTTTGTGCTGCTTTAGAAAGTAGTTCCTTCTTCTCATATAGTACGAGGCCATCAATCTGCTTCTATCCATAAAAAAGAAATCTCTGCTGAATATTTCTGTCCTTCCTGCATCATTAGTAATTTAAGCATCTCTCTGTAAAAAAATGATGCTGTTATTTAGGTTCTGAATCTTTGGCGGTGGAAAGAATGATTCTTTGATTTAGAAGTGTTAACTTTTTTTCCCCCTTGTATTGTTGTCCCTTATCAATACCCAGTATCAGGGCAGGCCCAAAACAAAAGACAAGAAAATAGGATGTGAAGGCTCTAACAGGCAATAGCTCAAAGAGGCTGATCTCTGCCTGCTAACCAGTTCTGTTCTGATGATGACAACAACAACAGCTACCAAAGACATAATGCTTACAGACTATCATCTCCTTTGAACAGATACAAGCATAAACCTGATAATTTCAATTTCACACTGATTGCTCTCTGTTTTTCATTAGCTCATGTGTTGCTGTTTTCCAAATTGGTATCTTCACTCAGACATGCTGGGTATTTGCAGAGTTGCCATCTCCTTGATTGTGTTTTTTTGGTACTTAAGAACTTTGGTGCTTAAGAACTAGAAGGTTGTAGTTGTAAAAGCCTCATTATYTTCTGCGATGTACAACTCCTGTCCTTGTGGAGTAAGATTCTTCTCTAGCCAGTATCCATAGGGTTCAAATCTGTACGCCTTATGTGTGCGTAGCAAATAGGACGTGTATCTGAAGTGGGAGCAGACACCCGGACACACTATAAGCTGACCGTATGGAAGCAGCCCTGTATGCGAAGCAAGTATTGTGAAGATGCTGCCCTCTGTTTTGCCTTTATGTTTGAACTTTGTTTTTTGTCTGGGGTCTTACAAGGCCTGGATGAAGTAGCAAAGATGCTTTGGCAATTCTGAGGCTGAACCAGCTTTGAGAGCTACTCGCTCACCTGCCGTGCATCTAATAAGAAAATTGTATCTTTTGTTTGGTTGAGGTTTGTTGTGGTTTTGAGGACTTCCTCAACTAAAACAAACAAGTCTCGAGTCTCATCTCATGTTGATACTACTCCACTGATTRTTGTTTCTTCTGATAATAACAGCATATGAGGCCTAGGATTTAGACGAGATATGACTGTGACTGAACTGTTAATTTCAAGAAGATGGGTGCTAAAAAAAGTAATTCTAGTATTGCGCCAGTGTGAATGAGATTAAAACCAGGGCACTCTCAATCCTGAAAATTTTCTCACACAGAACSTATTCGTTATCAATGTTACAATAAGACCTACTTTAGAAGATGTCAGCTGGGGAGGGAGTTTTGGCCAATATTATGGCTTTTCAGAAATTACTTTTCAGTCYCATAAGTTTGCTAGATTCAAACAGTAATACAGATTTTTAGGAAAAARTACTTCATTTTTCTTTCCTGGCTTTTCTTCGAAGTCCTATATATGCTTTAGCTGGAGATCCACACATGTGCGGTYATATCTGAGTTCAGATTCATTTTGGAGTGTGATCTTTGATATGCCACTAAAAGCTTTTAAAACCTTAATGGTGAAAGCTGAACTGTGAAATATTATTATTAATTATGTTCATCATTATTTGAGCATATTGAAGGAATTTAAAAGGAGAGAGGGATTTTTGCAGCTTAGAGCACAAACTTTTTCACACTATTTTCTTGTCAGTACAGTGGTTACATTACATACTGGGATTCAAATAAAACTAAAATTCCCCCAGGGTGTTTGCACTGAACATAGTGAATAGTATTAAATCTGTAATTTGTTAAGTAGCTGGTATCTGCTGCACAGCTCTGCTCTCATGGTGCCTGAGATAATTGTTGGGGCAAGCAGGGCATTCATTGGTCTTCATCTGAGTGCCCTATTATGCATGTTTAAAGGCACACACTGAGAACTGCTTCTGAACACTGCTATTTCATTTGTCAAAAACATTTTCATGCTTGTTTAAAATTAAATACCATATTTAAGCATTAAATTTTATTACTTATATTAAATACCATATTTAAACTTATATTAAATACCATATTTAAACATTAATGCCAACATATGCACCTGTAAAGAGACATGCTAATAGGAAAGGAAATTGTATTAATTTAAAAATGTCTTAAGAGTACAGCAGAGAAAAACTACACAAGAAATGCACAGGAAATTGGGAAGGTTTAAGGCACATTTCTTTGTACATAGAGGATTTCATGGCTGAGTACTTGTTTTTAATCATGCAAAACAGAGAACAGCGAAATCTGAGTTAATTTTTCAAAATCATGTGTGTTAAATAATTCCTTGCTGGTATCTTTTCACTGGACTAAAGCTTAGGATAAAATTAATTCTTAAAGAAAAAATATTGCTATCTTCTTGTTTATATAGTAATTGCACTGAAGCCTACATCTTGCCCTTCAAAAGCCACAGTAATCTCTCTTGTACTCTCTGTAAGCAGACTATAAACAAAAAAAAAAAAGGTAGTTTTTCCTTTTTCCTTAGCAAATACATTTATCACGTATGGTAGGCCAATGGCCCAGTCAACTCTGCATAGATCTAACTGTTGTCTTTGAACAACCCACAAGACTGSTTTTCATTTAACCTGGTGATAAAGAACTTGATGAATGGTATATGCGTACATTTTTAAGTATACTTTAAAAAAGATAAAGCTATGGTTTTGCTATACAATATGATTTACAATTTTATTTTAATCCTTCACTTTTTTCTATCTCTGCCTTCATGTCCCTTCTCATCCTGGAGCCTGGTAAAAACTTCCTGAAGTCAGTGGAAGTCTTTCAAAAAAATCCAGTGAGCTTTGATTAGGMCTCATGGACTGTAACCTTTTCTAAACAGGAGCAACAGCACAGGTCCTCAGTAAGCTGCTTCCATCTACACAAAGCCGCTCAGATGGTGCAAAGCAGCTGCAAAGTTGCTTGGTTGGTGAAGCTAAGGCATCACCTACCATGGTGACATGTTCTTGGATAAGGTGTGCAAAAGAAGAGCACYAAACTGCATATATTAAGAATGTGATTAAATAGGAGTAGCAGCAAAAGACTTATTATCATTGAGTTGTGTAGTTTGATTTTTCCTTTAATAGGTAAATTAAACTTTATTTACACAGAGTACTTTTTCAGAGGCTCTTGGCACCTTGTTATAAAAATTATTAATGTTGATGTGAAGTGAACAGAGTGGACTAGAGAATGTTTGTGTTTTCCCCTTTTTTAATTTTTCTTAGGAAATCTGATGGAGTTTTTTGTTTGATATGATTTAAATCATCATGGACTAATTCAGTCTTTTGAGGCAATTTTTTACTATAGCATATGCTAGAGGTAAGCAAATTTTCAGAGTTAAATTTTATGCAAACATTTTGTTTGTCTCCATGTTTTTGGTTCTGGATCCTAATGACAGGAGATAAAATATGTATACGTTCCTACTTTCTTGCATCTGGGTAACATTGGGGAAAGCAGCTACAGAACAGAAGATTTTTCATATACTTTTGACAGCAAACAAAATACTTGATTAGAATTTCATTGTTGGTTCTTTCCAGTTAATATGTTGTTGCCAGTTTATATAGCATTACTGTGTCACGCAAAATGTCAGATCAATTTCTATATTTTTTGCATAACTATCGCGGAGATTATTAGAGCTTTAGGCTTCATGAGTAGATTATTTTCCTGATGGCTACTGAAGAATGTAAGAAGGATGTGGGTTCTACAAATACAGTCCCACTCAAAATGGTACTTAACACTTGTTTAAAGCATGGCTTCAAGAGTGTCATGGATTCATATGCTCTCCATGTGTTTCTCTCAACACCTACATAAACTCAAGGAAATGGGACTATGGTAATCCCCCTCCCCCCATTTTTTGCAGTCTCAGAGCATGTACACAGCTTTATTACAGATCAGCTCTCATATGCTACTGCCATAACTTGCTCARGTGTTGGAGCCCTCTGATCTGCCTGTCCCCCACCCATCACACTCCTTTGATAGGCTTGACTAATTTGGTGGTTCCTACAGAAAATTTAACTGGTCTGTTTTATTCTTTTCATTGGTTGGTTGGTTCAGTGCTTGCAATGGAAGGGTTCACCGAGAATGATAAAAGACTTAAAGCAAAAGCTTCCTTTTTTTCTCACTTATCAAATCCAGAATACCTTGCCTGCACCAAAATGTAATTTTTCTTAGTTCTTTTATTTTTACTACAAGGCTTTTTCTCTGTCCTTTTAGACATAAGGCAAAATTTAAAAGAACATGAGAGAGCGCAGGAGTGAGAAAGAAGGAAAATTGTATGAARGGAGGAGTCTATGGGATGGCTGTCTCTTGCAATTTGTCTGTGGACACTGGTTAGAATTTCTTCGTGTCTCAATCTGTTTACGTCTTCATTTGACAATTTTAGCCTGAGAGATTTAAAAGATAACATTAATAGACATTCAGGAACTTTTATGACTTACTGTTGAAATTAACCTATCTTTAGACCATCTTTTTTGTTTTTAAATTAAAKTTATGCATTTGCCTTCCTTTCCCATTACCGATGAGTTAATGTGTTCCATAGACGTTCTACTCTAACTATAACATCAGATAATAGAATTCTGTGGGGTTTGCTTGAATGTATATGGGTAAACAGGCATGCACATGTTTTAGTCTCTGATGTATTCAATCTGTTGTTATGGCATATAGAAAACATCAGGAAGGTTTTTGTATATCAGGCACTTGACATATTTGTCATTGCTTCAAAATGGTAACATAAGTTGAATGGAAACTAAAGCAAAACACAGTTACCCCAGTCAACTGACGTATTGTGAACGTGCGGCAGCAGATAAGTTCTTCCTGGATGGCATGATAAGATTTTTCTTTTTAAGGAGAGCTGATGTGAGTCAACTCCTTGGACAATAGATAAAGTTAGTTTCTTTTTGTCTGCTTACCTAACTTCTTTGGTAATACTGGATTTCATTTCCCCMAAAAATACCGAGTATGTATTTCTCAAATCTATCACTTAAGGAGGATTGTTTTCCAGAACAGTCATTTGAACTGTTTCACATGACATTTCACATGTCATTTGAACACTTAATTAAAAGATTTCATTTTCTAGTGCTGCTGAAATTGATGACTTGACGGTCCATTATGTTCTTCCTGAAGACCTGACATGACTTGGGCAGTCTTCTGTCCTCCTCTGGTTCTTGCAAATCTCAGATTTTTTTTTCTTCTACATGCCTTTTAGCAACTCCTCTTTACCTCATTCCTTTTTTTTCCTATGTTATGTATCAGTAAGCTCTGCAAAAATAAATTCAACTACTCTCTCTGTGCTCAGGGTTCACATGGGTCTGTTATTTGTCTTTCTAATGTCTTTGACAGCATAAGTAGGTAATTTTCTTTAAAATATTAAAAGGAAAATATTTCTGTTCCRTAAGTGTTGTCAGTGATCGGAATTYTAAGCATGAGGATTAAATGTGCATTCAAAATAGTGTGAAATGGCTCCTAGTTTGACCTCTTGTAATTAGAGGGGCAGAGATTCCCCTTAGCCTCTGGTCAATCATCTGAATACATAGATGGGCATTTAGGAATTGAAGTATAGTTTCAAAGTGCAGAATCTGAATTCCAGAAGGTATTTATAAATAACATAGAGCTAATTAACTTAATGTATTTTTATGCGCTTTTCTATTGGGTATTGATCATGCTATTTACATGTGTGGTACATTCAGGAAAGTGTGGTTATTCCTTTCTCTGTCACTATCCRGAAGTTAGGGGAAGAAAAAAGAACATATRAACCTGTTCCATGTAATATGCCYGTCTCWAGCAGAACACAAATTTACTTGTTCTGTTCAACATGCACCTCCTATAGTACTCCAAATGTTTTTAGGATACTATGGGATTCAGTTTCAGATGTTTGGAACTCAAGATGAATTATGCAAAATGGAAATTGAAATAGCGACAAGTTGCAAACTTGTTATCTGGTTTCGCCTAAATTTCCTTGAAGTTCATTGTCAGTATCAGCACAGAGCTTCTCAGCATTAACCTCTTTGATATCYGAGTCTAATATTTTCCATTTGTTTCAGCCTGTTATCAGTTCTTAGAAGTCAGCTATTCTGAAACACTAGAAAATGCATCTCAGTATTGTTATTCATCTGTAAGAAATTAAGTGAAGGTACTTTAATCGACAGAATATGCAGTCCAGACATTGCTCCAAAGCAGTACCTTCCAAAGGAGTTTGTAAGGGGGTTGTGTCCCAAGAGGCAAGTCTCTGAGTCTCCAAACTCAYGAGGGGCACAGCCGCTGCATTGATAGCACTGATCTTGATGAAGGTGGTCCCAGATTCTCCCTTGTTTGCTTCATCTTCTGTGTAGACAAAGGGAAGAGCCATTGTGCTCTTCCTAAGGCAGAGCCTGCACTGCCTTGTCCCGGCTGGCTGATCATTGCTGCGATGGGGAGGAAGAGTGCAGGATTTTCTACTTCCAATGCTGTGACCAGGAAAATACTTAAGGTATTTGACTTCTCACATGTCATTTGAACTTAACTGGCACCAGTGATGAGACCGAACTTTCCAAGGTCAGCTGTATTCCTGTCCATTACTCGGGCTTGTGCCCTTCTTACCCAGTGTGTATTTCACTCTGTTGTGCAGGAAATGGCTCCACAGGTCAGCAATGATCACATTAAGCCTTATCTAGGAAAGAAATATCTCTGAAGTTAGGCAGCTGCTTTTCCTCATGTTATAGAGATTTATGACATTTCGTTGTGATTGCAGATATGAATAATACATTCTTATCATTCCCAGATGGCAAAGCTCTTTCTCACTTCTGAAAGGTGCTGTCGATTGTTCAGCCTCAGCCTCTACCTAGTATGGCACTTTCAGAAGCCTTCCCTGATGACTGCCTGTAGTATCAACTGCGTTGCCTAGTTTTGACATGTTGATGTAATTTGGGGAATTAYGAAGGCCATAACTTCCCAAGACAACCATCATGCTTATGAACCCTGCAGATTCAAACTACAGATCAGTCAGCTGCCTCTTGCTGTGGAACACTTTACGGGTCAAACTATAACATAAACCTCTTGCACTGGTCCTTGATTTACAACGTCTCCAAGGTCTCACTGTGAAGCTTCAACTTCTTCAGGGACCTGAAATGCCAAGTATGTTGCAAAAGAGCATTGATTCAGGGGAGGAACTTAATTTATGATTAAAGCTACCATTTGCATTATGGATGGGTAGTTTTATCTCATGTTAGCTCACATGAAAAGTTACCTTTTGGAAAATGTAGAGGCTTTGTGTTTATAATGAAAGCTCTGCACTTCTGAGTTAYAATTTGCATAAGGTAATTGCATCCTTTGTGCGTTGAACATGTGTGTTGTTAGTCGTGATGTTATTTTTGCACAAAGAATGATAAACTTGGTAATATATCTTTCCTCTCTACTTAATTTGACAGTTATAAAATGTAATGCATTTTGGCACTGACCATGTAACAGCATAACTGAAATTATATTTTGTTCAGGATGGAGTATGCAGGAGTATTGGATAGAATGAATGCATCCATTGATCTTTCCTCCTACTTTCTCCTAAAGGAGCCAGAGAGATTCAAAGAATTGTTATTCTCTGAGACAGGGATTGCATTTATAACTGTGTGATGAGTACAGTTCGAAGAACAAACACATGAAGAACAGCCTTTTTAAAGATTGTTGTGTATATCCACTCAGTTGTATTTATCTATCTACATCACTTTGGTCTTGCCCCAGCATAGTGAACAAATTAAGCTTCTTCATGTAATCAGGCAGTTCAAACAATAATAGTCTTCCTCAAAATCAGGCCTGTGGTTTGCTTGAAAGAATTGTGGAGTTTTCTTCCAATCCAGGTAGTAAATTTTGAATTTTTATGTTCTATAAGATTACAATGMATAGTCAGTTCATCATAGTTACCATAACTGGAACATGTCACTACACCTTTTATTAAATTTGGTCAATGTGAGGCATCAGATAACTTTGTTGTTGTTGTTATATGCKAACACAGTCATAGGCAGTGACCGAGCTGTTGGGAAGGAGACTGCAAGTTCAGCCGATACCCTTTACTCTAGCCTGTCACTGACAGGTTAGAGATTCCTTTTGGATTCAGTTMATCTTAGCAAAAGGGCTAGGGGATAATTTAAGATCAGATCCAAAGATTTTCTCTGCCAAGTAATGTAGTTTCTAGGACAGAAGTTTAAAGAGTATTTTTAAAAAAACCAAATGTGCACAGTTAATCTGTCTGCAGTTACTTAATTAGGTTGTGATCTTTTCTGCAGATTCAAGGATTAGCATAAAGGAAATAATTGCCAAATCTGTACATCCATAGGTAGAAGATATCATTATTCTCCTTTGTGTACCACTTTCAATAACTCGGGCATCAATTTTTCTTCTTGTGCAGTTTGGCTCTTAGATTTTCAGCAGTTATCTCCTAATTTCAACCTGCTCCATGACTAAATGGCATTGGCATCACTCATTTGTCATGTCATGAAATTGCTACCGAGCTTTCTTTATTGTGATACGGTGTGTAAGTAATGATGAAGCTCTTACTAAGGACAACTTACCTGCTTCATGAGCTCTGTGAGTAGAAGTGAGTGAGATTGTATTCAGAAGCTTTCATTCTCTTGAAACACAACAAGCACACTTCTTCAGGCAAAGCAGCTGGCACTCCCTTTTGAGGATATCAAAGGACAGGGTGTATGGGCAAGCAGCCTTCATGTGTGAAGAAATCAAGACTGTCATGGAGTTACAGGGCAGAAAATCAAGAGAAAGGGAGGCAGAGGCAGTCATCACTTCTTGTAATGCTGATCCTTGTTAGACGAGTACTGATTTCTATAAGGTTCCTGGAGAGGCTCCAGCTCATTACCCTGTTGTGGGACTTCAGCCAACGTCAAGTGGCTGGAGGGTTCAGGAAACCTTTTTGTCGTCGTCCATCCTCATCTACTGGTCCTTACTATGGCTCTGCAAAATAGCCACGTGGCAATGATGTTTAAGACTGAGCAGGCATTTCACTAGGGAGTAAAAGGGAAGGCCTCTGAAGCATGAAAGAAACCTATCTTACGTTTCTGTGGTACCTCTTGGCACCTCTCCAGAATTTAGACAGGTGTCTATGGAGCCTGGTGATCAGTCTTTCTACTTTCATTTATGGTTTGTTACTTCCTGTATTAATTTCYCTTGGCTGCACTGTACTACCATCCATAAAGCACGCTTATCATACTGCCCTTTCAAAAGCTTATAGTAGAGTCTGTAAGGGACTTATATTCTCATGATAAAAGGATGATGGTTAAAAAACATATTCTGTATATTGTTCTCATGATATTTTAGCGATTTGTCAAATCATTTGTATAGGTAATCAGACATGACAGCTTGCAAATGGATTGATAGCTGTTTGAAACAACTGATACTGAGGAAGCCTAAATTAGATCAGATGTATTAGGTTGGATTAGGATCAAAGCCCAGACAGATCATAAGTATGTGCAAGATGATGACTGGGTAAGGAAATCTCTAATGAAGAATTTATCACATAAGTTTTGCTGGTTTATCAGTTCAAATGGCTTGCAGAATTCTTGAATGTGTTCCTTCTTGTGAAGCTCTGGGAGAATTCTCTGGTAAAATAGTCTGTAGTGTATGGATAGCTTGTAAACTGAATACTGCACAATTTAGACTGCCTAATAAAATGAATTGGTATGTTGCTTCCTCTACAGTGGCAGGTAGTTTCTGTAATTAACCTAGACATGGAAATGAAGATGATTCCTTGGAATATAGTTTTTAATGTAATTAATTCAAAAAAGGATGGTGGTGGAAGAACAAATTCCCACAGTTACCGTGACTTCTTTCAGGTCAAACACAGTCCAGAAAAGCAGGGACTTTAGTATTAGCTTTACCTACAAACATTTTTCAAGGAACACTCACTTTCTGCAGACAGTGTACTTCCTTAATAGTCTTCTGCCTAATAAAAATCCAAGAACCATCGAGAGCAAACAAGTGACAAGGGAGTTTTTCAGTTCCTTTTTTTGATGAAGACTTTTTCTGGCACAGAACTGGCTAGCCAAAAATTAATTTTTCTGCTTGTTCAAATTAATGTGAAAAATGACTGAAGAGTTCACTTTTAGCTTCCCTCAGGGGCATGTTCCAGGTTTTTAATTTCTTTGTTGTTGTTAGCTTCACTCTTCTGATGTTCCTTTATTCTGTCTGTCTTTTTTTTTCTCTCTCCTTTCTCTTTTTTTCTCTGAGTCTTTCCAGACAAAGAGACTTTTGTGAAATAATAACTAGCAAACTCTATTTCCCATCTGTCTTGTATATATCTTTGTTGGACTATAGGCCTGAGTTCAGGGTAGTTTATTGTTGTTTGAGCTGCCTGGTTACATGAAGAAGATTAATTTGCTCTTAAATTAAATGAGGAGTAGGAGTTAGACTTAACTCATAACAAGCAGAGTATGTAAGACTATGTATGTGGATGACCTCTAATAAATTTCGTTGTATCTCTGTAATGATATGAAGTTGCTCTCAGGAACAACTGGAGATTCCTTGGATGGTGGTAAGGAGTGTCTTTGTGCCTTTGTAGCACACATCCTTCTGCAGTAGCTCTGTCTTGGTCCCTGCCCCATCTCCCCTTCTTGAACCCTCCACTTTTAAATTTTCCATCTCTTTCTATAAAGGGGAATGTTTTAAATAGAACGTGTCATGACTAGACTGCAGTTACCTACGACTGAGGCTGTTAGAAGAGAGACAAAAATTAGACAAGCTTGTGATTCAAAACTTTTCTCCTTATTTTTCTCCTAATTTTACTATTAAATGCAACTCCCCTCTAGCAACAAAACCAGTTTATTTAGATGTGCAGTGATGACGGTTTGTTGCAAATACCAAGTTCCCTTTTGCCAGAACAAAAATTTTTGGGCTTCTCATGAACTCCCATACTTAAAAACATTTACAGTCTCTGGAGCAGCAATAAGTTTGTTTGAGAGCTGCTTTTACCATCTGATATATTAACACACTGCAAGAGATCAGAAAAACTCCAAGAATTGAGAGGGCCTAGTTGATGGAAAACACCTTCCCAGCCGTGCAGGCTAAACCATGTTCCTCCATGCTAATACTTACAGCAAATTGGAGCATGGCTTTTGTATTCCAATGAGCTACACTGGCATGGATAAACAGTGYGTTATGATGACTTCCACCGGATAAATTAGTATAGAGTCATGTAGTGCAGCAAAGCAAGTTATTGTGAGGCTTTGAGGACATTTTTTTCTCTTGAGTTAATGGCTTCCAGAAAGAGAAAGACTATAAAGATACAGTGTAAATGAAAAATTTTAACAGAAGGATACAATACTTGATTTAGGTGGAGGATGACTGGGTCTGGGGTAAAGATTAGTAATTCATCATAAAAACAGGCCAAAGCAAAGCTGCTAAGACAAAGAACATGATTAAAAACACTGGAGTCACAAATGAAGTAACGCTCTTTCCTGATTGAGAACATGGCAGCAGATCAGGGTTGGTTTTTTTTTATGTGGTGGTTTTTTTTTTGTAAAATGCATGTAGTTTTTGTTATATCAACAATATACTGCAACCCTCCAGTCCTGGAGCGGGGAAGGGTGGGCAAGCAAAGGCAAAGATGGGATATGACTTTTGGTCTCCTGCTGCACATGCTCGCCTCATGTTTCACTGTAGGCACTGGCTCATCATTCTCGAATTACAAATCTTTTAGTCAACTTCCAGGTCTCTTGGAATTCGGGAGGATGAAAAGATGAAATCCTCATAATTGGGTTAGATTTAAAAGCAGAAGACAAGGTAATTCAACCTGTGCACGCCAGCCCTCCACCACAAGCTGCAGTAATGAAAGTGGCTCCGGTGAAATATGAACAACAGTGTGCCTGTTCCTTTAAACGCCCCCGTCCAACCGCATCAAACAGGAAGAAAAATCTTGAGTATAAGCATCTTTATGTCGGTTCATTAAGGCCTCAAAATTTCTTGATGATAACTGAAATCGGGCATGAATTGTAAAAGACCTATTTAAATACTGATTGAAAGGCCATGTAAAAGTCTTGTCTATGGTATGGTACCATTGTTTTAGATTTGTGCACTCAAAATGATCAGGTGTACTTTTTTGTCAGCTAATTTTTGCTCTTTTCCAACACGTACGATTTTTTCCTATTTTTGACTTGCATACGCTTAAAGAAAAACTGTGATACTATACAGCATCCGCTTTTGACATGTATTCTGCACTTTGTATTTAGATATTTTTTAAAAAAGTTATAAAATAACTTGCTTACTCTTTGTTTTTATTTGTTTGTTCTTCAAAGTCAACTCTGAGGTCTTTTGAAATGCTGGCATATCCTTAAAATGGAATTTATATTATAATCAGACTTAAGGTATTTGGGAGACCAGAGCGATACATTTGTTGAGAAAGCCATTTCACCAATAATTTGATGTTTCTCTAGATTTTCCTTTAGCTCAGATAAAAGTAGTTGCTTAGAGTGGGCCAAGGAAGATGACATTTTCCTGAAAAAAAATGTTTTTTTCCAGGTTGATAACCTATGCTGTTATTTCAGCTCTTGAGACATTCAGGAGAGGAAAATCTACTAGTTACATCAAAAGTAAAGACAAAGAATGAGTCCTTTTTTACATCTTCTAATTTTGCAATTCGTGCTTACAGTATTAATTTTATAGAAACAATTTCTAGAATTAAAAAAAATAAATTGTTTTTGGGAACAGTAAGTCCATTTCTGAATYTTCAGTCTGAGGTTATTGCTCGCTGTTTATGTATTTAAAGTTTCTTGGAAAATATTTTTGTGAGAACAAAGTTTTCTTGAGTCTAGTAGTATGCCTGCCTGCTGCTTGTCTAAATAACATGTTAGACCTTCTGTGCATGCCAGCAAAGAAGGGAGATAAAAGAAGATTAGGGATTAATGGCAGCTGTTTTAGCCGGTCTGCTCAGAACAGACACTTGTTCCTTCTGAGCCAGAATGTTTGCTCATTACAAATACCAGACTGAGAATATTCACTTATTACAATACAGCCTGATATTGTGGTACACACAAAGAAAAACCCACCAACCAACCAAACAAAAAGACCAAAACCCTTTCTAAGTGCATCTGTGTAAATGCAGGGGAAAATGAGATATCTGGGGCAGGGGAGGCGGTGTTTTGCATTGTTGTGTTGTTTTGTTTTGGGTTTGGTTTGGTTTGGTTTGGTTTGGTTTTTTTTTTAGTTTCTTGGAGCATGGCTTCTCTGAAAAAATTCCTGAGCCATAGTACAAGATTAATTTTGTTCAAAATAAAGACAAAAAGAAAATCTGCCTAGTTCCCAACAAACTCTACCTTTCCTGACCTGCTATCTGTCCCTTGCCCAAGAATTTTTGAAGATTTTTGGGTGGTAGGGGGATGAGTGCCCATTTGTGACTTCGTCACCCCTTCATTTTTTAGCTAAAGTTACAAATTAATTCAGATTTTCCCCTCCCTCTCATCTGCCTTTTTAAATTTTCCAACATTTGGAACTATTTCCCTTTCATATAGACGTATATTTATTTTCTTTTTCTGAGCTGGTGGATTTTGTTTTTTCTTCCTTCTGTGCTTCTCCAACTTTTCATTCCTTTTATTTCCTTCGCTGTTTATTCCCCTGARCTGCTTTCTATCTTTCTGACCCCTTTCAGTAAATTTTAGCTATCCAGAAAATCGAAGCCAACTGCAAATATGCTTGCATCCACAGAGCAGCTGTTGTAAAGAACCATAACTTCACTTGAAGGAATTGATAGAAACACTGCCAACCACCCAAGCTAAACCAAAGTCTGAGATGGTGGTCAGATGGACTTTTCACCAGAGCGAAAAGAAAGTGTCCTGCCATTTGAGTTATTAATGTACTATTCTTTATTAATTTAGAACTGCTGAATAAATATTTGTGCTGTCTGTGAGGGTTACAGAAAGAAAATCTTATGTTTCATAGYGTGTAGGACCCATGTGCCAAGCACATGGCCAACCTTTACCTCCTTGTATTAATCTAGTCTTTTTCCCCAAGATCTAATAACACTTGGCATGACATCAACCCTTGCTTTTAGGGGTAATAAAACCAAGAAARCAGTAACTAGGATAGTATTTTTAGGAAAACACTGAAAATAGAGGGCTCTCTTTTATGAAACTTGGGAGGTTTTTATGAAATTTTCTTTGACAAGAGAAAAACAGTTCTGGCTTTGTTAGATTTATGAAGCTGGTGGTATGAGACATCYCTTGAAGGCTTCCCGCTTTGGCCAGGAGAAGGCTGATGGACTGTGTAGTGAAAGAGTTAGGGGCCTTATTAATTATAAATCTTGTTGGAGTACCTCTGTTTATCATAGCTGTAGAACTGGCAACCATCTAATTTCATACTGACCTGTTTCTAAGATATGGTTTGTTGTTCGTTTTCGGTGTTCTCTGTTTCTCTGAGACATGCAAATGTAAAATACTTAATACGAATGCTTAATTTTTCCAGCAATTGCCCCGCATATATATTCTTCCTAAAAATTGCAAAATGGGAAGCTGCAAGATTTTACAGCTTCTGATGCATRTGCAAGTAATCTAATGAATTTGTGGTTTAGTTAGAAAATAGAGATATTTAAGCATATATTTGGAACACACTTTACAGAATAAAGTTCTCCTGTTTGTTATTTTTAAAGTAGAAGGACTAAATCCTCGATATAAAGAATGGATTCCTTAGACTACACTTAATTATCTCTTAAAAACTACAGAAAATATATTGCCTTAAAAATTTAACCACCTCTAGCCTTTTCCCAGTTCTGGAATAAGGAAAGGGTGAAGAGGTTGTGAGGCGGTAAACAAGCGTTGAACTTTGTACGATGCCCAATACTAACGCAAGTTCCTCAGCTGTCCTGATTTTCGCTGAACTTAAGCAGCGCAAGATAGGGAACCTGCTGTTGGAAGTGCACCTACCAAATGAGATGTCTGTTTGGAAAGGGGAAAAAATTGTCTAGGAGTATGAATGSGTATTTTGCTATTTACATATTAAAAGACAGGGCCAAAGGGTGTTCCAGACATCTATCTTCTAGGATGCTGAGTTCTGTGATATCCCCAGTAATAGGAAATTATATGAATCTACTTTGCGCCTACTTTAAGCCTACAGAGTGTTTGGGGTCTGCTTTTGGGATCATTTTGTTTAATGCAGGAGTTCACAAAAAGCCAGGTGTTGAGTTCAGTTGGATGTGATATACATGCCGCTGAAAAGTGATGTGTATCTTTAGCTCTCTTGCTCTGCGATCTTTCCCAGCAATGGTGAAAGCAAAAGACATTTTATGATGATTCATGGCGGCTGCTTTGTGTCATCAGCTCCAGCAGTCAGTCGTCAGATCCTGTGATACGTACACACTGTGCTGAGATTGCCAATGCTATAGGTGAACATATGCAATACGCTTCCCCTGCCAGCCCCCAGTGTTTCCCAACAGTATGGTTTTCTGCATGTACTGCACACTAAGGATAACAGTTTGGGGGGTGTTTTACTTTAGTTTTTCAGCAACATTCTGTCGTGACTAAGTAGTCTGGGGATAGTTATATTGCAGATTAACCTTCCTAAAACCCTTCCTGCTCTGGCAGTAGGAGCAGACATTTCCAAAAGAAAATATCTGTAGAATACCTGAAGAATGATGAATATGTCTTTGTTAAACCCCCATATATAATAGTGTGTTTACCTACACATATAAGTGTGTTTTGTATGTATGGAGGTGGAGGCTGTATGTGTTTCCTATGTATGTAGGGGGCCTTTGCAGTGCAAATGGACAACAGAGATGTTGGTACTTGTGACTGGAAAGAAGTGTGCAGGTGATCCCATCACATCTGGATTTTAGCTCTCTATAGATGTATATATCAGTTCATCAGTAATATCACACTTGAGAACTACTTGTGACTGCAGTTGTTGACTTGTAGGAAATTGGCTGGTTTATCATGAATTTATTATTGAATTAAAATTTTTTCATGTTGTAAGCYTTTTGATTGGTTTTGGTTTTAATCTAGCCTTAAGTCAGAGTTTCCCTTTGTTTGCAGTCCTTCATTTCTAAGCTGATAAGTCTTTCTTAATTTGGAGCACACTGTGTTCGGTCTTACTTGTAAAAAATGGGGAAAAAGACTCCCCAAAACACTAAAGTCTGTCACGAGATGAAGGCTGTGAAACAAACAGCCACCAGGAAAGACGTCTTGCAGAAATATAATGATCATGCTGAAAAGCTTTTTTTCAGCAGAAATAATGTCATTCCTTGGGATGTTTCTAGGATAAAAAGAAGCCTTTCTATTTTCTATAAGGGAGTAGTCACCAAAAAGCATGTGTGAATTATGCTTTCAGAGGTCTTTTTCCAGCAGCAATAGTGTGTCAGCCAAAGCAGCAGCCAAGCAGCTAAATAGAGTTTTTTAAAAATATTCCAGTTGGTAAATAGGTTCAGGCTTCAGCTTGCAACTAAGGTGATTTTTCAGAAGTCTGGGKTTTTTTCAATGCTTTTTTCACAAAGTTACTGAATGACTTGCATTTTTTGTTCGAAGGCACAATTAATTCCAAGTTGTAACTACTTAAAGCATCTTAAAATTGATTCCAGGCTCATAGGTTTTATGCAGCTGTAACCTCACTGATTACTGGAATTACTCGCAATGTATAATCTAGAGTTGCTTCCAGTTAGCGGGAGAATCCTATGCTGGACTTTGCCCTACGCTTTTTAAGAGCCTGAGGCAATTCCCACAGAGATAATGTTAGTATAAGAATTTGCAACGTTAAAGCAAATGAGAATTATGTGGTGATTTTGATTAGATGTCAACSAGGCACTAGTAGAGAATTAGATCCTTTAATCCAAAAGTTTCTGCACTTATTTTATCCAGTGCTGAATTAGTTGATCTCATGTTGTCACCCTTCTGTAACAGAAATACATAATTATAGAGCAAAATGTGATTGTTATTTTGAAAGGAAAACGTTAACCAACATAATTTTTAACAAAAAAAAACCACCAAAAAACAACAAAAAAAAAACCCCACCAAAATGCTAGCAGGATACAACTTTCTATTTCATTAAATTGTCTGTTTCAGTAAGTAGAGGCTTCTCAAATATATGAAGTCCTCTTTTTTGCAAATTTCTGTTCATTATGTGGAAAATCATGAGACAAATGGAGGACAGAGTCTTATTAGTCCTTGATGTGAGCAACTTTTTTCTTGTCYATTCTTATCTTGTCTATACCTTGTCATTTATCTATAAGCAATGAAAACTTTCTGAAAATTAGATGTTATAATCTTGTACTACAAACCRTACTGCAAGCAGCATAAGGCCTAATTTTGCTGGAAAAAATAATTAATGAGCTGGAAGCTTATGGCTTCAAGACCAGTTGTTACTTGATTACCTTTTGTGTGGAAACAGGGGCTGTGCCAGATCACATAAGAATTTTACAGAATACTTCTAAAGAGTTAATTTTCCAAAACAGAAGAAAATTACATCCTAAATTTTGTTGGCTTTGTACATTTTAAATAACATTACATTCAGAATTTGATTTTTTTCAGTTTTCCTTTGTGTAACACAAAAGAACTACTGTTTTTAATAAATTGTTTTCCTGAAAGCAAAGAATAGAAGCTTARTCACAATTTTCAAATATTGTGGCACAATCAATCAATCTATAATTCATGATATGGTATCTTCCTTATGTGATACTACATGTTGTCTACATTTACTAGGAGATGCTGAATTCAGCTTGTGATCATGTTTGATGTTGATAGGCACATACTAGCATTGTKAAAGAGTCAGTAATGCGAGACTACGACGTGACCCACCTAAAGCCTCCCAAAGAGTTACTTTCACAGCTTAATTCCACCCCTGACAGAAATAATCCTTGCAAAAGTAATCTTTGAGAGTTAATAGGTAGCTTAATTAGGGAGCTGGTGTGCTGAGACAGAGGCTGTGACCCCTTGGAAGCCTCTTGGAAGACGTGTGCTGGTCAACTCTGGAATGTCTGGGAGAGTGGACCCTTGCGGTTCATGTGATGCACCTCTGTCCCTCATATCTGCAGGTGAAAAAGCAGGCTGGCTKTGTCCTGAGGTGATACAAATATACTTAAGCAATGACCTTAGGAAATTCTAGYTGTGTTTTGCAAACCATATGTAGTATTCAGGATACTTGTTCTGTGACACAGGAGGGAACACGTTAAAGAGCCAGCCATTTCGACTGAACTGGGCTTGGATTTCACTGGAGAAGGAGAACTATGTTGTAGATGAGAACTCCGGATTTCTGGAGGTGACCGTCAGACGCAGAGGATATCTGCGAGAAACCTCTTTTATCAGTAAGTAATCTTTAATGTTTGAAGCTTCTTGCACCAGAAAAGGCAGTTAAGGAGCTGTTCCATAGTTGCTTGTTCCTCTGCCAAAGAATGAGAATAACAATGGTGTAGATTTTTATTGCTCAGATGTGGCTATGTGTTTTATTTTCCACTGCTACCACCCAGAAATCTGAGTGCGTATGTAYATTAGTAGATGTAAGAACAAATCAATAAAATGAACTTCTGCTGTTTTCCCCGTGTCTTTTTCCTGAAGTCACTTGCCAGACAACAAAACAGAAATTGGGATACTCTGCTTTGTTTATTTTGGCAGGAGGWTACATTTCGTAACACGTTAACTTTAGCTGTAAGTAAACAAATAAGTTCTTGAAGTAGCTGGTCTCTGCTTGCAGAACCAAGTTATGGAGAAGGTAGTTACAACTCCTCACTTTACAAGGGCAGTGTTACGCTGGCCTTTGAGCTACGAGAAAATCTGAAAGCTACTAGAAATTCTCTCAGGGTCCTCTGCTAGCAGAGGTGGCAGGTGTAGAGCACACTGAAGTTACGAGTGTGCTACCATGGCATAGCAGGGTACCCAATCGTGACAGCTCTGCAGAGTAAATAGGAATCATAGAAATCTTTGCACCAATGGAACGACTCAAGGAGCACTGCRCAGAAGGGTCTTTTTCTACCTGTTTTAAAAACAAAAAGAAAAAAAGTTTAAAGTTTTAGGGGTTTTATCGTTTAAACCCACRTATGACAATATTTGCTTTGCGCAACACAAATATATTGGGCTATCATCTGAGTATTAATTAAATCAGACATTTAAAACCTAAGCAGTTGTGGAATAGAAAAACTGTGGAAACTTAGGAATGAAATCTTTTAGGAATGATTTCGTACTCCACAGCCTTCAGAAGCTCTTCGCTAGCCATCARATTCTCCAACAAACACATAGGCTATTGATTTGAGAGGGATTAATCATTCTCAGCTGGGGAGGTTGAGAATTGAGCTCGTAATTGCTGGTGTTGAACCTTAATAAAAAGATGCTCATATGTTTGAACTAATGCTGGTTTGAAACCCAAAGGCAGTAATGAATTTCAAAACCCCATGGTGAATTAAAGATCTTCGCTTCATTACATCCACAGTTGGATTCTGCCAGTATGTGTGCACCTTTGATTAAAACAAACAAGAAACCTAGCTATAAAAATATGCAGGCTTAAAAATGTGTAACAACTTTTTGTATTTAAAAAAATCTTCTTCAGTGCCTTCCTATGATATATTTTTATGGATGATACAGTCTCACTTAAAAAAAATAAAATTGAGTGTTTGTGCTGCATTAAGTAGCAAAAGCTGAATGAATCCTTATGTCAGTTGTAGCATTCTGCACGTGAGTTTCCAATAAAGCATGTTCACATTTCTGGGTATTGTTTTTGCTCTTTCAAAACATTCATGGTTTATCATCATTTATGAACTCATGCTGCAGCAAAAGCCATCRGATCTGAATAGCAGACAAACCCTACTTTGAGTTAAATCCTCATCTGCTGCTTAACGTTGAACTAAGTGGACTCATCTCTAGCCCTAGAATCTCTGTGTAACTACCCTCTGTGGTTTTTATTAAGATGAGGATGTGCAGTCTTTTAAACCTGTACGATGAAAAGCTGCTGCTTGGATAATTCCCCAGCAGAGAGGATGGGTAYGGGACTAGGTATGGCAGTTTAGAGTTACACGAGGAAGAAAAAATGGGGATGGGAGAGAAGGAGCAAATTTGCATAGTGTGGTGGACCCGATAAACCCTGAGAACATTGTTCTATTGCAGTGAGCTGCAATTCCACATCAAATGTCCGGTTATTTACTCACCTAGCTAGGAGAGCATCTACAGAAGCAAGACTTGGACAGATGGCAAAAGTCTTTAGGGCTTATTTAGTGTATAGGTAAAAGTGATAAAAGAACTTCACAGATCTTAAATGTGTGTAAGTCCAGCATAGGTACAGAGCAGTAACAGAAACCATACACACAAAGTATTAAACATATGATGATTAATTTCTCTTTGAAAGAGATGAGCAGTGGGGTTGTTTTTTGATTTTTTTTTTTTTTTTTTTAATGTGGGTGACTAAATTACACTTTCAACAAAGCCTTGAACACCTAAATTGACATAAATAAATTTCTTAACAGGCTGATATATCTTTTCTGAAGGCATAACTGGAAAACTTGTTCCACAAATTTTTATATAGATGGGAAAATTGGCCCTGTTGAACAGTTTTGTTCAGTCATGTTTGAGAAATAACCTCATGCCCCACTAACTTTGTTGTTGCTTGTGTAGGTTTTAAGTGCCCAGCAGGTGAAGTGAATGGAATTTTTCATGCCAATACAATTCTTTATGCACACAAATGTTGGCAGGACCCCACCCTAATTACCTGGTTTTTTATGAGCTATGCAACAATGGTTGAGAAAATGTCATATAACCATCCTTATTTTATTCTGAAGGTCAGTAACTGCCAGATTAGCATTTTAAAACTATTTTTTGTGGTGGTTGTTTTAATTTTATTAAAATACTAAAATGCATAGAGAATAATTCCTCTGAGTTTTTATGCAGGTATTGGAACCAAAGATGGTACAGCAGTAAAGGATAAAGACTTCAAGGGGAAACCTCAGAAACAGGTCCAGTTCAATCCAGGACAGGCTTCGGCTACCTGGCGAGTGAGGATATTTGCAGACAATGAATACGAGGCATCTGAAACGTTCCAGATTGTTCTGTCTGATCCAGTTATGGCTGCCCTTGAGATTCCAGCAATAGCAACGGTTGAAATCGTGGATCCTGGTGATGGTATGTGTCACTTCTCATGCCCTTAGAATTTGTGATGAGGTGCRGTATTGTTCACTTGCGGGTCCTGCGAGTACCTGTATACCTCATCTGTCTTTGCTCCATTATGGTTCAGCCCTGTCTTAAAGCTTCACCTAGCTGAACAAGGAATTTGTATTTCTTATTAAATCTCTTCCCTGGCTAAATTCATACTCTGTATGTAATGTCATACGGGTGTTCAACCTTGGTCCCCCCCTTCCCTCATCRTGTTTTTCTTCAGTATCTACAGTGTATATTCCTCAGCTGGAATACAGAGTAGAGGAAGATATAGGTGAACTGCTGGTTCCTGTTAGAAGATCTGGAGATGTCAGTCAAGAACTGATGGTCATTTGTTCTACACGCCAAGGTATGTTATCTGGCTAGGTAACAGATTATTCAGCATAATAGTCACGTTTAGGTAAGTAAGAGAGCAAATGCAGTTGTTAGTCAGCAAGTATTGCCAGTCACTTCAGTACCTGGAACAAGTGATTTTTGCAGGCAACTTATGTGTGTCTAGTTCTCTGCTTAAGGAGTGTTTTAAAGCCTAAAATGTAAGAATATGCGTGTGTGTGCACACAGATATATATATATATATGTATACATGTATGTACACTCTTTTTGAAGAGGCACCATTTTTTTTCCTGCAGCTTTTCCTGCTGAAGAGGAAATGCCTGTCACTGCAGTGATTGTTTAGAGGGAAAATAGGATTCTTCTAGTCTTAAGCCCTGTACCTCTCCTGTTGAGGATCTGACTGATCACTGCACCTTTGTATATACCCTGAATGAGAACTGAGGTTCCCAGTGTGGGGTTTTTCCTGTCGTCCGTGTTTTGCTTTTTGACTACGTAGCTGGAAGAAGCCAAGTCAGGGCTTCAGTTGATTCAGCAAGACCTAGTATTTCAAAATTGACAGACTACAGGCATTGAGTATCACTTTTTGTTTAAACGTAACTGACACAGAAGGCTGCATGAAGCAATGATCAGTCTTAATAATGCTTTTTATCTCATTTGTGAAGCTGTGTGATCAAAGAAGGGGATGTATGGAGTAAGTCATGAACCACAGAGAAGAGATGTAGATTTAGAACTAAACCATTTCTAAAATCAAATGAGATTTTGGGGTTTTGGTTAGGTTAGAGGCCAGCTGTAAAGTTCAGATCGCAACCCTGTCTTCACTAGATATTCAGAGATGGTGAATTTAAGTTTGTGGTGGTGCGCTGACTTTCTCTATGGTGATAGTCACTCAAATACTATAGTTAATACAGACAGGTAATTGATAATATGATTCTTTCTTCAACTCATTTGAATCTTAAGTTTTCCAAATATAGTTCTTGACTACAAATTAAACCTGCTATAAACTGAAAAAGCGAGATGGCAGAGGAGAGAAAATGTTAGATATTGTAAAAATACTAGATATTATAAAATATATCAGATAACTCTTAATCAAAACTAAAATGTGCATTCAAGAATAGATTTAACAAAGATAAGGTAATGGGCATTTTTAAATGAAACCAGGCTTAAGATAGAGGTTAGCATTTATCCTAAGCAGTGAAATGTGAAAGTTTTGATTGAAAAAACTGGTCTTCGTATAGAAGTCTTCTATCAGCTAGTCATAGCTTGAGATACCAGCATTCTGTMTGCTTCATGGGCAGGGAAAATGGGGTATCATCCTCATTTCTGTGACGTATTTAAACTTCTGGTTCAGAAAATCCTTTTAACGTCTTTTGTTTCTATTTTACCCTTACCTGTAAGAGTCAGCCTGAGTGGTTGGCAGGAATCTTCAGTGTGTCAGGCGTGCAGAGGTCATTTGTTCCCTCATCAATGACTTGTAAGGGCTTAACAGAATTTTTCCCTCTTTTGTTGTGTATTGAGGCACTGAAAATCTTACTGAGTTACTTAAGGCTTTTTGTCTTTGTAGGCTGTCAACCTGTCTGGCCTTAATAAGGCTAGCCATTTATCCAAACGCATAATTGCTGTAATTGTTGTTATGATCTGTGTTTTTCATAAACATGCTGCAGTAAAATAATTTTTCTCAGAGTTTTAAATGTGATAAGCATGGTAAACATGACAGTGTCTCTCATTTCATCTTTCTCAGCCTGCTTAACAAGTGTCTGACACATTACTAACCCCTGTCTGCAGTAAGGGAAGGTAATCAATGCATGTAGTTGGCGGCCGGTCACGAGCGGTGTTCCCCAGGGCTCAGTTTTGGGGCCCGTCTTGTTTAACGTCTTTATCAATGATCTGGATGAGGGGATCGAGTGCTCCCTCAGTAAGTTTGCAGACGACACCAAGTTGGGCGGGAGAGTTGATCTGCCTGAGGGTAGGAAGGCTCTGCAGAGGGATCTGGACAGGCTGGATCGATGGGCCGAGGCCAATTGCATGAGGTTCAACAAGGCCAAGTGCCGGGTCCTGCACTTGGGTCACAACAACCCCAGGCAACGCTACAGGCTTGGGGAAGAGTGGCTGGAAAGCTGCCCGGAAAAGGACCTGGGGGTGCTGGTCGACGGCCGGCTGAACATGAGCCGGCAGTGTGCCCAGGTGGCCAAGAAGGCCAACGGCATCCTGGCCTTTGTCAGGAATAGTGTGGCCAGCAGGAGCAGGGAGGTGATCGTGCCCCTGTACTCGGCACTGGTGAGGCCGCACCTCGAATCCTGTGTTCAGTTTTGGGCCCCTCACTACAAGAAGGACATTGAGGTGCTGGAGCGTGTCCAGAGAAGGGCGACGAGGCTGGTGAAGGGTCTGGAGAACAAGTCTTATGAGGAGCGGCTGAGGGAGCTGGGGTTGTTTAGCCTGGAGAAGAGGAGGCTGAGGGGAGACCTTATCGCTCTCTACAACTWCCTGAAAGGAGGCTGTAGTGAGGTGGGTGTTGGTCTCTTCTCCCAAGTAACAAGTGATAGGACGAGAGGAAATGGCCTCAAGTTGCGCCAGGGGAGGTTTAGATTGGATATTAGGAAAAATTTCTTCATGGAAAGGGTATCAGGCATTGGAACAGGCTGCCCAGGGAAGTGGTGGAGTCACCATCCCTGGAGGCTTTCAAAAAACGTGTAGATGTGGCGCTTCGGGACATGGTTTAGTGGGCATGGGTACTGGGTTGATGGTTGGWCACGATGATCTTAGAGGTCTTTTCCAACCTTAATGATTCTATGATTCTGTTTTTGTGTACTTATGACCTCTGGAAATAAGGTCACTTAAYGTACTCAGAATTATGTGCATTAGAAGGGACCTTGAAAGGTCTCCAGTTAGATCTGCTTCTCAAAGCAGAGGCAGCTGTGAGGTGGGACAGGGTTGCTCAGGCTTTTGTCCCCTGAAAATCCGTACGGACCCAGAGCAGGCCACTGAGGAACTCCACTTGTAACTGGCCTTCAGCTGGAGTACAAACTATTAACCACCACCCTTTGATCCTGGTGATCTAGCCAGTTTTCGTCCATCTAGCAGTCTGCCCAACCAGATAATAACATCCCAGTTGGCTACAAGGATGCTGGTAGTGCAAATCCACAGCAGTTTTTAGATTCATATTGCATATAAGCCTTACTTTTTCTTTAGCAAGTATTTCACACAAATAAACACAGCAGAAGTAGGAGGGAGGGKTTTTTTYCCCCCCCCCTTACCTTCTAAGAATCACACAATAAGGTAAATGTGAACTTCAAATTCACATTCACTTGTTCAGGAAGAGTCCTCATCCTAAGTCCCGGTGGCTTTCACGGGCATTCTGATCSATGAAGGAATAGTGTATAGAAGTGAAAAGGGAAAACATCTTGCCATTTTTCAATGCAAATGTTAGGAAATGTGGTCAGTTGTGTGTGATCGAGTTTGGCTCCACGTCCTCATCTTTCAACAGCAAAACCTATCTGGGGGTTTTGCCCCTTGSCTCTCCTAATGGCTCTTGCACTCTTTTCTTCTTCCCTCACAAAATTGCTTTTTATTGTGMCTGTTCAACGGCTGGTGGGGCTGTGCTCTACTACATAATTCGTATCAAAGCATATTTTTGAGAGGTTTGGGGTTTTTTTATTAGTTGACTTACTTCTCTCACCTAGTTGAAGTGCAGCCCCACAAAAAAGTTGAGTCAGGATAACTGGAGATAATAGTGAATTGGGAGCAGGAATGGTTTCAGGAGAGGGTGCTGGGTGATAATAAGAGCCCTCTAAGTCACTTTACTACTGGAGAAGTTGTAATTACAAATAGGAAGAATTTCTTGTGTTTAACTTGTTACCAAAGCACATTTATTAGTCAGTTMCAGCATAAAACATTTTTTCTGTGTTTGTGTCATTTAAAGGGCTGCTGTTCTGCCTCTTCTTTAAAGTCCTGAGTTCCTGTAATTCATTTGTTACCCTCTCTCCTCGTAGGTTCTGCTACTGGCACAGTACCGTCCACTGTCTTGTCTTACTCTGACTACATCTCACGTCCTGAAGATCATAGCAGCATTGTTCATTTTAATAAGGATGAGATTGAGAAAATCTGTCGTATTATCATTATTGATGACTCWCTCTATGAGGAAGATGAGACCTTCAGTATTTCTCTGAGCATGCCAGTGGGTGGCCAAATTGGCACTGAATTCCCAAGCACTAAAGTAATAATCTTGGCTGACGCAGATGATGGTGAGTACGAAGAAGCAATTTTGTTTTGCTGGGACTTTCCTTTTTGGAAGTCTTACTGATTAAATGATCTMTTCCACTGTGTTTTTGTTTTTTAAACAGCTGAAAACATGGGTCTAGGATTTGCTTACTCAGTAGAAAAACTGGCAGAACAGACATGAACTATGTTTAAGATACAGTGTAAATATGTATCATGCACTTTGGCTTACACTGTTCTGTTATTGCAATGAGAGTTGAGGATTAGATTTTATTTTCTTTACTGGCATAGGACTAGATGGCTGTTTTATTACTCTGAAGTAGATCTGTGAGGATTAAATTTACTGTTACTGCAGCAGAGTCTGTGATTACAGTAATTTACACAGATACAGGATTAGTTTTATGACAATATTATAGATGAAAAAATTTGTGTACTATCAGATAAAGCTAAAGAGTAGAAATAGTTAATAGAGGCTAATTTGTCATGCACAGTAATGCCCAGTGTGTCAAGATTAGTGCACTTTTAAGGTAGAAATGCAAGTCGTCCTTTTTTTGTTATAAAGTTGGAGACACAGCATTCAATTCAAGACTTTATACTATTAGACAGAAGCAGAAGAAGAGCCATGTACTTTATTGTCATACTTCTGTTTGTTCTTTTAGTCCCTGTCTAAATCTTTCATGCTAATCCAATCTTGTGAATATAGTTGTGCTAAATAAGGCAGGAGTTTTGTACYGTGATTAGACAAATCCATCATATACAATAGTGGTCAAGTTTGGTATTTAAGCTATACTGAGCTGATTCTTTGGAGCTTTTGATTAACTTCATAAATAACGAGAATTTGGGGGCTGATTTCTGTGTCCTGTAATAAAAAAGTAATTTTCACTCTGTTATATGAAGAAAAGTAAGAAGGTAAAGATCCAGGAGAATATTTCTATTAGCTACTGTTTATTTTTACCCTTTTGTATGTCCTGCAGAAGTCAAGTAGTCAAAACAGACACGGTCACATAGATGAGGGAGAAAATACTGTTTTCTCAAATGGAACATGAATGGGCCAAAATAATCACTGGTGTAATTCCTCTGAGGCCAAAGGACTTACATCAGAAGTGAATTTGCCGTAAGAATGAAGTTAATAAGAGTATCATGGTCTTTAGCTTGATGAGATTTGTCAAAAGGCTTCTTTATCCTTTTAGGATAAATAATAAAGAATATTTTAGGATAAATAATAAAGAATAGGAAGGGAAAATAATGCAGAATTAAGCCATTGCAGCAAGGAAGGAGTTGTTTTCTTTTCCAGACTCAATGACCAGATTTGTATTTTCATGGAAAACACGGAAAATTCTTTATTATCAGCAGATCAAAACTGCTTTCTATGCAGTTTTTAATAGATAGAAAATTATTTTATATATATATATAAAGCTAAATTACTATATAGATAATTATTTTATATTAATTGACAGAAAATTATCATGCTTCTACTTTTCAATACATCTTTGATAGGTTRTCATATATTCACTTTCTTTCTTTCTTTGTTACAAAGCTTTCTTTCTAAGAGTACCATCCAGCAAAATACTTAACAACYTATCATCAGATAAATTCAGAGTAATTCTGAACTCAGCCTATGTCATATGGAAAGATAGCCAGAGCTTAAGCTCAATTTGTTAAAGAGTGTGCTCTCAAATGGAAARTCTCTTAAGAATACATCACTTTGTAAGACTATTTCCATATTGAATAAACAGACAGGAAACAGGCTGCCACTCTCTTTTGATCTGACCTGGAAGTAGACTGCTGGCATTGGATTGACTGATAACAAACTGGACAACCTTCTTTCTCAAATGTGTAAAATTTGAGTTTCAAAGAGTTGTTTCACGAGTTTTGTTTTTCTGCAGAATGATACCTTGATCCACCAAAGGTTTCTAATACTTACACAGTACTGTAAGTGTATACACAGTTGATAAGTWTATATACTTACCACTCCTACAGTGGATGGTCCTACAGTCCATTAATGTGAAAAAGAAGATTTCATAGCCATATGCCTGGTTGTGTCTCAAAGATGAACGCTTTAGGATTTTTGTTACTATCAGGAAAAATGGGTTGTTTAAACAGATAAAATTTCCCATTGTAAAGTGCAATATGCTAACAGCTGAAGTATGCAGACCAAACTTGGAATGTTTGTTAGACTCACCAAAGGAATAAGGCAATAGTAAGCCTGAAAGTGCCTCTTTTCAACTAGAAAGAAGCTGAGCACAGCTTTGATATGGGATGTGACTGTATTCGCACAGTCCTTTGGTCAAGTTAGTCATGATGAGGTAYGCTGTGATGCCTCCAGCAACAAGGACTGGAGAACCCTACAAGGAGAAAAAGAAAGAAATTGAGAGACAAAGACTTTAAAATATATATTAATAGAATTATTTGCAGCATTAAGGGATAATAGTAATCCCGTGTTAGCCAGCCCYCCAAAATGAAAAGGAAAACGCGACATTTTATTATTAAAATCTGATAGTGTTCCAAAACTACTTGTATGGATAAGTGACCATACACAGCATAAATTAATGTTGATTCAGGCCATGATTAGCTTTCATGTAAATGAACCTGGAACATGATRCACATTTTTTGCATTTGTGGGCTTCTTTTGTATTACAAATTTTTACAGAAATGTCCATACTATTGGCACCACTTCCAGAATTTTACAGYTTTATGAACTGCTTAACAGTTCAAGTAAAAAGCAGGTAACCTTGCAGCAAAGTACTAGGCAGAGTCCTTCATGGTCTGAACCCCTTCATTTGTACATACAGATGGTAAAACTATAGCTGGGATTGAGTAAAGGGCAATATAACAGATAAGCTTGAATAATTACATCGTAAGTGCTTAAATGCCTACAGAGGTGTTAAGACTACATCAGTGCAGCCAATGGAGTTTTTGTCGATGGCAAGATAAGGCCTTTTGACAGTGTAGAGAAGTGTGCAGCCRCATACAGATACATGCAGTATGAATATGTTCCTTGCTATAGCAAGCAACACAGGAAATACTCCTCACGCTTTTTCGAAGTAAAAATAATTTGGGAACAATTACTTTGCTCTTTTGTTCACCCATGATGAGATTCTGTGAACACTCCCTGACATACATATAAAAGCAAAAACCTTGTGCTAATTTTATTCACAGCATTCCACATCTCACAATGATCAAATACAAAGCAAGCAGTTTATTGCTTGGTATTAGTATTGGTATTGCTTAACATTAGTAAGATTTGAAGTAACAAATATATTTCTTGTCAACAATTTAAAAAAAAGAAGACATTTTGGAGAGGAAAGGCTTGAGCTTCTTAGGCCAAAGAAAGCTGTATGTAAATGACACAACTTTAATGTCAATCATTTGGTGCTGCCGCATGTCGGTGAAAGTTGAAGAATTAGTTATATTAATTGATCTGAAATGTTTTTGCTTGCATTAAGCTTTACAGCAAGAAGGAAAGCCACTTAAAGTGTCATCAAAGAAAACAGCCAGGTATGTTGTCAGAGTTTCTGTTAGTGGAATCACTGCTGTTTAAATATTTATACAGAGTGGTTCACAAAGTATATAACATCTCAGAAAAAACATTCTATCAGTAAAGCTAATGTCACCATAAGGTGAGATAAATACCAGGCATTCAAACATTATTAAATTCTCTTAGTCACTATTCCCATTTTGAAAGTCTGATACCAGAGCACAGGCAGGAATGGAAATTATTTTTGTCTTGCTGGCTGTTCTGTTGAGATGTCTCATGAGAGCTTCATAAAACTTGTGAGATCACTGGTATCCACGGTGCTACGTGTGTGTGAGGATGGAAGAGAAAGCAGTTTCTTGGTTTTATTGTTTCAGGGTTTGAGGTTTCTTACATGTATTCCACTTAGGTATCCTTCCCTGAAGGCCCCTACCTTGCTGTGTTTTTAAATAAATGGTTGTGTATAATGGCCTTATACTGGAAAATAAAGCACACATTACAGTGACTTTTTTCTGTGAAATGCATGAAAATTTTCAGTATTAGTTCTGTACATGGGCCTGTTTTCATCTCTCAGAATACAACTGTAGAAACTTATCCCTATTTAGCATCTAAAGGATTCGGATTTCCTCCACCTCTACTCAGGTGTGATATGGTTTGTGTGTTATACGGAGGAAGGCACTGATCGCAGCTTGAATTATGGTTTGAAAGGCATATGCCCAGGGATTCCTTAAAGAGAAAACAGAGTTTATAAGGAAGAGAGTCCTAAAATTTTGTTGTCAACGTATGAGGAGAAGCCTGACACAGACTGCCTCGAGTGAAGATCCATAGCTCCTCACAGAGTCATGTTACATGCACATAAAAACCAGAAATAACTCATTATTAGGTCTCAAGAGTCTTCAGAGTCACCAGTTTCATCTAGCTTAGTGCATGAAAAAGTTTAAAACTTAAATATCTCTTAAACTAATCATTACTCCATATTCTTATAGCATCATAGTAACGTTTAAATAAAGGAAAGTGTTAGGTCAAGAATGAAAAAGAAAAAGAAACGGCAAGTTAATAGTCAAGAGAGAGTGTCTTGATATCCTTTGATCTAGGGTCTCTCCAAGCCAGAGAACAATACAGGTTTTGTAGTAGACCCTTGATCCTAAACCAGTAAGCTGTAAGTTGTGTATCATTTGCCTGTGCCTGGGCGCACGCTGTGCGTCTCTAGCTGAACAAAGGGTCTGGTTGTTCAGTAAGGGGCTTTGAAGAAATAGGTGCAAACAGCTTGTGCTTTTCTAAGCAAGCAGAAGTCCAAGTTAGCTCTTTGCTTGTATATTTAAGTGGCATCGCAGATAGAACAGGTTTCAGGACCACAGCTTAAAAAAAAAAAAAAATATTGGCTGGCTTTCCAGGCCAAAATGACACTTAGAGCTATTATTTTATGAAGGAAAATCGATTTTAAATTAATAGTTTATGGCATTTCATGATTGAAATCACTATTGTTTACTAAAGATTACCAGTTAGCTCAGATGCTGTTCTGCTTTCTTAGTTAAATGTTCGGTAATTAATGTAATGATTTCTTCACTGACCATCCTAAAAGGGAAAGAAAAAAGAGTATAAATACATGAATGACCTCCACTTTTAAAACTGCTTTTCCTTTTCCCTTTTTTTTGTTTTTGACTTGGTGTATCAGCTTTTGAAATCCTAAATAAGGTATGTGTCTTTAAAGTATATTGCCTTGGTAGAATTTAAAGGGTACTGAGGTTATCTTTGGGCTCCATAATAAGAACGGATTGTGTTTCAGAAACAAGTGATTAATTCGCTGTAATAATTGAGTCACAAGTGTCATCTTCCTTGAGGGCTGGACCTGTATGTTTAATAGGCCATTGACTGATGTTTATTATCCCTACTATTTTCGGGAGAGTAGGTGTATCTAGGTTGGACATTCAGAAACTCTGAAGACACRGAAAATGCTGTTGAATATTTCACTGGTCACAGTATCAAAGGAACAATTCTCTCTTGTTGTATTATATATGGGAAACATGTTCATCTGAAAGATTAAGAAAAAGAATTATAGAGATACTTATTTTTTTATCTTGTTTTCATCTGCTTGTGTTGAAAATGAGCAAAAGTATTTGCTTCCTCATTTCATGAATTACATTTCATGTATTTCATTGATAATACAATAAGATTGAGAAACTTTGGATCATTGCAGCAAGCATTTCAAGTTCTCTCAGCAGGAGAATTATAAAAAGCTTAGCACAATTTAAGATGACAAATTACGGTGAGTATAATAGAAATGGGAAAGATGACTGTAGTAAGAATAATATGACTGATTATTGCATTTCCTTAAGCCATATTTCAAAACAAAAAGCTTGTTATCAAAAGGAGCAGCACTGACATCTGAAGTTATAATGTTACAGTCCATATAGTTGTAGACCCAGTATGCACGTTCAAGGGGGGCGAAAAGTTACGCTCCCAGTTCAGGAGGCTGGTATTTAAAGGCCAATTCAAGACAATTATTGTGGACTGCAATAAGCTGAACTGCCTGATCTCTTAAAACTTCAAAAGAATTGACAACCTCTACTTGAAAATCCATTAAGCTGTGCCTAAGGGAAATTGATGGACTTTTGATATTTGAAAGCGGATTCCTATGTAAATAGAGAAAATTAACCAGTTGAATTTTTAAACGAAATCTAGAGTCTTGGACAGTTCTTTCAGAGGGGCAGAAGGAATGGGAAAGAATAGATGATATTATATTACAAATATTTTTTAAATTTTTTAAAATAGAAATAGTAATTTTCTTTTAATTACAAAGATTCTTGATTACTTTTGCCAGAGTAAATACTTTGCAGTGATCATCGTCATGAAATGTGGCCAAAACTGTAACAGTTTTTGTCAAGTTGTATTTTTCCAAATGATTCTTCTACTCTTGGTGGGGGACCCCAATGATTTTTCTGCCCACTCAGTTGAAGTAAGATCCTGATCCTAGTGACATGGATATAACCCGGAGTGTTGCCTTTCTCTTGTGAATAATTGCTCTTTCTGTGCTTTACACAAGTTGGTTAACCAGAACTGTAACAACTTCTAGGGCATCGTTAGTAACTTAATAATCCATTAGCTGTGACAAAAAGGCATGTAAGTTTGGGTATTTAGACTCTTACTTTTCTCCCCACCATGTGGGGAAGACTTCAGTAGTAAAAACTGCATAGCTGGTGGGAAGGGAATGTGATCATCTTCAAACTCTCACCTGTCACAGCAGGGGGAAAAATGCCAAAACTGGCAAATAACTGATCATTAAAACTGCTGATTGGAGGGGTGGGAGGAAGGTGGGGAGAAAAATTTGTGTTGGGGTACTGCTTTAAGCAAAGTAAAATTGTCTTTGAAAACAGCTTGAAGTATTTAATTGACATAAAATGAGACATTCGGTTTGACTTTCAGTTGTGATACCCTTTTTCTTAAAACAAAAATACTTCAAGAATTGAAAAAGAATTTTTCAAGAAGAAAGCCAACACTTTCAATCCCCCAAAGGCTGCGATTTTTAGCTAGAAGTAAGTCCTGCAGTCCTGATGAATAGATCTGTCCCTCAAAAAAAMCACATTTTCAAAGAGCTTTGTGTTTTGTTAAACTATTTAACCCATCATCAAGTGTCTGGTTTCATTCTCTAGCCTTTCTCTTGAGTTTTGCATGCAAAGGCTTTGCTTTGTCAGGCATCTGCTGGGCTGACTAAGGAAGGAATTGTTTCAGCCTGTTTAAAGGTAATCTATCAAAAGGTTGAAAATAAATATTAATGCAGTCCTGCTTGGAACACTTGTACCTTCCTTAATACTGTGTGCTGAAGACCTCATCTGCTTCTGCACCAAGTCTTTGTGATTATCAGGGTTTGCTCTGATGGTAAAGTAACGCGAAGGTTCACAGTTCACAGTGGCTCAAGAAAATTACAGTAAGCATTCAAAGGTGCCTGCAAGCTGGAGTGGCAATGTTTAATAGGTATGGGCCAGATGGTGTTCTGATGTTTTTATATATACGTGGAGGAAGCAGACAGTGCCTCTAGGCAAATACAAAATTCGCAATTAGCTGAGCAGCGCTGTCTGTCCCTGTTGAGAAATGAACTTAGCTAGATATTCTCCCCCGTTTGGAAAAGAACATTTATTTAGGTTTGGGGAGGTGAGATCCAGAATGTAAAAAATTATTGCTAGGATGAGGCACTTTAGTTATTGAATTGCTTCACGTTATATAGAAAAGCCTGTGTATTTTTCTGTGCTCTACTTGGCACATTGAGTCATTGGAAACTGTCTCTCCCTYCTGTAAATCTGGCTTTAAGCTCAGTAGTAAACTGAGCTCTGGAAAACACCAGGTAGCCAAAAATTAACAGCTCTTTACTGACCATGGTGTTTTACTCTAAGCTTCCATTTCCCCAGCTGTAGGAGACAACAATCACGACTTCTAAAGCTTTTCAGAGTTCTTTGAATTTCCCCAAGAGGTACAATAGAAACGCAGCGGATTAGATGAGTGCCAGGCTTTTGTGCAACTGCGCCGGTTCTACTRAAGGAGATACTGGGTATTGTGCTAAAATAATGTTGCTGCGGTATTGGAGAGATTCTCTGCATTGTATTAATATAGATTAGCAGTAATATGCAACACAGGAAAAATGTGTCAGGCTCTATTAATACTGATAGCAAGATAAAGCCTGCTATTGTTTAGGTGACAAAAGTAAAGGGGGCCATGTACTGAATTTAGCAAACCCCATCCGTTACTTGGTAAAAGCAGCAGGTATAACGTGTCTCCAGTGCGTGCTTCTTCCAGAAAGGCGGCTAAATCGGCGCTAGTTTGAGACAGTCTTGTGATGTTTGAGCTCTTATGCTAAACAACAGAGTCTGCTTAAACCCARTTTAATATTGACCTTTTCCATGACCTGGATTGTGCAACTTTTTGTATTCCCTGTGAATAACTAAAGTCAGTTTACTACACTGAAGAAAAAAACAGCTTGTAACCCTTTACTCTGCCACATCCATGTCAAATGTATGCTTTGAAAACAACTTAAAAAAAAAAAAAGTCTAAACTCTTGAAATCCTGCAGACTGCCGTTATCTTTTAGGGAGGGGGGAAGGTGTATTTAGGTATATATTTCCTTTAATAGTAAATTTAAAAAAAAATTCTGCCTTGGTTTGCTTAACAAAATACAATGGAAGAACTATCCCATGTCTTATGTCTGTGTTACGCTACATAGTCACAATTTTTGAAATGGCTGTTTTACTTCGGATGGTAAAGTAAACAGCCAGTAAGCTAAACAGCCAGCTGTAGAWGATCTCTGTCAGCTGCGGGTAAGATCAAAAATATATAGATATAACACTTTCTTTACTTAATTCAAGGAGTGTTTAGTTTGTTTTTAAAGGCTAAAAAAACCCCTTACATTAAGTGGTAGGCAGGTGCATAATAATATTTATGTAAATGGACGGTAGATATTACTGGGATTTGCAGAGGAAATTGGTAATGCTTTTTTTTTTTTTCTTCCCAGTTGTTAACATATTAAAAGTCAAACTGCAGAGTTYGAGTACTAAAAGTCAGACTGGAGAGTTTAAGCACTAGATACACATGTGTACAAGAGCACGTCAAAAGAGGCTCTTTCAAAAATACATGCATTGCTCTCTGTATTTAGAACCCGCTTTGTACTTCGGTAACGCTGAATATGAAGTGGATGAAGGCGCTGGTTWCGTGGAGATTCGTGTCTGGAGGACTGGAACAGATCTGTCCAAAGCAGCTTCTGTCACGGTGCGTTCCAGAAAAACAGAACCAGTGTCAGCAGAGGGTGAGTTACTCATAAAAATGTTGCTCAGGTTGCTTTAGAGTATRTGAGCATGAAAATGGGATATCTGGCATTCACTTTTACTTCTCTTCAGTGTATATGTGGGGTGGAAAAGTTAAGTAAAGGACATCAGACATGGATTTATCAGGTAGAAAACATGATATTTGTGTCCCAGTTGTGTGTGGCAAGGACAGCTCAGCTAAGCTCACTGCCTTTCTGATGGAGACTGCAGAATGGATGTGAATAAAATGATGGGTAATTTCCTTGCACCTTAACTGATGGCAGACATTGGGGGAAACGGAGTGAAAGGGAGTGTATTGTCTTTATAGCACTGTGTTTCCCTGGAATAAAACTGAATTTACAGCATAAATAAATCTGCAGTTGCCCTGAAATGATGCTATCAGTACATTAGCCAGGGAAGCTTTATTTATCTACGAGAGCTGGTGTATCTGAGATTTTAAGGTCTCTCAGTTACTGTGGAGAGAAATTCTGGAAGGCACCACCAGTATGACCTCCAAGGATTTTCTCTGTCCAACACTGACCCAAAATACCCCAAATCTGGTGACTGCCTCTGTAAAACCCTATTTTTATTTCTCAGTCCCAATGAAAAGTCATTTTCCCTATCAGACTTTGGGAATACTTAGGCTGGCCAAAATTTTGCAGTGCTGTTTAAATATGTTGCTTGACTTCCTAGCTGCTAAATTAATTTTAAGGAGCGGTTATATCTACTGGGTGTCAAGGAATTTGGTTGCATTAATGAGAATTTCTTTGTTCAGCCCAACGCATTGATCACACACTGGCAAGAAACAGATGAGGCTTCAGAAATGTTCATATTAATCAAGCTGAAAGCAAAATTGTCTTCTTTAATATGTATGTGATACATAATCAGATTTGCTRCCAAAATAGCAAAGAATTACAGCAACTAGTAACGCAACACGTGTGACTGAAAGAACAGTTAATTAACTTGTAAGGTACATATATGGAAATAGAATTTGGCTACAGTTCTGAAGAACAGAGAGTTGGTTAGCAAAACAGACAATGTGTGTGATGAATCTGTGAAGACTCACTATTCAGGTGAAGAAATATGATTGTGTCCTACAGGATTTTCTGTGTTGTGTATAAAGTAGCAAAGTAACATTGCATTTCTAATTTTGTCTTTATAGTTTTTTAAAAAAAAATAACTTCTGTTAAAGCCTAGTTATGAGATTTGGAAAAAATTTCTTTTCACTAAATCTTTTCCTAGTTTCAAGTGTCTATAGAGTTTTGCACACAAAAATATTAATATGGTTGTATATGAAATGCCTATGCACACAATATTTGA
The DNA here is from genome assembly GCA_030449065.1 of Oceanodroma leucorhoa. Classification (NCBI taxonomy): domain Eukaryota; kingdom Metazoa; phylum Chordata; class Aves; order Procellariiformes; genus Oceanodroma; species Oceanodroma leucorhoa. The sequence goes on from JASVER010000030.1 coordinate 3,787,625, forward strand.
TTGAGGAAAGAACAAAACCTGTGCAAGAATTGTAGTTCTTCCTGATGCACAGAGCCGACCAGGGAGGTCAGCTTTTATGCAGGTAAGTGTTCCTTGCCTCTAATCCGGAGGCTGCATAACGATGTGTAAAAGAAAAAGGCACAGTTGCTTTCAAGTATGTAAACTTCAACATACTGTGTGACAAAGAAGGGAAAGAATTGCTGTCATTACAAGCAACAAGTAGAACATTTAAAAGGCAATAGGGAAGGAACACTCTGGTGAAAAAGAATGCAAAGTTATGGAAATAGTCAGAATCTCAGTGAAACAATGGGACACAAGCAGAAGGAAGAAGTGAAGTTGTCATACATCTTCCAGTTTAGATTTAATAGTCTCACACACACACAAAAAAGTCATTCTGGGTGTTTTCACCTGCACTCAGTCTGCCTGCTTCTATTAGGGGTGAGACAGTGGTAACAGCATGATTTTCAAGCTCAGAGATCTAGTCTTGTGCAAGACACTTTTTCTGAGGGTGCAGCTGGAATTATTCTGGGACAGACATCTGCTCCTTTAAAGGTAAATAGCTAAGTCAAACCTGATGTGTGTAGTCCAGAGTTGAGCAAAAGGGTTAAATTGCTGTGGACCTCAGGTCTGTTGCGTATTCTTGAGGCTGTAGCCTGTTACTCTGCAGTTTAAGGGATCTTAAACAAGTTTTAATTGTGCTGATGGCATAGAGTTTTAATTGTGCTGATGATCCAGGTATGTATTTGTGCATGTGTTGCACTGCTTGTTCATTGTTCCCAAATTTATTTGCACGTGACAAAAATCTAAATCAAATTTTCTCCAGGACAGCAACAGAAACAGCTGCAAACACATTTCACGAATGTACAAGTGAATGTTAACTTATAGTAGTAACTGACCACACRAGTCTTGTTGCTTCCCAAACAGCTGGAGTTGATTACGTGAGCGTCAGCCGTAACCTGGATTTTACACCGGGAGTCAACATGCAAGTGTTTCGAGTGATCATCCTTGATGATTTGGGCCAGCCTATTCTRGAAGGTCCAGAGCAGTTTGAACTAGTTCTCTGCATGCCCGCGAATGCAGTGCTTGGAGAACCTAGCAAAACTACTGTCTTTATCAATGACACTGTCATTGACTGTAAGTATAAAGGAGTTGGGGAGAGTTTTTTCCAAGGGTTTTTCCTTTTGGTGTTTTAAGTGCACTTAGAAGGTGGAAGAGCTCTTTTGGCAGTAACATAAATTACTAGGTGTATAAATGCTGTGATATATMATTTGCCCCAACTACATTATAAAGATTAACAGCTGTGTGCTACACCTAAAGTTGGAACATAGGGCTGCAGTGCAGGTTCTTTACTCTGGCTTGTCTTCCTTCTCATTAGGTACTTGAAGATACTGTTTTGGACAAGTTAACATAGTAGTGGAACTGTGCCATGAACTAAAAGTGCGTTTGCTTATGCCTGGTGCATTAAGGCTATTTGTTTGAATGAATATTCATTTTGAAGGTAGAGAAGCCATAGGGATTAAACTTTTTTTTCCCCTAGTAGTTATTTGRACACCAAAAATTGTAGGGAGCTAAGTTTTTCAAATAATTATGCAGATTGCTATTGCATGAAGCTGTAACTGTATTGTCTTTTCTAGGGGAGCATTAAAGGGAAAAAAAAAAAGGTAGGTGTAAAACTTGAAAAGTAAACAACAGTCAACACAGCGCCATTTACGGGTTCTCTGGCACTTGCTAAATTAACCGAGCTGACTCTCAGCAGTCTCAGGTTTCTGCAAATTCACTGCACTTCAAAGACTTAAAGAAGCGATATTGTTTTAGAAAGCTTGTTCTCAAACAGAACTCTGAAGAGCAGTTACAGTTTCACTCTCAAATATTCACTTGTTGAAGACAGTGCTAAGTATGATACTGACTTCAGTGGAGATGGAATTGTGGTCATAGCCCCTTTTTGCCCTTGTGGTATCGTGCACCTACTTCCTCTCTACATCAAAGGTAAAAGAGACTGCTTTATAGAAAATAAACCCACAGCTCTGAAGTGGCTCAAATGCCGTTTTTAAAAAAATCACCAAGTCTTAGCTACTGTGGGAAGTACTAAATTAGTACTAAGTTGGCAATTAGTTGCTRTAGACCAGGAAAGTATTTGAATTCATCCAGATTCAAAATCTGTGTTTGAAAAGCATGTGTAAATCTGAACCTTCTTCAGTTTGTTATAAAAGGTTAGCAAATAAAATGCTAAGTTAAAGAAAATGACTATTTTTTTTTTTTTTTTAATCGAGGAATGCGGTTAATATTTTCTGCCTATGTGTGAGGGTCCTTTTCAACTTGCGTAACGTGTTCTGTTGTCAGTACCCAAAGTCCAGTTCAAAGAACCAATATACGTGGCAAATGAAAAAGATGAACAGCTGGTGGCCCTCATTTATCGAAGCGGTGACATAAACCATAAATCCACAGTGCGTTGCTATACGCGCCAGGGTTCTGCCCAAGTTATGATGGACTACAAGGAGAGGCCAGATACAGACGATTCTGTAGTTGTGTTTCTCCCAGGTAAGCTTTTCCCACTGGAATTAGAAAATAATGTGTTACTTTTGTCTGACAAGTAATCTGATRGTAAATAAGAGCTAGACCTCCAGGGCATTCTGGGAGTTGTTACGCCAGTTGAGCTTCTGTGGATGAAGGTGGCAGCACAGGACTATTTAACAAATAGTTTTGTGTCTATGACAGCAGCACTTTCAAAGGTTTTTATGGTCAAAGTTGGACAATAAAGAATTCAGTAATACTGAACATCCTTTGCTAAACTTTTGAGCATAGCACTTGTTCATGAGAATAAGTAGGAATAACAGTCATGCAATGCCTTCAGCAGAGGAGAGTCAGAGCAGCAGGTTTCTTGCCATACAACGCCCTGCTGATCATTGGAAGGGATGCTGCTTAGTTCCCGTTGGGGCAGAGTCATGGTATTTTTCCTTAGCAGAGATTGACTCAAACACAACAAAAAAACCGACGTGTGCCAGTCAGCGCTAGGCTCTGCTTCTGTGTTCTTGAGACTGTCTTTTCTATGGCTAGCCTGAAAAGTGTGGGGGTTTGGTTTTGTTTTTATCCTGGTCTTTTGTACTCCTGTGAAGATAATGTCTTGTTCTTGCTTCATACCTTTCTGCAGGAGAAACTGAGAAGCCCTGCATGGTAACTTTGGAGGATGATGTAATTTATGAGGAGGAGGAGGAATTCAGATTGGTGCTTGGAACACCAAAAAGTGATTCCACATTTGGTGCTTCCACTGGGGATCAGAAAGAGACCGTGATCAAGATTAAGGATGAAGAAGACAGTGAGTTTTATGTTAACTGTTGATCTATATGTAGCTGCAAATGGGAAAAATGGGACTAATTCCATTTGGTGTTTGGTTCAACAGTTTTCAAAGTACCCAGTACCAAGTTTTTCAAAAAACTGTCAAGTATTTTATTTTTATGTTTTGAATTTGCACCCTTTTAATCTATTCAGAATGCATCAGTGGCTCTGCCTTTTGTGGGATAATGGGAAGAGAAATTCTCTTGTTTATTTCCGTTCTGTTTATTGCTCTATATGTATTGCTTTCATAAGAGTATCATAAATTTGACTAAGTTGAAAGAATCATGGATGCCTTGGGTCAAATTCACCAAAAAAAAAAAAAAAAAAAAGAAAGAAAAAAAAAACATAATATAATTGATAATGCTGTAGAACGGACTCCGTACAAGTCGCAGAGAGTCATTTAAGTAAATCAGATTATCCCATACCTTTGACAAGGCATTAGAGTAAATAACTTATAAAAGTAACTGCTTTCTTCAAAAGCTAAACATATTTTATCTCTAAATATTCCACTCTAGACTCCACTAAAGCAAACACYAGGGGACCAGGTATTCCTCTTTTAATAATAGCTACAAACTTCTGTCTGAATTCCAGTTTCCAAAATACTTCACTTTGATCATTCCAGACAGCAATCGATCAAAATAAATTAATAGCCAGACAATCACTTTGRATTTTCAGGTTTGTTATGACCTTCTCATTTCCTTTGGACTACCCACTCTCAGATAAGGTATTTGCACTTGGTCTAGTTGGCATGAGTAAATTTTTTTTTTTTTTTTTTTGTAATGTTCAGGCTTTTGTTGTGTTTTTTTTCTCGTCTAGAACCAGTGATTAAATTCTCTGAAATAAAACACAGCATTCAGGAGCCTCAGGAACCTGGAGAAATTGCACTAGTAAGAATCCATGTTCTACGCCTCGGTGATAGCTCCAAAGTATCTGTTGTCAGAGTGCACACTAAGGATGGCTCAGCCACCTCAGGGGAAGACTACAATCCAATGTCAGAAGGTGAGAGCTTCATTGGGTGTGGGGGTGGGAAACATTAGTTTGCAAAGTGCCTTCCTGCAAGTGAATGCGGGACAGGGAGCTGAAGTACTGTACTTTAGACTTAGGAGTTCCTGCTTCACTTTGTGTGGTTTGGAATGGGAGATTTTGAGTATTGTCTGTTTTTGTTTTTCTCCAAGTTAATTGTGGGACCTGTAAGGGGCTGTATTAGCATTGGATTGGAGGTGAGATCCTGTTTGCTCTGGGCTACTTTGAATGTCCTAACCTGGAATGCAAACTCAGGATTTCTTCATAAGAACGAAAGTTGAGGTTGTTATCTGCCCGAGTCATGCGTTTGAGCAGAATTTGGTTCTTGAGCTTTGCCTTCAGGTCCCCTGAGGTGGCAGAGGGTTAGGATATTTTTATGATAGGCAGCTTAAGACGATATAGGAATGTGCTCAAATTCCTGGTTCTGCTATTTTAAGGAAATTGTCTAGATTTATTCTGCTTTCATCATCCTGCAGTATGGAAGAGCGATCTGCCCTAAGCACTTATAGTAAGGAGCTGCCAGTGGTGGGATGCTTTTCATAGAAAAGCCTACTCCTGGGAGCTGGCACCCAGGTCTCCCATCTCCCAGGTCCAAGCCTCAAGGTTACAGACCCATATTCTCTTTCTGTGACCCACTGCATCTGGATTTTGTTTTCCTCATAGTGACATAGTTTTGATGGAGAGTCACCCTCACAGGAACAGTTATAGCCTGCAAAGTCCCTAGAGAAGTAACGCTTCTACAGTGTTGTCCCAGGGAGGTATGACATTGAGTACAACACGAGGTCTCTCATTTCTTGAGTATTCGTGCTATTGACTAAGCGCTAGYGTCAGAAAAATGGGTACCACTTCCTCCTGGCTTTTAGCAAGAAATAACAATCTGCACCTGGTTTCTGGAGGAAGGACCACAGATGCCTATTTCTAATAGACCATTCTTGTCTTGGGTTTTCATGTAGGTGAACATGTCTCCTAAAGACCTAATGCCAAGTATGTTGACTTTTCAGTTCAAAGTGCAGTGTTTTGGATCCTGCTTAAATATGCACTGCAAATGGAGCTTGAGACAGTATCTGTACTGGTATGATAAGGTACCTGGGACCGTTCCTTGGCATGCAGACCCACTCTGTTGAACTTTCTTTGCCATTGAAGCAGGATCTCTGCATGAAAACTGCCTCCCTGGCCCACACTAATTCTCAACTRTGTCCAGGAATTGTTTGGAAGAAATCTAGTTGGCTTGGTGCAAAATCATGTCAGGATATTATGTTTTTATATTATTTTAAGTCTTCCAACAAATTATAAATATCAACTTGTATTTTTTTTTTTCTGGTGAAAGTGGGTTAGTTTTACTTGGTCATTGTGCTGAATAACAGACGCTAACAGCTCAGTCTACTAGAACATTTTACTTAGAACAAAAACATGTTACTGCAAGACAATATGTTACTTGAACACAATTGACAAAGAAAACAATTGTTTGGCTCTTGATTTTGCATTAATTTGTTGGTTTTTTTTTTAATCAGATATTGAATTCAGAGAAGGAGAAACTGAGCAKTTTGTTGAAGTAGAGATTCTATATGACGGCATAAGAGAAATGAGAGAAGCATTTACTGTCCACCTGAAAGCTGATGAGAACATGGTAGCAGAGACACAGGTAACCACTGTTGACAACAAAAGTTGCCATTTGTAATAATATATTTTTAATGTGTATAAAAACATCTAAAAAAACAKGTACTCACAGCGTGCATGACAGCCCGGTATTCATATGCTCCTGTGGTTAGTTTGATGCATACCTGTCTAAATACTGGTAAAAATTAGCTGTAAATCCACACACTTTGAAGAAAGTCTAGAAGCATTGAACTACAAATTTTACGTGTGACCCACTATATGCTTCACAGAGAGTTTGGCAGTGGAGAGCGCTCTCATTCTTTCAAAGTTACTGGTATACGTCTTAGGGAAGTATAGTGTGCCAAGTGGCTTGTAGAAACCTCTTCTGACTTTTCCCMTTACATCAAAAGATTTAAAAATATAAAGAAACGAAAGCAAGCAGCTGTGATTGGCAGTTTTTGTTTGTATTAATCGTGTCTCTGACTGCTAGAGACCCAGTAYAACAGAGAGGCTGGTTGGTCCCTCTCTGAACACGTGCGGAGAGATGTGGCGGCRGYGGCTGCAGCCATGCGGGGTGCTCGRGTCGGCGCTCTGTGTCACTTCGTGTGCCCAAGTACAGCTCTGTGAGCCCTCCTCACCCCTTCCYGTGGTCGGAGGTCTGTGGGCAGGGAGGGGGRCACGAATRGGGACAGAYGGGCATAGATTCGTCTCCCATTTCTGCCTTTATRTTGGTGAAGCAGAGGAGAGCACAGGAAGTGTTAGAGCTACTACAGTTCTGAATAGCACCGCCTGCCATTTTGAGCTATATTTAAGATCTAATTTAAGTCGACACTAGCAACTTCTTACTTCAATRTTATACACAGTAAATTACTACCTGCAGAGAAACTATGGCCCTGGGATCCATTACACCATGTATATTACACCTTGATAAATTTGTAGGCCAGTCTTTTAAAAACAGAAGCTCTGAAGTTAACACACAGTCTTTATGCTTAAGTTGGTAAAAGCCTAAACTGGCTSTCAAGTGAGTTCAAATTGATGTGTAGGCTGAAGCTACTACATGATCTCTGGAATTAGTTTAGGAGAGCTTGGGGGTTTGTTTTTGTATTTTATGTTTGTGGCAAGGTTTTTGGGGAGGTAGATGAGTCAGGAGCGAATTTGAGCATGGGAAAATGAGGAGGAAAGGTGGTGTTTTAATGTTTGTTTCTTACTACCCAAATCTGCTTTAATTGGCAATAAATTAAATTAGTTTTCCCCAAGTTGAGTGTGTTTTGCCTGTTAGAGTAATTGGTAAGCAACCTCCCTGTCTTTAGCTGGACCCACGAGCCTTCTCATCATATTTCCTCCTCCTGCCATGCTAAAGATGGGATGRGGAGTGAGTGAGCAATTGGGTGGGTGTTTGACTGTTTGCCAAGGCTAACTTTTTTTTTTAAAGAAGAAAAATTAGAACATTTTTTTTCCTTTTCCTAGTGTTTGGGGAATTAATTCTTGCTGGTGAACAGGTTTTAAGTGGAAAACCTTTAAAAACCGCTGAGGAGTGAATCTCCCTTAACACAAGTCACCATTTTATCAAAGAATCCTGGGGAAAACCACGATGAGCTTGGTGGCAGAAATTAAGTTGCAGGCACTATTTCTCCTTCTCCCTCCATTCCTTATTTTCAGCAGTATACATAACCTTTTCTCTCTCTCAAYTCAGATGAGTAAAGCCATTGTGTACATTGAAGAAATGGACAGTGTTGCAGATGTGACGTTTCCAGCTGTCCCCCAGGTTGTCTCACTTCTGATGTATGACAACACCGCTAAAAGCAAAGAGAATCCACACCCTCCAACTGGCTATCCTGTTGTCTGTGTAACGGTAAGGCTTGTTTCTGCATGCCTTTGTCCAACTTACTCATTCCRTGCTCTGGACCATGTAAGAAAATTGAAAAAGTATTCAATTCTGGAAAATGACAACTAAAAGCAGCAGGTTGTTACTGTGTYGGAGGCACTTGCATAAGTCTTTCTGCTGACCTAACTCAGAGAAYGAGAGCTGCCAAGAGAGGGTCACTAACACCCCTAACCTGTGACAGCTTTTTCTGCAGTGAGCGTTTCTTGCTGACCCAAATAGGTCTTTGGTACGGGGCTGTGCTGTCAAGCTAATAACTAGTTCCAGGGGATGACTGAGACACATTGAATTAAGGCCAGAAAAGATAAAAGATTTCTAAACGCAAAACTGAGCAGGCAGGAAGGTGAGGAGGAGATAAGTGCTACCCAAAAAAGGTCTGTGGCTGGRCCATACAGAGCTTTGCGGGAACGTTTCGCGTCCTGCGCTTTGTGAGCAGAGCTGTGCCATGAGCMGCTGAGCAGCAGATTTTACCAAAGGTGACTGAACAGCCTCTGGTATCAGCCGTATGTCCGGTCTGCAGGAGGCTGCTCTCCCAGAAGGAGCTGGCAGAGGGACACGTACTTGTGTGCCTGCTGCTTCTATGTAAAGTCAGGTGTTTTAAACTGTTGCTCGAGGATGATTTTGAGAAGAAGAAAAAAAAAAAAAGCTGAATTTTGCACTAGCAGAAAGCAGACATGCATCTTCACTCCTGCTTGATTCTGTTGTGGGAGCAACAACAGACTGCTGGGGAGGGTGCAGTCATAACTTGGCAGCTCTTTGCCAGGGATGTATGAATTCAGGCCGTTCATTTTATGTTTCTAACAGTTTCTAATTTGTTAGAGTGGTTTCACACCAGGATTTTTCAAGCTAGGGTGTCTGAATTTGGGAGAACTGACTGTGATGTTGTCAAATAAGAGTTCAGTTTTTGGAGTTAGCTCTAGCATTTTCCAGGTTTGTATGGTCAGAGGTGACACATGAATTGTAGCAACAACTCACTACTGTCTGGGGTTTGTTTTTTTGTTTGTTTGTTCTTGTTTTTAATTAAAAAAGCCCCATGGCATTCATTCATATCCCCTCGATTAAGGGGAAAATAGTGTGCCTGCATAAAGGTCTTATTTGGCTGATACAGTTTTAGTAATAAGCWCTGTACTGTTAGAATAATGCTTAACAGCTTCCTTGCCTGGAGCAGGTGTAGGTAAGAGTAAATAATCCCCTTTATTTTGTGTAAATGCCAACTCATAGGCATGCAATCCCAAGTATTCAGACTACGACAAAACCGGATCCATCTGCGCCACGGAAAACATCAACGATACTCTGACCCTGTACCGGTGGCTCGTCAGTGCCCCAAGTGGGAGTGATGGTGTCACCAGCCCGATGAGGGAAGTGGACTCCAACACTTTTTTTACCAGCACCAAATCCATCTCCCTGGACTCTATATACTTCCAGGCCGGCTCCAGGCTTCAGTGTGCAGCTCGAGCTGTGAATGCCAATGGTGCTGCAGGTCTGGAGCTGCTAAGTCCAATTTATACAGTAAACAGAGAGGAAGGTAAGTTGTTAATGATGGGAATTAGGTAGCCTTTCTTGGGAAAAGATGCGGTAGTGTTTGCAGCTGATKGTGGTCTGCAGCTATGGGGTGTTTTGTTTTAGGGTATTGGCGCTCATATGTTAGTTAATTTTTTTTCATACGCATATGGGACTGTTGCCAGTGAAAGGCAAAAGCATCTTGTAATYGTCTCATCAGCTCTGGTATTTCAAGAGTTTGCGCCCATCATCGGTCATGTGTAAAAGATTGGCGGGTGTATGGTGATACTGATTTTTTACACCTAATTTTGACTAGTGACTAGAGCAGAATTTGACTTCCCCAGTCTTGGGTCCTTTGCTCAATATACATATTTCAAATACACCTCTATTTCCATGTGKTTTTAGTTTAAACAACACAGCTACTGACACTGAGAGCAGATTGTAGGTGTATCGATTTTGATGTTGTCTAAAGACCTGCAGACTAGAGACAGTTAAAATACAGGTGCTGGAAAAGGGTGGGGGCATGAAATCCATGTGGAAATTCAGATATTGCAGCACTGCATGCATAACTCTGCTAAGAACTTAGGCTATGCCTCGGTAAGGGGACATCCTAATTCTGGGTTTAGCCCACATCCCTCAGGTTTCTGAACTGTGATCCATATSTAGATGTGTATGTCTAATCTGTTGCTTTTTCTCAGAAATTCAGATGAGGAAAATGCATCTTTTTGCTCAATCAGTTACTGACTAGAACAGTTGCTTGGGAGTTACTTTGAAGTCCTATTCTGCCCAAATTAAAGCAGGAGCTTGACTTTACTGCATCTTGGGATTCAAGGGGCCAAAATGTTGGGTGCTAGGGGGTGACCCTTCTCTGTCTCTTTACGCTAAAATGTTTAGTTTAGGCTCTATAATTAAATACTCACTGGGCAAGAGAAGCCCTAGCTCACCGACTATGCAAGTGGGTCATGCTGTGCTTCCTCAGCATTCTGTTTTGTGCAGTTCAGTCCTTCTGCTACGTCTCCTCTGCTACATGGAGTCCTTCACCTCCATCTCCTCCAGCTGCAGCGCAAAACCCCTGGGTAGGATTGAACTATGTGGGAAGAAATGCAAAAGTTTTGTGTTACCAGGGTATTAGTGATGGTCCTGTTGTAGTGGCAGTGGCCTGTCGACAAGACCACACAAGGCTTGTGGGTAGAGGCAGTATTTTTCGTTAAGATCACAAGTTGGGGAAGGAAGGGGAAGCTTTTGGGCATRTAATCCGGACTGAAATCCATCAAGGTTTTAGGCAGTTGTGTTCATGCTCAGTGGCTGAAAAGTAGCTCCCTTGAGACTTTCCATCGTTAGGAAGCTAGGTAGTAGCCTAAGCGAAGTTTTCAAGGTTCCCTGAGGCTCGTAAGTGTTAGATTTRTAGGTCTAAAGTGGCCGTTATGCACCATAGCTCCTCTGTGGATTTACCGCTATGCTCCTAAAGTGCCAGTTCTTTGTGTAATTTAATCAGAAGTGATCTTTGCCTCAGTCATACACAGAAAAAGGAAGAACCTGAAATACCTCTCCAGTGTAAGTGGTGGACCCTGCAGAATGACACAAACTGCCCCTATGTCTTTTAGTTAGCTGTTGTCTGCAAGGTGTTGGCTCCCCTCCGGCAGCCTGCTTTTTGTGGCAAGAGCTCAGGTGTGGTTGTGAACCAGCCTGCCCTTCACCTCAGTAAGCGATGGCTGCCAAGGGAAATGCTCATGTAGCGTGGCCATCTCCCCATTTCTAGGGAGGAAGAAAAAATCCTTAATCAGGAGGAGGCCAGGTTCCTCCGTCGCTGCTGGGCATTGAAGGGTTTCCGTACTTCTGCCCTTGCCTCTCCGGAAAAGGACTTCTTGGCCCTAAGAATTAGACCAGGCAGCATGGGCAGAGCTGTGAAGAACTCCCTAATTAGYGTGTTGACATTTCTGCATTTTTCTGACCTAGCTCTATGGACAGACATCTCTAAGCTGCTTAACACAGATACAACACAGTTTAGCAGGTGTCTCACAACCTGTCTTTCYCCTTTGCTCAGGTCTTTGCCAACCTCGCATCCCAGGAACAATAGGAGCAGAACCTTTCTCAGCTAAAATTCGCTACAGAGGTCCAGACGATCCTGACCATCGCAATCTGATCCGACTAACAGTCACGATGCCCCATATGGATGGTAAGCATCGAGTGGTGAGAGTTAATTAACACACRCTGCTTTGGACTTTTCCTCTCCCACGGGTTTGTCTCCACAGTTGTTTCTGTGGCAGAACCATGAATAATCCATGTTTAATGAACAACTTGCCAACTGYAAGGTTAACATATGGATGAAACATTGGGCATCCTTAGCTCCTGTGCTTCCAGACTCCAGCTCTAAAAATATGTTCACAAGCACTTAATGAATACTTCATTTGCATTCAGGATGTTAATGGGTCATGTGACACTTATGTTCTAGGAATGCTGCCAGTTATCTCCACGCGCCCCTTATCCAACTTTGAGCTAACGCTTAGCCCAGATGGCACTCGTGTGGGACACCACAAGTGCTCCAACTTACTGGACTATAATGAGATCCAGACCAAACATGGGTTTATTACAGAGGAAACTAAGGACCCCAAAGTGATTGGAGAAACGTCACCTTACCAGTACAGCAGTGCTCTGCGGTCTGCCAAAACCTTGCGTTTCTACCAGAACCTCAACCTTGAGGCTTGCCTTTGGGAGTTCAACAGTTACTACGATATGTCTGAGCTGCTGACGGACTGCAGTGGCTCCATTGGCACGGATGGGCAGGTAYGTGGCACCRGAGCGCCTTCCTCTCTCAACAGGAGGCTCTGGAAGYACAAGTGTTACACAGAAAGTGTTGCTATGGATTGCATGAGAAAGGATTTAGTCACTGTGCAGGCAGTTTGATACGTGTTCCCTTAGCACAAATGGTTTTGGAAGTACAGATTTGTTCCTTTGCACTTTGTATTTCTGTGCACAGACAGGATTCATCTTCCTGGTAATTGAGCACAGCTCACTGCATTGCTGTTGCTCCTAGTCTGGATTTTAGAAACTCTGCTTTTTTGACTCAAAGAGCTTTTCCAAACTGTGTACGTGCTTGTGCTATCACCCATAGCCTGTGTAGCAGCATATTCAAAGAGGCGGCTGCAATTTTATTGCCTTATAGAAGTAAACCATATGTGTAAAGTATGTTATTAACCCTGGAAGTGTGTTCTAAGGCTACGTAAAAGAATGTTTTTTTACAAAAAAACACAAAACACTTTTTTAATTAGAAGCTCTAATTTAGGTTTACAGTGTTTGGGCTTTAGGCAGAGCTGGCAAATAGGTGAGATTTTATAAATAAAAGCTTGGTTGATAAGGAACAAACAAACACGTGATTTTCCTGAGTGAAACAGGCCATCATTCCAGGTCTTTGATATGAATTACATCAACATCGATTGCAGARCAGGCACGGTGGCTCCCCTGTGCAGTGTTTGGAAAATAACTCAGCACACACGCGTCCTACAGCAATTGCACTTACATTAGAGGAAATTCCAGGGGGCTGTAGAGCCTCTGTGCTGACTTCACCTTGAATCAGCCTTGGCTCAGCAGCTTGATGCTTTCCCATTCCATAGGTGCTCAGCTGTTACCTTCTCAATTGGTGCTCAGTGGCCAAAGAACATTTATTTACTAATTGTCTGCTGGCCGCCCGTTCTGGTTGCTTCTTAGTTGCTTGGTAGAGAGAGACCTTCTTAACGCAGACAGTAGTTTTAAATTGCAGTGTTTCAGGGTGCCATAATCCATAGAGTTCAGTCTATTGTAAAGGTAGGTGTTGCTTACAGGACTCATTTCTAAATTTGTGTTTGATTTCTGAATGCCTAAGGAATCTGRTTGTTCTCATCTGGAATTTTAATTTAGGCCACCTTCAATTTCTAYGGAGTTTGTTTTGAAGGCTTTTTCTTTTTTTTTTAATTTCAAGGTAAAATCTTAGGTGGTCCTTATTTTGGAGAGGTACAAACTCTGTTATGTTAAACTGGCAAAGATTTGAGGACGCTATCAAGCGAGGCGATTTGCAGAACCTGAAATAATAGTGATGTCAGTAACAGATGTAAAATGTTTCTGTGCAGGTTTTTTTGTTTAGGTTTAAAGAGTGCCGTTCATGAGAATGCAAGGTTGGCAGTGAAAGCAATTGTTTTTCAGGATGCATACAGTAACCTGGTACCTGAATGTTTTTCAGGTCTTAAATCTGGTGCAGTCGTATGTAACTCTGCGGGTGCCTCTCTATGTCTCCTATGTCTTCCACTCCCCTGCTGCCATTGGTGCCTGGCAACATTTTGATTTGCGGTCTGAACTGAGGCTCACCTTTGTGTACGACACGACCATCCTGTGGAAAGATGGGGTACGCAGCCCTCCTGAATCAGAGCTCCAAGGTGGGCTGTTTCAGATGCCGTCATTTCTAAACTCCATCCTATTCAATGTTCTGATGATGGGAGACGTGTGGTCAATAACTCGATGCTTTTTTTAGCCTTGAGAATCTCAAAAGCACGCTGACTCCCTCGGTTAAAACACCCACCCAAAGGACAATTATGCTTGGTTTTTAATGCCGTATGTTACTAAACTAGACGTTTTGAATCTTCCCTCAGCTGCATGCTGCTTTTAGTCTATAAAAAATGAGATAAATTGGTGCACAGACCAACTGTAAAGCAGACGTTCTTAGGGAGAGAGAGACGCTAGTGCTGAAATGCTACATCAGCATTTCCCTGGTATGCAGTTACAGGGCAACAGAAGTACCTACATAGCCCTGTGCAGGGGAAGGGCCTGCAAAAGGGACCTTACTGGAGTGAGCAGCCTTGGTGTCCATGTGACAGAAAGTCCCAGACCCCTTCTTTCTCCTGTGTCCTGGTTTCAGCTGGGATAGAGTTAATTTTCCTCCTAGCAGCTGCTATAGTGCTGTGTTTTGGATTTAGTATGAGAATAATGTTGATCACRCACAGATGTTTTAGCTGTTGCTAAGTTGCGCTTATACTAAGTCAAGGACTTTTCAGCTTCCCATGCTCTGCCAGGTGCACAAGAAGCTGGGAGGAGGCACAGCCAGGACAGCTGACCCAAATTGGCCAAAGGGATATTCCAAACCATAATGGCATCATGCTCAGTATATAAACTGGGGGGAGTTGGCCAAGGGGCAGTGATCGCTGCTCCGGGACAGGCTGGGCATCGGTCAGCAGGTGGTGAGCAATTGCATTGYGCATCACTTGTTTTGTGTATTCTTTTATCATTATTATTATTGTTATTTTYTCTTCCTTTACTGTCCTATTAAACTTTATCTCAACCCATGGGTTTTTACTTTTTTTTYCCCAATTACATCCCCCATCCAAGTGGAGGGGGAAGGGTGAGCGAGCGGCTGTGTGGTACTTAGTTGCCGACTGGGGTTAAACCACGACATCCTGCCCACACTCTGTTATATCAGCATATGTGGATATACTTCASGTGAGTCTGGTCTTATGTCAGCAAAAGGGAGAAAAAAAAAAATTCTGCCTTAATGGATTGAACCATTAGCAGGTGTAAATGAGCGCATTTCTGCTGCAGTTGGTGGGTTTGGAGATCTGTCTCAAAACAATCGATGTGACAGGGTTTAATGTCTGTGAAGAGCACCAGGGTTTAGGTAAAGCRTTTCAGATCTCCAGAAAATGCATTGAAGAACCTTCCTTTAAAAATGCACTTGCGAAATGTTGGTGGTAAAATCATTGGCTTTTCCTCCCTAGGCTCCCTCTATCCCATGAGTATGCGRATCAATGACGAAGGGCGACTAGTGGTGAACTTCCGAACAGAGATTCGTTTCTGGGGCCAGCTGGTGATGTCCCACCCAGGTGCGTACCCAGCCTGTCCGCCTGTGCTAGCCAGAGTATCTGTRGTGCTCTCTACCTGGCGGAGGAGAAAGGTATCACAGTAAAGGGTCTGTCTCAGTGTAGAAGGGGAATAAGTAACTGAGGCKCTTCCTTTTCTGGGGTGTAAGTTAATTTCTTGCCATTCTCTTGCTTTGCTTTTGTGTGCTGATTTTATACCATGCCAGGCATCAGTGTTAATGATGGCAAATTATAATTTGCCTTTTTTTCTTTCAGGAACATCCCTGGCATCAATGGTGATGTCTGCTGACCACCCTGGCCTCACATTTACACTCAGTCTGTTACGAAGCGAGCCGACCTTCCACCAGCCTGTGCAGCAGTGGAGTTTTATCTCCGACTTTGCTGTGAGTTTGCATTCGGACTTGAATTTAGGGAAGCAAAGAGAATGTTGGTTTTTAACGTACTTTCCAAGCCGTCGTCAGCACTACAGGATCAGTAAGCATCAACTCGTTTGGATGCAGTCACGTATTTTCATTACATAATGAACAGTCAGAAGTCCCTGGTGTCCCTGGAGCTTGAGTCCAGAGRCCTGAACCCGTGCTCCCGCCGGCACCATTCATTGAGCAGGCCAGTGCTGGAGCTGTGGCCTCTCTCGAAGAATTTGCCTTAACGTTATCTCCCTTGGCATTGCCGGGAAACTGTGACCCAGGAGTTGCTGCTGCTGTTATGAGAAGCTGGATTTTTCCCCACGTGCGGCAAAGCTGCTTAGCTCCTGCTGAGCTGGGGAGTCAGTGGGAGCTATTCTGGCCCCAAAGCCTGTGCCTCTAAGAGGGCAGAAGAGGCTTGCTTAAAAGTGKCTTGCTTCTGTGAGAGGGACACAGCCCAGTTACTCAGCTCTTGCTGAGCTGGCAGGAAAGGAGCCATTTGCATTCACTAAAAGTCCAGCCAAAACCATCTTCTCTTCGGAGAGATTTAGTATGTTAGATTTGGACATTGACATGTTTGATTCCCACCACCACTGTGGCAAGGTCGGTCCCTCAGAGGCCTGATAGTAGGTATATTCTGTATTAGTCCTCCTTTTACAGAGAAGTAGAGAAGAGGCRGCATGTGTCAGCGCCTTGCCTATGCTGCTGAAGGCGTTGGTGCACGCGCTTCCTGCATGAGGTAAAGCACCATGATCGTAAACAGCAATGTCTAGGTTCGTCAAAGTGTTTAGGATGCTGCTGGGAATCCAGCGTCACCTCAGGGGCAATGCGAGCTGAAAAAGTGATTGTTCAGAGACGGTGGAGAAACGCTCATTTCTCTAATCTTTTCGCAGGTACGAGATTACTCAGGTACTTACACTGTGAAATTCATCCCTTGCACTGCTGCCCCYGGTCAGCGATATGCCCTTCCCGTCATCTGCAACCCACGGGACCCAATTGCGTTTGATATGGACATCAGGTTCCAACAGGTACACCATTTTACTTAGGACTTACACATTTTTCYGTGGAGCCTCATGGGCAAAACCAGCCAAAAGCAAATTTAGACTGAAAGGCAGGTGTTTGTAACCACTGAAAAGAGATGTTCTGGCATAGGCCATCCAGTACCAGTTGTCAAGAGAAAATCATGGACTATTTCAGATGGCTTCAGAAGAAGTCTTACAGTTCTTGTAGATTGCTCTATATCTCATCTTCTCCGGTGAGATAAAATCAAACTACATTAATTTTTTTCCAGTAATTAAAATCTTATTTTTTTACCATTTATTYACCTCATAGTCCAGGTTATTCCCAAGTACTTTGCTTCTTTTTTTCAGGAAGGCAGGAGCTGAAGGGGGAAGAAATTTTAGTTCTAAGCGAGATTGTTTTAAAAAATAACTTGTAGTCCTGAGGTTGATTTTAAAAACTGAGATTCAATGTAATTGAATTGTATCAAGAGGGTCTTTTTCTCAAGCAGTGGGAAACACTTCATTCAGAGTTAGTGTGGCTTTGTGACAATTTTCCTGTATGTATTAAAGCAAAAAAAAAAAAGCAAAACCCAACAAAACACCAACAGTGCACCAAGTAGCAGTAACTTATTATTGTAGACTGTTGCAAAGACCAGATTTTCTGTTGTGGTTAGCTTGAGGAATGACTTGAATAGCATTTGGAGACCAAGAGCTCTGAATCTGAGACTTAACTTCCAGTGAACATACCAGACTTTTTAAAACCTCTTAGTATAACAATGCATCCTTCGGTCAATTCATAAAAAATGACCTGATTTTTTTTTTTTTTCTTCCCCTTAAAGTACTGGATATCTTGGAGGCCTTGTCAGCGTCAGTCAGAGCTGTTCAGCCCTTTTGACCATTAGAGAGCTGCTCTTTAGCCTTCTGCTTCATTATCCAGTTGCATGGCACGTGTGGCCAGTGGGGAGACAACTGTATTTCCTGCAAGTTAACTGAAGGTCTCGGTCTTGTTTGCTCAAACAATTGGTGTTGAATCTGATTTAAAGATACCGCTTCAGCAATAGCCTTCCTGCTGCCACCTTGTAACGCAGGACAAGAACGCTACGCAGGAAGAGGAAAATGATTTAATGAGGAAGGAAATAACTGGAGTTGTGGTGGCATTTGCATATTAAGTTAATTTTGCACTTCTGTGTATATAATCAACACCCTTACGACT
Organism: Oceanodroma leucorhoa; assembly: GCA_030449065.1. Classification (NCBI taxonomy): domain Eukaryota; kingdom Metazoa; phylum Chordata; class Aves; order Procellariiformes; genus Oceanodroma; species Oceanodroma leucorhoa. Next base: position 3,805,417 of record JASVER010000030.1, read on the forward strand.
GTTACCCCTAGATGCTGGGTTTATTGTGGTCAACAAGATTAAATAGTGGCGTGAGACAGTTTAGTTCTTTACCTTATTTCTGTGTTGGAGAGCCGTTTGCCTTCTGTTCCCCTCTACATCGCCCTGCCATTACACGCGTGGCGGGTCTCGCAGCACTCCCRAGTGCGGGGTCACAGGGCAGGCACAGACCTGTGGCCCGGAGCYGGCTTCCTCCATCCAAATGTGCTGGGCTCTGTTGGGCTCCTGCAGCCTCGAGGTGTTTGTGGCGGGGAAGGCAGAAAGGCGGTGATGGGGAGCGACCTACCATTGCGCCAGAGGAATTAACCTACTGCAGGGCAACTCCTGTGTTGTCTCCAGGCGTGGGCCRTTGGCCAGGTTACTTTTCTGGGCAAATTGCGGGCAGCTTCTAGGTGGCAAGTGGAACGTGCACAGTGCGGCCGGGGTGAGCAGAGGCAGACGAGGTTTCCCGTCCTGTGCTCGTTGGTTGGAATATGCGGATTGTCGGTTAGAGTAGGGGAGATGAGTTGGTGTTGAGCTAGGTTCTGGTCCTCATCTAGTTTTATCGGCCTCTTGCCCACAGCCCTCCTCTCCCAGTAACTTTTGAAAGTGTCACTGAAAARATACAATGCTGTCCTGTATCTAAGGAAACAGCTATCTTTTGCTGTTTTACTCGGGAATGTTGAAATAAAGCACTACAGTTGTGCTTCTCATCATGACCCATTAAAATACACAACAGGAGGTTTATGTATGTATGTAGGAGGGATTCTTATAGATGCTGTGTGCTGCTGAAAGGTTTGATCAGCACATCACTGCTATGGCAGTGGTGTACAATGGTCATTGTAAAGGCATTTGGTCACAACCAAGGCATTTTTTTGATCATTGAATTTCACTTCGCCCCACAGGTCAGTGACCCAGTGGCAGCAGAGTTCAGTCTAAACACTCAAATGTTTCTGCTGTCCAAAAAGGAGCTTTGGATATCTGATGGATCGATGGGATTTGGAGAAGGAGCTGATGTAGCCTTTACCAAAGGTAAAAAGTCAATTGTACATTCAGCGTATTATGAAAGCTAAAACAGAATCACTTTTAACAGGAGCTGAGYATGTATTTTACTAGTTTTATAACCCCTACATGGTCTATGTATTTCCACYGCAAAAAAGTAAAATACAGAAGCATTAAAATATCATGTAATTTAGTGTAACTAGAACAGGYTTTGGTTCTGTTTACGGGCTCTGAAAGGAAAAGCATTCCAAAGGTAGGTGCAGAATTTGGTGCATGTATCTGAAACTGCAGTTCTGAAAACTCTTGCTCAGTTACTGCATAATCACATATTCCCCTCACTCTGGTTGTTTTGCTTTGAAGCTGCCCACACTAGAACTTTTTACTCCATTTTGAGGGGCCTAAGTAATTTTTGTGCTTAGGTTATTCTAGTCAGAAGTGCAGGAATTGAATACCTGTACACCTGAGGCTCCTTGACTTGGTCGTGCACCTGTTCTCAGTTGCAGACTGGATGCACAATAACTGCAGTGGGCTTCAGCCAAGCTCCTCAGACTCATTCTTGATTTCCCCCCCCACACACACACACTTCTGGCCCAGGGCAGGTGCTCTCACACCCTGTACTCACTCACTGACTGGAACTGTTACCAGGTTCCAGGGAAACTCCTGGTAATGGCAGTACTGGACCAGAAATAATTTTGGGTTTTATTGGTCCCTTATTGGATTATCAGTTTGAAAACCAAATGTCCTGTTAAGAAGTTTATTTTGCTTGATATAATGCTATCGGGTTGGATAGTTTCTTATATGTGAATATGGGTTGCCCTCTAGTGAAGAGAAGGGAAAAGCTTGCTTAAAAAAGAGCTGCACTGTTAAGAACTACACGTCAGTACGAACTGTAACAGAAAGTAAGACTAAAGCTAAACTAGTAGTAACAGCCATGGAACATACTGTCTTCATGTGCAAAGGGAAATACACTTAAAGCTAGCTAATTCCTGTCCTGAGAATTTTTAACAATGGTTTGGTATTAACTTAATTTAATAATTTTAAATTGACTGGTATAATGTAAAATGTATTAATCTGCTTTACTAGGATCTGAAATCTATGGCCGAGTGATGGTGGATCCAGTTCAGAATCTTGGTGACTCCTTCAGCTGCAACATCGAGAAGGTGTTCCTTTGCACCGGTGCCGATGGGTACGTGCCCAAGTACAGCCCAGACAATCAGGAATACGGGTGCCTGGCTGACTCGCCCTCTCTCTTGTACAGATTCAAGATCCTGGTATGTAAACGAAGAGTTAGGGTAGAGTGTGTTCTTAGATAGCTGATTTCCATGTCGATCTGGAAATACTAAACTGACTTCCTTTAGGATAAAGCTCAACCTGAGACACAAGTGAGAGCCTTTGGAAACCTGGAGTTTCATGCTACATTAGCAGCTGATCACGCAGATGCTTTTCCTCTAGTAAAACAGCCTGGTTCTGATGGTTTCAGCCTGTCATCTGCTCCACTCTTCCAGGTAAATTGTCCGAGAAGTGTATCGCAGAAATTCTTTCATGCTAAAAGACGACCGAGGTGGAGAACAGAGCACGTAGGTAATCACGGGCACCGTGTTAGTCAGCGACAGACTTCAGCAACACATTTACTTTGTTCCCTYTCCCTAACGGTGTAGAAACAGTAACAGCATCGCTTTGGAACACTGAGCTACCCTTCTGCAGCCTTGCTGTCACTGCAGACAAGTACACCTCTGACAAGTCACTGGTTTAGCTTACTATGGGGCCTTTTTACATAAGAGAAAATGAAGAAATTTGACTTTATTTTCCTGCAACTGGGGAAAAAAAAAAAGAGAACTATGCATCCTGCTTTAAGACAGATTAATTCAAATTCCTGAAGTCGGGTTCCTCTTGCCTAAATTAAGACTAGTGTTTTGTTCAGTAAATGCAGTAGCCTTTCTGCATTAACACTAGAAAGAAATAGGCTCTCCTAGAACATAGTTTATCTGACCTACTTCAGCAGTCTGCATTAATCCTATCTCCAAGTGCCTATTTCTGCCGTTGACTTTAATTAGACAGATTTGGCAGCAAACTGGGGACATCTGTCTGGATGAATCTGATGCTTGGCGTTTTCCAGTTTATAGTAAACGTGCATGGGGAGGGTTGTTCTGGTTTCTTGSGTTTTTATGTTGTTTGGCTTTTTTTTAAGGTGGCAGCTGGCCGAGAATGGTACATTCACRCTATTTACACGGTCCGATCAAAGGAAAATGCACGCAGGCACAACGGCAAAAGAAGTCTTGACTACCACCACGTGTTGCCCTCAACTGAAGGAGGAGTTAGCACCGCAGCCTTTAAACGCAGCAGAAGAGCCAACCCAGACGGCCCAGTCTTCATGCGAGACATGGGAGCAGATAAAAACAGGGGCACGAATATTCAGCATATTGCACTTGACCGTTCTGACAAAGCTGTYATCATCCAGAAAGAGGTGGTCCCAGCTGGCGTGCCGCATCACAGGCCGGTTCTGGAAATCACAAGCAGGGACTCTGGAAACAGTATTGTACCCGTCGCTACTGGAGGCTTGACAGGACTGCTGGTTCTGATCTGCACTGTGGTCATAACTCTTTCCTTGTTGAAGCAGAGGGAACAGCCCTCCGCTGGGAAAAGCAAAGCGCCCGTCAGCCACTCCGGCAGCGGTGACACTGCACCCACCCGACGCAGCAGCAGCGACAGTTCAGAAGTCTAGCCCATTTCTTGGGTGCTTGTCTTTTAACATATAATTTCACCAAAAAGCAGACTCTCAACTCTAGCTCTTGGCTGAYTCCTTTGCGCAGACAAGTGGCTGCTCCGGTTCTCATGCTAGTTCGATCGTTTGTAATGGGCCGCTATTTCTGACAGGGTCGGTGTGCTAGGTTCGCGCGTGAGTTACTTATTTATAGAATTTAAACTAGTACTGCAGGAATGGGAGTTGATGCTTTTTTCTTAAACCTAGTTTTTCTTTAATGTTYTGAATATATGCAGCTGTAAATGTGCCTTACATCCACCATGAAAGGTTGGTTCTTAGAAGGATGCTGGTTTTGATTACATGTACAGTATCTAGCTTTCGTATAACTAGTTTTGGGTTTTGTGTTGTTGTTTTTTTAAATARTTATTGCTGGGGAAGGAAGAAGGTAGTAGTATTAGAATGGAAGCTAAGTAGTAGATGATAGTGTTCTTTTAAATGAGTGATACCAACAGTTTTGTCTCAAATTTTAATGAGGACTTCAGACGCGTGGACAGTGGTGGGAGACTCACGCAGGTAAGGCTATAGTTGCAGTTCTCTGTAAGGAGAGCAYTCCATGTGATCAATGAGAATCAGAACTATATTGTAAAGCCACGCTAGAAAACCAGGATGTTAATTCTTAGGTGCTGGCATTAAGTGCTTTCAGACATCCTTAAACAGGATGTTTGATGTTCTAGTACTTCAGAACAATACTAATGACTRCTTTCCCATATTGTACCGTAATTGCCTGTCTTCCTTTGCTTGATACAGACATCATAGCATCAAACTACAAGGAAATACTTCTAAAAGGTAGTTTATTTTGCCAGATGGCACTGGGGGAACACACTTGTATCATCTAGAGCAAATACTTTGCTGCGGTTTTTTTACTTCTACTTGATAGAAAATGCATTTTCTATAACTGTAGGCTACCATTTGGGAGACTAAGGTTTAGTTCCTTTCGCTTTCTGCACGCTGGCACTTGGGAATTGTTAGCACCAATGAAGTGCAGTTCAGCTATTTAATAAATCTTTCCCTTCTGCTACCCCTAAAGGTTTTTATTCTGACTAGTTGTAAAGAAGCAATCATGGCTTGTTGTGGTTTGGGTTTTTGATGGTGTTTGGGGTTTTTTTGTGAAAAGGAATGCTTTGCAAAGAATGCTTTTAAAGATTCAGCATYGCAGCATTTTTGTTTAAGGTACACTAAGTGTAAGCAGTTAAGACTGAAGTCTTCTAGGGCTGCCATGACAATTCAACTTGTAAAGTGGTGTAGATTGGCTCTCAACTCTGCTGTACACACCACGTTCTTCTGAAGAGCAAAGTATGGCTACTCAACCTGTTTTCMGCTGATGTCTGCAAATCAGTCACCTGCAAACAGAAACTCATTTAATGTGCTAGTAAGAACTGTACCGCTGTACTTGAAATGTACATGTGTGAGTTCTCAGCTTTTTCTTAAGTCTCCTTTTGCTTAAGTGCTTAAGCTCCAAAAAGCTGATTTTTCTAGGGGTGCATTTCTCCCTGTTTACACAACACTGATGCCTTTTGGTGTGTGTTCTTAAAAGAGCCAAAACAGAGCAAAGATTACTCAGTGCAGACTGAACATCTGTTATGTGGGGGTTTTTTTTCCTAGTAAATCCCAAAATTATGCTACATTAGATGATGGCATTGGGAAACACGCAATTTCATCTCAGTCATTATATGCCGGACCCACAAAAAAGGGYGGACCACGCAGGAAGCACTCGCACACGGTAGGGTTTGACTAGCTCAGTGAACAGCGTGGATTGCCAGACAGTGCCCATCTTGCACGCCTAGAGCCAGCACCGGTTCTTCTCACAGTAACCAGGACTGTCTCTGCACTTACCATAGCTGTCCGAGAGAAGCAGGTTGTTTTACACATCGTTATGTTTTCTGTTCTGACTCGTTGCTGTTTGCCAATAAAAACAATTCTACCATTCTTCAGCCATTCTAATTAAGTACAAACCTCGGCATAACTGATTACCTTTCTTCTGGCACAGATTTTAAGCAGGAAAATGTTATAATTTTGTTCCGATCTGTATGTATGTTGATCATTAGTCCTTTACCTAAATACCTGGCCTCTCCACTAACGTCAAAGAACAGAGTATATTTGTGCAGTCAAATTAAGTTCAGTAACGGTAAGGTCAGAGCCACAGAATTTAAAGAGATGGAGTTTGACTGGTGGTGGCTTGTAAYGAGGAGACATAACTAAATAGTTCTATTGATCATAATGGGAAAAGTGTTTACAACACCCTAAGAGGAAAAAAAATTGGGGGGATGACTAAATAAATAGGTATTCGAGTGGAAACATGAATAAAAAAAAGTCACGTGAAGCCTTATTAATAAATGAAGCCTATTTATTACTTCAAGTGTTAATGGTAAAAAAAATTCAGCACAGCTGTTCCATTTAAAAAAGTGAAACTACATTAAGTACTATGTTTCTAGTTCAGTAAACAGATGAACCCGATGTCCTTTAATGACATAATAGTTGAGCATTATACAGTACATCTTATGAAGACCCGTAAATTAAAGAACTACTTTTTAAATTTAGTGATTACAAAAATTCTGCATTCACAGCTTTAGCTTCTTTTTTCTTCCACGACCATCAGGAGTACCATCCATTTTGCGCTTCTGTGCCTGTAAGGTAAGTTTTTTAATAAGTTATTGTGATACAAAAAGATTGTAAGCAAGCAATGCGTTTCAAGTCAAAGCAGAGGGAGGTGATTTACACCCCGGCAGCTTTAAAATGCGATAAATTGCAAATGTTGCAATATGGCAAATATCCACATCCTCTGCAGGATAGCTGCTGTTTTGTATTCTTCCAATTCTGGAAGAGTAGGATTTCATAGAGGTAAAAAGTGTAGAGAAGCAAATAAGGATGTTATAAAGCTTCCTCTTTATGAAATGGTATTTCTAAATACCTGTTTAAATATTCTGCAAACAGTTCTAGGAAGCTTATTAAACCACCGCTCTTAACTTTACTGACTGCTGCAACACATCTGCAAAGTAAGTTGTGCTTCTAAGTTTTTGATACAACAGCTCTAGGCAACAACTACTTGAACAACAAATCTAGGCAAGAAAATGGGTAAAGTTGGTATCTCCTTTACAAAGCAGGCCTGTGTATTTAGCAATACTTTGAATTTAGTCAGCAAAGAGAGCAGTCAGGCCTCTGTGCTGTTTTTATAGTCAGGCTTATCTAGCTCTAGAAGCCCATTTCATGACACCACACACACCCCCCCACAAGGAGAGTGATAGCAGAGAGCAGAGTCTACACAGGAACACTTGTAAACAGATCTGTAGCATTCCCAAAGCGGAGTGAATGGTCTGCATCGCCTATGTGTCCCTCTCAATGGTAAACATATCATTTTTTTAAGGACAAAAATCAATCAAAAGGCCAAATAAACCTCTGGTTTATTTTACCAGGGTAAACCTATACAGCGTACCAGCTCAGTGATCCAAACCATAAGAAGTTTATCTGCTCCAAAGCATGTGAGCTACAATTTAGAACCTAAACTTATTTTCCTTTATTTGACATCGTAACTGTACTAGCTGAATGACAGTGTGAACTTTAAGCAGCTCTTAACATTGCCCTGTAAGGTTTTTTGTTGTTGTTTTTAAATAACTTTAGATATCATCACTTGTCCTAGACAATCAGAAAAGCACCCTGTCTTCAAATGAGCTTTTCCACAGAAATGCCTTTTTAAATCTTACCGAAGATGGTTTTGGTCCACGTTTCTTCTTTTCTGCCTTTTCCTTTTCTTCCAGTTCCATGTTTTCTCTTTCAATCAGGGTGATTAAAGTATTGCATCTCCTTTGCAGCTCCTAAATTGCAGAACATATTCACTCACTACATTAGGCAGCCACTTAATGTAAAAATCATATTAAAGTAGCTAAGTTTTTGCTATATCTTGGCAGAGCGAAAAAGGAGTGAAATATTTTTTGATAGTTAAGGCCTGGCTTCACAGGAGCGGATTTGATCGCAGATGTTTGCTTTTTAAAACATGTTTGTACTTAACTCACTCAAATTCATGTTGATTTTGGAAAACGGGACCTTGGAATTTTGAATTTCTCCTCCCATAAGACTTTTTAGTTTACTGCATTTGCCATCCACTGCAGTTGTTGGAAAGTCTACAAAAATTTAATGTATTGTACACGTGCACATACCTCAGTATTTCAGAAGCTGTTTAATTAGCCTGGTGTATAACTATGTCATCATGGGTACTCACAAACAAAAAGCGAAACGGATTAATACGTACCATTGCAGTTCTGGACTTGAGAAACCAGTCAAATCTGAATTGCGGGGAGTTCCGGATACACTGTCTTAATTCATCATAGACGTTTTCTTTATCGAATCCTAGCTTGTGAAGCATACAGATTAGAAAGCGATCCTCCTCTTCAGTGTAATTCTTCCCTTTATTAGTGCCGTACGATATTCTTAGCTGGTGGAAAGGGGCTTTGTATCTGCCAATCTAAACAAAACAAATCATATAAAACCAAGAAATAGTTCAGGATTGGCATGGAACTGTTTTATACGAAAGCAATACATCACATGAAGACAGGCAGATGAACAATACCAAGTTAGAAAACTAGATCTTTTATGATCTCTGGTGCTAAGTCGCCACATGTAAGGAACCGTGGGTTCTAGACAGTGAATTTACCAACACCATCTAAGCTGGTAAATTCTGGTTTAGACAACAGACAGCTTTGTGATCTTCTGATTAACGGCAGACTTCAGACCTGTCACTACATCTGAAAACAGGCAAGGCTTCAACTGGCAATGATCATTTTTTAACACACAAATCCTCGGGAATGGTCAAAATTAGAGTAAGAGTAAAAAGGTACATGAGGCTGTAGCACACGGTTCAGCTGCGTTCTGGTTAATTGAGTCAGACACCATTCTTCCCAACTTCCCTAGAAGAGMGGTAACTAACGAGTCAAACCTGAAGTGGGGGGAAAATTCTGATAGACTGTCTTAATTTACTACAAATCAGTTCATTACCAAACCCTGGTTGGTGAAACGTAGACCAGAAYGAAAGCCTCCTCTGCTTGGTAAGTCTTCCCTTTTTAGGTAAGTGCGTGMTCTAAACGTGTATATATAGCATTTTCAGTTAAACGGGTCCAAAGGAAATTCTGCTTCTTCAAAAAGCATGTAGTTATTGGGACTTTGTTATACGGCACTACGAACTGTTTGCCCTATGATAAAGATGATTGTTACGAACAACAGGTTAGGCCATATCTAAAGTTACCATCACAGCTATCAGCCAGGACAGCACTTCTATAGAACGGAAAAGCTATAGGAAGCGATTAGTGAGGAATACGCAAAAGAGGCAAATACCACGCCCAACACGTTGTCTTCACACGTTCGTAACATTGGCTAGACRCAGAATCCTGCATCTCGCCTCACTGGCACAGGGAAATAAAGGAAGCAAGAAGGGCAGCGAAGATGATACCTTTGTATCAAGTGCTTTTTTAATGCTGATTCGTCTCTGAATTCTGGCTTCTCCTCTTTCTATCTGAGCCATGATCTTCTCTATGTCTTGGAGTTCGTTGCATCTTTCCCAGAACACAGCTAAGAACAGAACAATTGGTTAGTTTCTTATCATGCAGCTTAAAAGTTAGGGGTTTTTTTTTACCTTAAAAAAAGATGTTAGCTGTTACTTTCTTTTACCAGAACTTACTGCTGTATAAAAATAGGCATGCCTTTACCTGATGAGGAACCTTCAGTTCCTGATACCATGTGTTGCAGTATTACAAATGCTATTTTGAAGGGGGTAGATATAGGAGTCCTCAGTTTAAATGAGGTGCGATACAGGCCAGAAAGGTTTTTGTTAGCCAATCTCCTGCTCAAAGTCAAAAGCTTCTTAAAATGGAAACGGATATAACAGCAATGCATTTTTACAGAGGGAAGGCAGGAGGGCAACCGAGTGGCCAAAGACAAAAGCAAGTGTCTAAAAGACAATTAGGTGTTTAAATAAAAGGTTTTTTTTAAAGAATTTTTCACATCTGTAAGCTGCTATATACCATTAGACATTTAGCCCCAGGACCTCGCAGCTGCACTGCAGTAGAAAACACTTCTGAGACATCAGAGGTAAGTAGCCAAGTGGACTTAGGTTACAAAAACCAAGGGCTATTACATATTCAGTCACGAAATGGTTACTGTATCCYACTCTTGATGAGGATGAGGTAATAAAGGTGTGAAGATTCAAGAAAACTACTGGTTAGTGAATACAAGGAAAAGTGAAATCTCTCCAGCTMAGCCTTGTTTCTCAGCATTTCATTTTGCAAAAATTAACAAGAATTGAAGACARCACTATGCAGTTGGAGCAGATTTAGGATATATTAAGGTGGGTCAGCAGCAGCTGATACGCACATTTTAGTACAGCTTTAATTATGCAGGGGCTAAACATGGTAAAATCTAGATCAGTAGATCCCAAATCCATCAGTACAATTCTACCCTWTAAGTCTTCAAGAGCCGTGTAAGAAATTCTCAAACGTAAGATGTTACTATGTTCGCAGGCAGTTCAGACTAGGAAAGCAGCATTAGTACRCCCTCACAGAGTTGACTACTTCAAAAGTAAGTTACCTGAATACTCAATGACTTCCTCTGGGGTTTTTCCTTCTACTTCTCGTGCTATGTTTTCAATGTCATCACGGCCCCACTTCTCATTAGCTTTGATAAACTGGTTAAAATCTCTCTTATTCCAGTTCGTGAATCCCTTTAGAGCAAGCAAAAGAAAACATTGCACAGAAGTTTAGCATTTGTCTCTCTCCAAATTCGTTTTGATAGACTTCTTYAAATGGCCTGTAACACTTCCATCGTTCCAACAGTATTAAACATCTGCTTTCTCTGCAGTTTAATGTTAGTAGAAAAACTGTTTTTATACTGCAGTCACTGTAGTCTCCCCAGCTGAATACTGCATAATGATGAGCACTGGTTCTCTACCTACCTACCAGTTTTGGATAAAAGTCTTCAGCTCATAAATTAAACCCTCCTACCAATATTCTCTGAAAGAGAACACGGGATCACTTTTTAAGAAGAAAAATCCCTCCAGTGAAGCAATAGTCGCTATAATGGTTTTCTTTTGTCAAAAAAGGCCCACCACGTGCCTCACAGATGCCATCAGCCATTTCCCCGGTCACTCTCCCTCAGAAGGTCTAAAGCTAGCTTGTGATGATAGTCCCTGGGGACAGAACTAGCAACGCTGACATTATCAGCTGCCAGAAGAGGCGGAGTTCATATTAGCAATAACTTCTACAAACAGTAAAACATTCTGCCAGCTGTGTTACGACTGAGCCACAGGTTACTTGATTGTACTGTTTTTAATAGTAAACTGTTCCAGTGCATTACTACTCAAACAAGAGATCTTGTCCTATAATCCCTGCCCCCCRCAAAATACAACAGGAAAATGTAGTACCCAAATAAGGCATAACAGGCATTAACCTGTTTTAAATTATTTAAATGTACACGCTACCTAATTATACACCTATTCAGCTTATATCCTCTTAAAGAGAGGGACACTATCCACTACCAGTCATGGTTTAGGAAAACTGACCACCTGCAGCAGTCACTTCAGGAGTGATCCCTTGGCAGAGGATACACTTTAAATACCGATGCAGAAAGTAGCACACTCAGCTCTGCAGCTCATCCGCAAGGTCCGGCAGCTGAGAAAAGATGTCACAGCCTACCGGCAATGCAGCCTTGGGACGCCAGACTGACACTGGGCTAGTTCTTGCTCTTCAGGCTTAAAATGCACAGACCGTAGMTCAGATTCAGCAGAAGCTGAATGCACTAATTTGGTGCACGTTCTTCAAAGGTATCCAGGCCTGCGACAAACCTAATGCTAAAACCTCTTTCTTKTCAGTACGAATCAAGATTTGCAGCTGTGTTAACAACTATGGCATGTGTGAATCGATGCCCAAGAACTGTTCCTGTAACACTGCAGAACACAACGCAAGCTTCAGCTGATTTCAGCCTCGCTAAAGGCCCAACTATACCTGGGTTAGAAGCTTCTCTTTTTCTTCCAGTTCTTCATCATTAAGAGGTTCAGCCTCATCAATCTTAAGCTGCTCTTCCTTTTGTGCTTGGGCTGCATTTGGCAGATCAGGATTACGAGGTACCTGAAAGGTTTTGCATTTTGTAAAATTTGATTAATTTTTCACAGCTAATTGCTAATTGTCACTTTTCTGCTAATATAACCTAATCATTTGTTCAGCTCAAGGTGATTTTTCTTTCATTTAAATTAGYGTGAAAGGCAGGACAAGTACATATACTCCTAATGTTGCAGTAAACTGTTGCAATGTGTGAATTCTTCAATTACCTTGTACCCAATTGTTTTCCTGTAGTAGAGAATCTCTTTTTCCAATAGTTCAAACAGGCGTGGAGGAAAGAACTGAAAGTCCTGTACATTTGGCTGTTTTGGAGGCCGTGGTGCCTGAAATACACACARAGTTTGTATTTAACTCCCTTTCACATCCAGAAGCTGTTCGCTTGTAATAACTGATTTCAGTCGGGGGGGGGGGGGGGGACACCAGGGCCCTCCATTTTTAAAAAAAAAAAATCTCTTTAAAAAAAAAAAAAAAAAAAAAACAAAAAAACAAAAAAAACACGCCACGCCATGCAAGAGACAACTGCAACCATGAAGAATTCTAAAAGTAAGAGACCCGTGAAAAAAGGGGAGAGGGTGTTCTGGCAGGAGGAGGAGGCAGCTGGGGAAAGAGTCACACATGCATCCCCCCTGAACAAAATTCAGGTGTTCTGCGYGGCCATAAGGAAATCTTCCACAGGTAAGGAATATCCACAACTGCTTAAATAAAAATAAAGTAAGAAATACCTTGGTATTACTCGCCTAACATCTCGCAAGTTTCTTACTTTTCTCTCACAGAAGTTTGTCTCAAGTCCTTTGGATTTTTCTAAATTTAAATTGCCTCCTCAATTTATAGAAGTGAATAGAGCAGTTTTTATCAATAGAGACCAACTTCTTGCTTTCAGCTTTAACCATTTATCATGCATATTTGAATGATTTCTTTTTTTAACTTAGTCAACTCACCTTGGGTGCTTTTGGCTCACTGACTCGAAGAGCCTCTCTGAAGTAAGCATCCACAGCATAATTGGCTTTTCTTTCTCGTTTAGGTGGTTCAATCCACTCTGTAAATGCCATCTATAAAAACAAATCCCACCACCCCAAAAACCAGTAAGACCTTGCAAAATATTCAGACCAGCTACAAGTTTTATATAAAACGAGGTCTACATCTACTTCATTTAATAATAAAACTTATAAACTATTTTCATCGATTATATTGTATTTTAACCAACACTTCTTAAATAAATATGGTTCAATCATAAAACTTAGTGCTTTCCTCCAAAAGGAATGAAAATGTTACCTTCTGTTTTTCTCTGTAGTCCTCCCCTTCAAAATTATACACGCTGGACTCTGTATCCATTGTGAAATTCCTGAGTGAGCTTTCACCCATCTTTGAAAGTTTTTCATTCATTTCYGCAGTCTTGGAGGAGAGAGGAAAGAACAGCAGCAATTTTCAAAGGCACTTCATTACAAAACATCTCCTTTACAACAGCAGAAAAAACAAACTTGTCTGACCAATACGAAAACCCCCAATAGCAAAAAACCTCTTCTCTCCAGCTTACAATCCAGTTATCATCTAGGGATATACTATCTTGCCATCACATTTACAGGTGGGCTTCCGTTTTTTTRAAGTTTATCTCACCTTCTTTGCACCTCTTTCCAAAATGTGATCAATGTCTTCATCTGTAATCTCACTCTCCTTTGAGGCAAACACATGTGTCGCTCCATGTCTAATCATTTGTAGCATTTCATCCTTCCCAAGTTTGTTCAGGTTTTGATCCACCAGTCTTCCTGAAGACAAAAGCATTGGAGGATAGCAACTAACTAGCGAGTTTACATTACGGAAGGAGCAATACATGATTTTTCTCCCCCTTACATTTCCAAGTTAAAGCTATATCCTTTTCTCCCAATAAAGGAAATTCCAAATGAAGGATCTCCCCCACACCCCCCCTCAAAAAAAAACCCAAAAAAGCCCCAAAAGCCAGCAACATCTAGCCAAGGCCCACATACTTTTGCTTTACTATACATTAATTGTGTTCAGCAAACATCATTTTGGATGTCAGGTCTTCCATATAAGCTTTGTTATGGTGCATGTTTTCACAATTTCCAGACTAAATCTTATTGAATCTTTTTTTCAGAAACAAAGTTACTGATTCCAGTCAAGACAACCAAGAAGGTTACCTTGTCATCACTTCTCCCAATCTATTAAAAAAAGGCAAGACATTAATTTCTCCCGTTCAAAGGAGAAGTTGAGTGCTTAAAAAAAAAAAAACAAACCATAAAATCTGACTATATCCACTTGTACATATGTATCACTAGGGAGGAAATCAAAAAGTTAGCAAGGAAAAGCCTACCCCTACAGCAAAATAAATTTTCAAGTGGATCAGGCCTTTGCACTCTAKCTTCAGAGTTCAGCTGAGGCAAAACCGCCATTCCCATTAATTCTYACTAGCTGATTTCGCCATAGTTTACATGTTGTGGAAAAAAGGAGAGAATCGCATCATACATACAAACAAGTTGCCTTCATGTACTTGCCTTGCTGAATGACTATGGAATCTAGCCGAAGTTTCATTTCCGCACGTTCCACTATTCTTTCTTCCACTGTATTGTCCGTGATAAACCTGAACACTCGAACAGTCTTTGTTTGGCCAATCCTGTGCGCTCGATCCTAGGCAAAAAACCACCCCCAAATAACAACAAATTCAGTACTTGGTTTCCAGCATGACTAAATAATTAGTCTTCAATTTTTCATTAGTTTCAACAGACTAATTTACAAAATGGAATAGCGTAGGTTAGTTAAATCTTTATAGACATCCAATTAACATGACTACCCAAGATAGCACACATTCTTATCCGCATTGCAAGTTTTGGGGTGTTTTTTTAAATAGCATCAAGGAGTATGTCTCCAGATGTCATACCTAAACATAGTGCGTGTTAGGGGTTTTTTTGTTAAATCATACAGGGGAGAAGACCGGATGCTTCTGACCTTATGTAACCTTCTGTAAAAYCAAAGTATTTAAAAAATTATCTCTACGTACTGACCAAAAGCTACCTTCCYCAAAATTTTTCAGTTGTGCCACAAATATTTCAGGAAAAATACAATGCACCACCTCACCTGACTGGCAAATCATTAACCGCTGTGAGAATTAGTATTCTAAACATACACCTTTAGTGGTAGCTGGAACTATCTCGCTTTAGCTTCCAGACACCRGTTCTATCATTCTTTTGAACTAATTTTTGCTAGACTACTTGAGAATCTACAGCTTCACTGAAATAATTAAAAATAAATTTCCAAGATTTGTCACTGAAAGGCCTCATTTGTCAAAAAAACACTGGTAGTTTTTAAATCAGCTTTACTTTCTTATGTGGTCAGTAGTGTTCTTGACACTACTCCTGAGGTTGCAGATGCATGCAAACATACTTTAAAGAAACATTAGAGATGGTTAAAAGGAGCTTGCTCACTTCTCACCACCATAAAAGCAGGTTTTGAAAAGTTTAATTCAGCTTTTCTTTGTCTCATTTCCCAGGTATCAGAGAACACAGTGTAAACACGTTCACCTCCACTCTCCACAGCAGTTTTATAGTTTTGGGATTAACAAATACCATGCTAGATCTTTTCCTTTTTAAAAACAAAATAGGCTATTCTCATGAAATACTACTAAGAGTACTGTAGCATATATTCATACAATGATCTATGCAGCGGGAAATGCTAACCCAAATGTGACTAAGGGTTCCACATAGYGGAAGCTGCACTGGAACCAAAAGTCAATCTTAAAAGTACTATTCCTGTCCTAAAACAAGAAAAATACACCGATTTGTTTTGGAAATGCTATATCATGCCACACACACTTTACACATTTCTAGGAAATTGCTGTGAGAAAGAGAAGAAAAAAGAACATAATTTCCATCTGGAGCCTTACCATAGCTTGAAGATCTACTTGCGGATTCCAGTCCGAATCATACAGAATTACAACATCAGCAGTAGCCAAATTGATTCCAAGACCTCCTGCCCGTGTACTCAACATGAACACAAATTTTGAGCTACCCGGTTCATTATACGCATTAATAGATGCCTGAATAAATAAAAGGAACATAACAGTTGAACCGAATGTTTTACGAGTACTGTTTTTATTTAAGCGAAATACTTAAAATTTTAAGTACCTGTCTCTCGTCATGCGGTGTTTGCCCATCCAGTCTACAATATTCATAGTTTCGCCACATACAGTAATCTTCCAAGATATCTAGGACTCTGGTCATCTGACTGAAGATTAAGACTCTCGAACCTGTTTGGGTAAAAAGCTTCCTTATGTTTTCACCAAAACTTACGATCTGTCAAACTCTGCAGGTTTGCATTACCAGCAAGGGAAGGAGGGCAGCTCCATGGACTAAGAAGAGAAGTAGTCAGAATTTCAGAACCAATATATAATGCAGGGCTGCAGCCGCCGCTATCTTAGCGGCTGCGTGGGGCTTCGCTGCCTTCTGGGGTTAAACCACAACGGCCCTTTTTGGCACCCAACGTGGGGCTCAAAGGATTCGAGTAAACGACAGATGTGACTGGAGTGTGCCAGACCGAATTCACAGCTGTTACAGCTGTTTGGCTACTAATTGGCAGGCTCCTGTGCTTGCCACGGGGCTTCCTTGCCTTACTGTATCTTAGAGTTTAGTTAGTGCCTTTTTGCTTTTGCTTTCTGTTGTATTTCTTATCAAAATGTTCCCAGACAGAGTAAGATGATAACGTGAATATAAAAACATCAAGGAGCATAAAGAATGAAATTTTGAAGTATTTGGTTTGGATTTAAGGTATCTAGAAATAAAGTTAGTTCTTCTTAAAGACTTGTCAGTTTACTTACCTGCCAATAACAACCTCCAAAAAAATGTAAATGTAYAGTAATTTATGCATATACACACAACCATTTCCAACCTACTTGAGAGATTTAAATAGAACACAGAATATTACAAAGCTTCCACTTCCCTCTATATTCTCCTAGTATGACTCTCTTGTCCTTTGGACTGAAGGTCTAACAATGAACTCTCTTTTGTTTAAGATGATCATTTGATTTAAGACCAGGCCAATTTTAATTGTCACGTCTCAACAAGAAGCCTCATAGCAGAAAGAAAGCCAAGATCAAAAAAAGCACAGTAACCACTGAATTCTTCTTTTTCGGTCGTACGATGACGCGTATCGCCACAGATGCTTGAATGATACCTGGATACGAAGTACAGGTTACTTTTATATTACCTAAGGCTAAGGTTTGGATTTGGTTTTATTATTGTGCAATGGCTCCCCAGTCACAACTTTCCTCTGTTCCTTTAGCCAAGTTACTTCAGTAAGCATACTCATTAAAATAATGAGTTAAAAATTTATTCCAGACTCAAAAATTCTGTGGCGACTGAGTTTTACAGTAATGTCTTCCAGAGCTTTGTCCCCACTATCAAATAACTTTAAAATAACTGAGTGTTCCCCTATGTTAGYGTGCCTTAAAGAATTCACTAAACAAACTCGAGTTCTGCTCAAAATCACATCCAGCAAGAAAGACCAACATTTCACAAAGGATTTGACTTTAACCCCACATGAAGCCTTTGAATCTGAAATGGTACTTCACGGCAAATCAAAGGACTGGCTAAAACATCACATGGTTATGTTTCAAACAACCAATAATGCTAAGAAAGAAAACCTAAAGCCCAGACCAGTTGGTGTTTCTGTGGTCTCAATTTAGCTGGGATGAAAAAGAAAAAAATCAAAACACTTCACCATCACAAAAAGCCTTAATGGACTATTGATCCAATTATTTATGAAGGCACTTCACAAACTGTTTTTGTATACCAGCTTGACAGGCTGGTATCATGCTAGAAACCAACGATAATCCTGGCTAAAGCGTGCTGGTTTTCGCTCAGGATACACGGAAACATTAAGGAGCACTGACTTTCATTTTTATCACTGAACCAAACACCTCTCAAACAACAACAACAACAGCGAGACGCATACCTTGTTCTTTCAACTTAGGTAACAATTTGTCCAGTACTACCATTTTGCCACTGTTGGTGACCAAATGCATATCTGTTGTGTAAGGTGGACCAGGTTCTGCTCCATCAAAGAGATATGGATGATTGCAACATTTTCGCAGCTGCATGAGGATATTCAACAGTCTCATTTTGTCCAGCTTCCCAGCGGAATTCAATATATCTATATCCTTCATTAAGATTCGTGTATACCTACATCAAAGAAAGAAAAATCTTTTGTAACTCTAAAACAAAGTGGGCCTTTCTTTAAATGGTAAGTATAGTCAAAAGCTCACCCTCCCCCTCATTTCATCAGGTAACTCTGCATTGTTTTGTCATCACAAAAGTGTCACAAGGAAATACGTATGAGTTGGGAGTAGACCAGAAGGAATTAAATCAAGTTCCACACAATAATCAAGTCACAAGCAGCACATTCCTTCTGAGCCTTAACCACAGCACAGTCAGGTATGTGAATTACCATTCTCGTTGCATTTTGCTGAGACCCACATAAATTTTAACTTCCTTCTTTGGAGGCAAGCTTTTCTCTACATCAGCCTTAATGCGACGTAGAAGGAATGGTCGTAGCACCTGAAAGAGATTGCATCATTAAACCTATTTTGGAAACTGAAAAACTGAACAGTCAACAGACAAAAGCAGTGCAGATATTCTCTATCGTAAATGCTCACACACCAGACCTATTACCAGATCATCTGAGAAAGCAATCTATATGAACAGGTTATTATTATAGGAATATACATGTGCTTTYTTTGTAAGACACAAAGACTAGGCCAAAATCATCTTTCAGATGCTTCTATGCCCCTTGGTTCTTTTTTAATTTTGCTTGACTGAAATATTTATAGTCTCTTCATAGCCAATATTTTTAATGTAAGCATTTCAGAACCCTGAAAGCCAGAACTATCGACCCTTCTCYCCCCTCCAAAACAACTTTCTTTTCAAGAAATAGATCATCTTCTGAGCTTCACCAACCTATTCTGAAAGTCTACCATAGCTTATTCCAGAAATCATCTTACCCTAATACTCTGTCACAAGAAGCATTAAAGAATTATTTAGAACCTAACATAGATAAACATAACACCCAAAAAGCAGAAAGACTTACCATATGGAGACGTTCCACCAACTTTTGATCTCCTAGACAGTTGTTTGTATCAAACCATGAATCAAAGTCCTGTACCAACAAAATCATTGCTATGTAAGAGGTTTCCTTTCAAGGTGCAATGTCATTACAATGGTGAATAAATACAACTCAAGTGATTCTCTCACACAGGCAGTAAGTAAAAGAACAAATTACCCTCTTTGGTCTATTTTTATGGAAAGTCACACAGGCAGTAAGTAAAAGAACAAATTACCCTCTTTGGTCTATTTTTATGGAAAGCGCTATGAGACGTCTTCCAANAAAAAAAAAAGAAAAAACCAAGAAAACCTCCACACCATTGGAAGGGTGGGGGGGGGGAATCAATATCTGAGTCCTTTTCTGATGAAAAGGGTTCACTCATATCACTCCACTGGACAAATTCCATCTGGAAGAAGCATACTACTGCAGCACTTGATGAACAATGAAAAGGAAAAAGTAAAATTTTGGTGTAATGCACCACAAGGCTTCCCTTTCCACAGATGTTACACTCCCAATTCATCAAAACAGTTAAGCACATGCTTCACTTTGTGAAGTCTATTGCTCATTATATAGTATCTCCCAACTCAGAGGACAGAAGTCTTAGATAAACAATAAGGTAATTTACGGTTAAATATAAGAACAAAGTTCGTTGGTTTAGCCATCACAATGTTAAACCTATTTTGAAATGCAGTAGAGACCATCTTCACATTGTAATTTTAAATACCTCTTGTACGTGCTAGGCTCACAACAGTCCTTAAAAATGGCCAAGCTGAGAAAAACAGTCTACCCTACTACACTTCACAATTCTGGAAACATTTCTAACTGTCAATCTATCGTTATCAGTAACTGATACTCCTAACTACACRTATTCAGGTCTATTTTCAAATCTGGAAAACCAGCAATGTTCATTTTATTTGATTAGCAGAAATGAAAACTTACTTCAGATGAGTTAAAGACATCTGGCAAAAGGAAGTTAAGAAGCGCCCAGAGTTCATGTAAGTTGTTCTGAAGTGGAGTTCCAGTTAATAGCAGCCGATTTGTAGTCTTGAATTCCCTCACAATTTCTGATAACTGAAGGACATTGAGACATGAGCAAGTATAGAAGTATTACTAGTCCCCACACCACCACCTAATAACCCACACAAATCTCTCTTTCAGTGGAAGTATAAATTACCTTCGATTTCTCATTTTTAATCCTGTGGGCTTCATCTATAACTAGGTATCTCCAGTTAAACTTTTTGAATACTGACTTCTCTTTGATAAGCATTTCATACGATGTTACGCAGACATCCCATTCCCCAGGCAACAACACATCTCTGACAAAGGCAGCCTAGACAACAAGGTGACAGTTAATTATTGAGGCTTTGCCAAATCTAAAACAAAAAGAACATACTAGCGCTGTTAAAATTTTAAAACAATGTTGCTACTAAATTTGAAAGAAAAGATAAAATTAATTATAGAGGCAATATAACATACAACCACTAAAAAGCTTGACAATTTGGTCAGTGCTGAAGCTGCTAAAACCCTTGGGGCAGAGCAGAGAAGGGAATTCAGCTCTAACTTCTGGCTTTGGAAACTGCAGATGACTACCTACACACATGAGGTTTTCAATAGCTGAACTATAAGATCAGAACTCAAAATTGATTTTCTGTAGGTTTGCTTTGGTTTAAGTTTAGAAAACRGTAGGTTTTGAATATAAAAAATAATCCCAAGCTCAGCTTTATTTGGCTAACTGAACAATTCCTAGAACGCTGACATCCAAAGTTAAAAGCGGACACAGCAATTAGTCAGAATTCAAAATACAGACATGTATAAATGTCAAGAACTTAACTCATATAAGCAAGAAATATACTGAAGAAAGAATAAGAACTTTTGGATTCAAAAAAGATGCACTAAAAAAAAAAATCACAAGATATCAGACTTGCACCAGTGACCTCCAGAACTATTTAAAGTTTCATAGATATTTTAGTCATTTCTAACCCAACAAACTCTGAAAATAGAGCTAGCTGCCCTTAGAATAAAAAAAAAAAAAATAATCTGCTGACAAAAGCAGAAGTTTAATGGCACCAGTAATAACTCTTCCTTCCAAAAATACACGGGTAACTCCAGTTGACCAATCTACAGATGTGCCATCATATTCCATGTTTTTTAAGTTTTCTTTGCTGCGCTAAAAAAAAAAGTAGCAAACAACTGGTACTGAAGTAACAAAAAGAGAATGATTGAAATAGTGAAGCTGTAAGAGGCTGAACAATATTTTCTCTTTTAATTGACAAAATTCAAACCAAATAAGATCCATTTGCGTACCATGTTTACCAGCCAACCCACCTTGCCCACTCCAACATTAAGCTGACAACTGTTTTCAGGAAACAGTCCCTTCATGACAGACCCCATAATCCTCTTAAGAGCTGCTGTTASAGCCAATACAACGTACTGCACTACGTAGAGCAGAAAACAAATTACTTTTTTACAGCTTTATATATTCATACAGAGGACAGCACTTTACATGAAACACCTTATTTTCCTATTTTAAGATTTATCGGGTTTTGTTGGTCTACGCGGTGTATTGCCTTCACAAAAGGAGAGGGAAAACCTTTGGTCAARAAATTATGAGTGTAAAGTGATGAAGCAATAGCTGGGCAACGTAGGTGTGAATTCTAAGCCGGTTATATTTTAAGGAGGTAGCACTTGGAGATCTTACTCTTTAACTACTACAAATCCAAGTACTATCCTTCCCTGTGGACGAAAGGTAAAGGACAGCAGGATCACGTGCTGGATTTACACAGGAAAAACAACCGCATCAAAACTTACTCGCTGGTCTTTGTCACCTATCAAACAAACTGCTCGAAGTGTAGGTACCCATCTCTTGAATTCATTCATCCAGTTATGTAGAGTGGACTTAGGAACTAACACCATGTGAGGACCAGGAATATTTCTGTAGTGTTTCATATACCCAAGAAGAGAAATAGTTTGCAGTGTCTTCCCAAGACCCTGGAAGAGACGTTAACGTGTCAGAAAAAAAATCTCTCAGGAAGCACCTTTAAAAAACCCAACAGTGAGCTCCGAGTATGACATGGAAGACACAGCAGCCTGAACAAATGAGTGAGATACATTGAAGACAGTGCTACTCACAAAAGGCATCAAAATCTCGGTTAGGGAAAGCCTGTACAGCTTCCCGCATTATATAAAAAAAGTAAGGAGAGTAACATTTTCAAACCTTGGATTATGAAGTTAGAATTTTGCCTTACCTTTCAAATAAGACACATTCTTAGAAGCGTAAGAAAATATTATTTCATAAAATTTTGTTTTGTAGGCTAGGGTGTACTCAGATTATCTATTTAGAGGTCAACGAACTTTACAAACTGGATGTCTGCATTCTCTTAAACTTGAAATAAAGTGAATAAATAAGAACCCTGTAAGGAGGCTTTTACAGGCCACGACATGATGTCAGTTCTTGTGAGAAAAAAGCCAAACATAAATGTAAACAGCTGCATATGTCAAAGAAGAAAACAAATACTGAGCTTCTTTAGAAGTACTTCTTTTAAGCGCTCTGTTCTTTATTCATCAGAAATATTTAAAACCTTTTATCTTCAGCATATAATTTTAATTAAAACAAAACTGAGGAAGACATGCAAAAACCAGATCATTCGTACCATTTAAATAATTCAAAAAGATTATGACTCAAACACATAGGATTTAAAAAACCCGAAAACCATCAGTGCAAGTTATTTTTGCTCCTAAAGTTCAAGTCTTTGTCTTCAAAATAACCACATTCCACCTGGTGTAAGATGTGGAAAAGTGTTTACAAGCTGTGTGAAAGGCATTAATAAGTTCAAAAGGATTAATATTTAAGAACGAATCAAAAAAAGTAAATATTTAAACTCCTCAACGCAAGATGGATTTTGGAATACCACAAATCCAAGGGCTTATAAAGTTTCCCAGTCGTTTTTGTTAAAACAAGCCTGCTCCACTTAGAACCGTACTCAGCAAAAAATAAATGCCTCTACTCATAAGCGGGTATGCTGAAAAAAATCCTTGGATTTATTTCAAAATTAAACATGTTACTAAACAATAATTTAAATTCATTTGTCTCTAATTTATCTTGAAGACGTTTTATTACACAGAAAAGAAATTACCAGCAGGTATGAGAAATGCAATATATTGAAATATAATTAGATTTTTGTTTTTCCTTATCTGCTYCTTATGAAAACCAGATACAACTAAAATCACTTAGAGGACAAAAACCTAACTGCCTGCCAAACTACTACAATTTCTTCTGCATTCACCCTTTGTCTTTCAGGGAAAAGAATAAAAACAGAAGCAAAAGCTACTATGGCCAGTGCTGACTGAAATGTCCATGGTCATGGTGTGAAAGAAATTTTAACGCAGCTCTCTAACTACGTCTATCTTTGCATCATTTTTCCCAGAAAATTTCCCACTGGTGTGGCTCTTGCTGCTGAGATCAGTCCATACAGGACACTCTGTGTGTATCCTGCTATCTGCATTTTACCCTAACAACAACAGGAGGTGTTCCCGCGTTTGTTRTTCTTTTCATACATGACACTCTTCACAAGGGCAGCTTGAGAATACCATCCCAAAATAGCTGCAATTTAGAGAAAAAAAACAGAGGACACGTCATTCTRTAGAACAACTCCCCTCCGCTGAATTTTATTTTTCTAGAGGTTGACAGATTCCTTTTTCATAGGCCTATTTCTAAAACTGCCCGCACAGTTTATTTAAATTAAGATCCCTGTGACACTTTCAACATTAGCGACTTAAAACATACTAGAAAAATAAGATTTGGCAAATTATATATTGCATTTAGTGCTATTAGAAAACCCATATATACAGCTGAACTAAAATTGTATTTTAGTATTACAATACAATATTAGTATTGTATCGCATGTGCTCACAAGTCCCCAGAAACATGGGCTACGTGCGTACCATTTCATCTGCTAGGATACCATTGATGCCATTTTCATACAAAGAGATGAGCCAGTTCAATCCTCGGACCTGATAATCACGCAGCTTTCCCCATTTAACATCTAGAAGACATGAAAGAACAGACTAAAAGATCTGTGAAAACTTAAAGAATTTCACCATCCCCTGCCTGCTAATTGACACTCATTATCTAAGCTACAGAATAAAATCAAGTAGTAAATTTCATGCAGCAAATTCCAAGGACACTGCAGATTGGAGACAGCAACATGTTAATTTTGTTTCTGCAAGCTGCTCCAACAGCTTTGTTTTCTGCAAGAACCCAAAATACATAGAAGTTCTAACTCTTATCACCACCCCCAAATCAGAACACAGTCAAACGTTAAAACAACAGAATATGGAATTCTCTGTTAAATGAACTGGAAGCTGTTAGGTACTTTAAATTCTACCAGAAGATAGGTTACATATGTAAAAAATGTAAGATGACAGWCTTAAAAACAGCTAGCTCTTTTCTATTAACTAAAAAGTATAGCAATTGGATTTCTAAAGGACAAGACTCACTGGACCATTTCTAGCCTGACTGAAAATAAAGAGTCCCTCACTAATACATTTTGTCCCATTAGATTGGCGCTGGATTTTTTTTCTCCTTCTTCTGTCCCCCAAAATTGATTCAATGTCCTTGGGAAGGATGAAAAGAAACTTCATTTTAAACAACATTTTGAAGGAAAAGAACAGGAGGGAAAAGAAAAAAAAAAAAAAAGGAGGAAACACACATGATGGAGATTCTTCAAATCGAGTACAGACGTTAGTTGCCTTGGAGCTTTCTGTTAACAGCTCCTCGTCTTCTTCCTGCTCTGTTCTACGATGGCGGTAGCTGCAAAAGYGCAAGAAAGAAGTAAGTTTCTGGCTAAACTGGAAAGACGTGAAACTGTTCTGAAATTAAATCTAACGTCAYTGCAGTACAGAATGCAAATACCCAAAGAAGCTTCTTGCAAAACTCTTCGAAAGAACTCGTGTTTAGCTGATCAACTGAAACGCTGCTTTTTAACTCTTCAGAGCCACTAACTTCCTACTAAGATAAGATGAGCACGTTGTTAGCAGGCTCAAATATTAGAGCAAAGTGACTGGGAAGCGATAAATCGTGCGCATCAGTACTGGCCTTTAACTACAAGACAGGGAACGACACTGTATTTAAGAGTTCCGGAACATCTGCCAAACGCTAGATAGGCTGTAGCCATATGAGCTGCAATGAAGGCAATCCAAATTTCTAGACTGGACTTCCAAGCTGCCTGTAAGATGCAGTATACTGATGTTCTCCGTGAACTCTTACAACTTACAGCCAAGAATGCTCTAGTTTTCTGCCCCCGCTTTTCTTCATGCTGGAATACTTTTAATCATGATAGTGCTTTACCACCAACACAAAATTCTTRTAACTCTTAGAATTCTTAAACAACCCTCAACTTACAGGTGGGCAGTTGAAAAAAACCACAATTAATACAGCATAAAACACACACCGAAATAGGACAAAAGACTAGCAAGTTTAACTTACGCTTCTAAAGTACAATAAAATCCATAATTACAGTACAAGCCGGCCTACATGTCATCACTCACTCGCCAACTGACAGCAAGTTCTGTTTCTCATCCTTCTTTATTCGTGGACGTCCAGGCTTCATTTTCAAAGGTGAAGTTGGAGTTTTCTGAGCAGCAGGCTGAATGAAATGAGCAAACAGCTCAGTCTGCTTCAACAGATACTCAAATCTGTTTGCTCTGTCTGTTTGCTGTTGACAAGGAAAATTAAGTCRAACAAGTGTGAGACATTACAGAATGTATTCATTCAAAAGAAAAAGCTAACAAATGCTTTTTAAACAATATAGATTCACATTACTTTATATACAYAGCTACAGTAGCAAAGAGATAATTAACATCAACAATATAACTGTTGCTGACAGATTCGATATTCTTTTATTGGGTCAAGGCTAGCCTTTGCTACCCAGTAAGATCAAAGTTGCGCTAAGACTGAAATCTGACTTTGGCACAAAGATTGCAYGAGTGTCACCAGACCCGGCCACAGAGTTCCCTTAACAACCTTCTCCTATCAAAAATGATAGTCCTGCTCCCTGAAATTTACCCTCACCCAGCATGCATAGGGCTCTTCAGCGAACTCGTTCATCTCACCAACCTGGCAACAACTATTTTCTACCGTATTAGTTCCCTGCCTGCTCAGAGAGAGACACCACCTCACTGTGGTGTCAGATAAGCAAAAAAGCTGGCATGAAAGGGGGTGGAGGGGGCAGAAGAGCCCAYAGCTAGAAGCCAGAACACCTACTTSAGCAGCAGAGACCTCTTAGATATGCTCAGCCTAACTTGTCAGACTGCCCCCTTTSATATGAGTCGCTGTTTCGGCTGTGCAAAAGAGATTACAGGAGACAATATTGGTATCTAAAAGGTTCAGTTCCCTTGAGACAGGTTTCATTTGGAATCAACACACCTTCCCAAGGCCACATCAAGACTTTAGAACAGACAATCAAGACAGAAACCAGTTTCAAGCTTAACAGCAACCACTCTGACATTCTGCCAGCTGCCACACCATAACCTGGTATTTAGCAACTTGCACAGATACAGGAAGTCAGTTTTCTTCGTAAAAAGGAACATATGTTCCCGACTTCTGCAAGAGCAACGCCAGCTCTGTGAACGTTCTCCTCTTTAAAGCAAGCAGTTCCTGCACTATGTAAAAGACAGGAAGACAGAGGGCGAGAGAAGAAAGAGATCCTGTATGTGCCACAAAAGAATCAGACTCACTCTAACTGTAGTAAGCTTGATTGACACAGCTACAATCCACATCCACCGAATTCAAGTTTTCCKGTCTATTTTTCACAGGATGTTTTTTGTTTATTTCGTAACAGTTTCTAAAGTTTAAACTAGGCAAGACGTTACTACTATCCAAATTGCTGATCCTTATTTTTACGTACTTGTTTCACTGGCCGTGCAAAAGAGAAGCAGAAGAGATACAAAGTGCATTGCAAAARTTTCCTTGCTCTAAAATTTTCGTGAGGAATCTTCTGCAAGTTTTGGCACTGCAGACACATCCCCACAACTCRTTTTCATTATGCTTAAGGATATCCCTTTAAGAGACTTAACATTATCTGTATCTTTTAGACAGGACACAGACAAGAACAGGCTGTACTCCGCAACCTTGAGCTATCCTTCTACCAAGAGAGAAACTTTTCCTGTTTTCTTTTCCAATGCATCTTCTGACTATTGCAACAGTAAAATACAATYCTCCTTGTAATTGTGCCTGTCTAGAGACGAGAAGAGACAACTCCAGGTTCACTTTCTTCAGTTTGCCAGGAAGCAGCACAAAGAAATTCGCAGAGGACGACTGGGTTATTTTCAGTGGCCAGAAGAAACAACACAGGAAGCAACAAATTATAAGAATCAGTTTCACTTTGCTATAAAGAAATTCCACATGCGGTCACAGACACTGGAGTTACAAACAGGAAGAAAGTAAAACAGGGAGGAACAGAGAAAGGAAATGCGATGAGATGGTGAGGAGTGGACGGCTCCATCTCTTACAATCAGAATACTAGAAAAACTAAGGAAAACAGTAAGTTTTCTCCTATCTAACCCGTGAAGCACAGAATCACCCATCTTCAAAAGCTTGAGGGCTCTAACTAGAGCTTCACAAAGAACAAATTAAATTTCAGAAAAAGCTAACAAAATCCCTTTCAGTCTAGACAAAGTAAAAGGGTTGAGAAGYTGGCCAAGGCTTACAGTCGGCGCTTGTCCTAAACAGCAAACCTTTCCTCAGCCTCCTGTGAATTTTGAAAGCTAACTTTTATTTACTATACTTCTTAGAAACAGCAAAACACATTAACAGTTATTCCCACAAATGACTGCAATGGAAATGGAGAAAGAGCAGAGGACCAGTGAACAAAATGCTAAAAAGGAGAAGTGTCTGAGGGTTTTTTTCTGGATATTTTTTGGTTTCAAGTTACTTGAATATTTTTTAATAACTAGATAAAGTTCTATAAATCCAGTTAAGAGATTTCAAACAAGCAGAAAACKGAGCCTATTTTAAGCAACTGCGTAAGTACTGGACAGCTGTACACAGTCCGAAATAYTACATACCATTTTCTCTTCGTACGTAGGATCTGCTTCCTGGATTTCTTTTTGTTTTCCTGGTGATGCATCATCAAAAGATTCCTGAGATGAAAAAGAATTAGAAAAAAATTATTTTCTGAACAAGGGAAAATACCCATGTAAAGGAGGATAAGCTTGTTTCAAATTACTATCTATCCACATCAGATGGCACAGCCATCTTTTGCTGCTTTGATATACTCAGCTTTCTATTACTTGCTGCAAAATTACCTGGAGATGGATCAAAGATCGCTGCCACGGGGTGAGGGACAGAGCTAGATCTCTGTAATCCGATTTAGCTCCATCATTAAAGCATCACATCAATGTGAATGAGAGAGACAGCTGTGGTCCAGGAGCTCGGCATGCTGCTTTGAGGGTGYTGAGCCAAAACCCCCCTAAAGCTGGCTCTGGAGAGTACTGCGAAAGAACTAGCCCCGGTCCCGAAGCAAGAGTAGTTTCAAGCTTTTTCTCCTTTCTCCAGATTACCCCAATCCCYCATCCTTCTGTATCAAGGGAATAAGTCTAAATAAGAACCTGGAGTGCAGTTTTGTCYTGGAAGCAGAGTAGGAATTTAGGCAAACTGCATTTTTCCCCTGTTTAGTTGACTAAATCAAACAATTGTTGTTATCACCAACGGTACCGCTACTAACAGAAAAACAAGTTGGTGGGGAGGGGGCAGTCCCTTCATCCCCTTCCTGCCAAATCCTTGACATACTGCCTTCAATTATTCTTTCAGATCAGGGCTTTTTTATCCTTGTCTCTCCTTTTATTAGGTTAACTCTTTCCCCATCATCTCCCACGTGTAATTTCATCTTCTGTTCTTAAAACCAAAAACAATGGGACGATCCTTCCCTGGTAAACCAYGCTAAGGCAATGTATTACAAAATAATTCTTGAAAGGGTGAGAAAAGGAAACAAACGAGATACCTTCAAAATCATTATTAACCATCTGTTTAATTGAGCCAAGTAAGAACTGAGCTAAATTCAGTCTTTACTGGCTAATGTAGAACAAAGGAACAGGAAAGTAAGAAACAACATGAAACAAAAGCAAGCAAAACACAGGATGTTTGTGGGCAGTGTTTCCTCACAAAACTCTGGCAGGTAAGGCGTGTGGAGACAGAAGAATCCTAACACAAAATGTCTCATTCACCAGTCAAACTATAAAGAACTGAGGATAAAAAGTTATGGCTAAAGATCTTCTAAACTCACACCCAAATCTTACTCATCTCCCACTGGATTTAGCCAACACCCCCCTACCAGTGAGTACAACCACAGGACCGTTTGAACTTCTGTACGAAATTCACATTTCTCCTGAAGTGCCTAACACGCGGAACACAGAAGYGCAGCAGCGCACCATCTGATCTCGTCACGTGCAGCAAAGATGACAAAACCTTGCAATTTAGCTGGCGAGTAAGAAAAGCCGTCTCTCGGATGATCAGGACGATCAAGAAGCTATTTCAACTGAAACGTCATTTTATGCAGGGTAATCCCTTCCCCACGCGAAAAGGAACTACCTTAGCAGCACAGAGAGAGCCCTCACACAAGAGCACGCGTTTCACAGCCTCCACGCTCTTGGCCCCAGCCTGGAATTACCCTATTATTGCAGGTTCGAGCAGGACTTATTACCCACAGTGCTTTGGCTACTTGCTCATCCGAAAAATACGGCATTTGCAAATTTATTTAGATCAAGTAGGTTGGACTGTACAGCATGACTCAGAGTACAAAACACCCAGCGCTGAAAGCAGGACCAACCAGTTTCCTCATATCGTTAAAGAAACAATGCTGCGATAAAATTTGCATCTCCAGGCAATCGCTCGAACCCCTTGAAATTTCTGGAATAAGCACCTGTTGCCAAAAAAAAACCCACCTTCAAACAAGCCCCCGCCCACCCCCAAAAAAAAGTTTTGAATCACTTTAGAGAACAGAAAACGTTACTGCTTTTCAGAATATGGACTTGCCGGTCACCGAAGCAGAAAGCACAAGCGATGGGAAGGCTGTTCAGGGAGGGAGGAGRGGACAGAAGGCTGCTTGCAAGAAGGGGGTAACGACCCTACTGAGATCTCTGCGCTTCCAGCGCGCACGCGTGTGCGGGAGGGGGGGAGGACGGCGAACCCCGCTCCCGAGCGGGGCCCCCCCCTGCCCTCCCGTGACCCCGCTTCAAAGAGARATAAACGAAGTGACCTGGCGGCGAGGCCTCCCCTTGTCCCCGCGGCGGCGGCCGGCGGAGGAACACGGCGCCCTGGGCCCGTGTGCGGCGGGCAGCGGCGAGGGGAAGCGGAGGGATGGAATCCCCCCCC
>JASVER010000030.1:3836039-3950302 GCA_030449065.1 Oceanodroma leucorhoa
CCGGTGGGGGAAAGCGCCTGACCTCCATCTCGATGTCGCCTCCGGCCGGGCCGGCGGCGGAAGGAGCCGTCCCCGCGGCCTCGCTGCTGTTGGCGCCTGGCGGTGGCGGCGGCGCGGGCAGCTCGTCCGGTTGCGACGGCGGCAGCGGCGGCGCCTGCTGCCCGGCGGACATGATCCCCGCCGCAGACAATGCTCCGCCGGGTCCCGGGCCCGGGCCCGGCTGGCTGCCCACTGGGAGAGGGGGCGGGCGGCCGCCCGGCGCAGGGAGGGGGGGGCTCGGGGGAAGCGGCGCGCTGAGCCCGGTGCGCGGCCGCCGGCGGAGGCCCGTCCCCGCTGCCGCCCCGGCTTTCCCGGCGGGCGCCCACCAACCAGGAACCGAGCCGGCTCCCCGCTCTCGCGAGAGCTCCGCCGCACGGCGTGCGGCGCGGCGGGAGCGAGTGCGCTGGCGCGAGCCGCCGCCTCGCCGCTGAGTGGAGGCGCCCTCGCAACGCCCGCCGCCGCCGTGACGTCACTCCCCCCGCCCTGAGGAGCGCGCGGCCGCGCAACGGCCGCCGGGGGGGCGGGGCCGGCTCGCGCAGGCGGCGGGGCGTTGGGGCCGCCAACCGCCGGGTGCTGCGGCGGGGCGCGGCGGGGGCCGGGCCCGCTCTGAAGGGCAACGAACCCCAAAGCGTTCGGAAACGCCCTTCGTCTTCTGCTCCCCCCCCGGCGCGGGCCGGGGCAGCAGCGGTCGGTGCGCTGAGGAAGCGAGGCACGGCGGGGGGCTTGCGCCTGGCTGCCGGCCCTGGGTGAAGCCCACCGGGCTCCTGGCACCTGGCACGTTGTTTGAGCAGCAGCAGCATTTTGTGTTCAAGCAGATGACCACGATGCGTTTTACAGTAACATAACTAATAATGCATCTTCGTTGAAAATCGATCAGGTTACTGCATAGGTGCATTGTTACAGCTTTCAGCATGTATCAAGGAAGCCAGTCTCTCTTGCTTTTAACATTTGAAGTTATTACCATCACAACACTGCTATCCAAACAAGATAATTMAGTCTTGCTACTAAAATGTAATTTGTACCCTCATCAACATAAAATGGAAGGAGGACACCACTGCTATGAAAGAGCAGGTCTCAATAAAAGCAAGTGCTTTTTTTCAGGTCAATCTTACAGAACATCTCCAGCAGGAGAGAGTGAATTGTGAATAAAAAGACTCRAACTTTCACCAAAACGGGTGCCAGAGCTAACCGCTCAGGTCCCCTTSCCACACATCACCTGGTTGAAGGAGCCAGACAATGTAGGTACAGAAGTACGCTTTTATAGACCAACCGAATAAAACATCGTGTCTGCCCCTGGCTTGAAGCCACCACGGGCTGCAGACCCCTGCTGTAGAACGTGACTGAGCRCAGTGACACTTGCACTACCCTCCGCTCACTCATCACCCCCACCGACCCTGCCAGGCACCACGTACCAGAGCGCACAGCCCAGAACAACCCCGGAGTGCACAAAATGGGTGAAACGGCACAGGAAGGTAAATGTCAGAGCACCGCTGTTGCGCTCCAACTGCTAACARAGGCTGAGTCCAAACAGCCAAATTTGAGCTAGTCTGAAGCAAAAGTCCCCTTAACGGTTCACGGTGTGGACAACCGGGTACTCCCCATCAACTGAATTGCTCTACAGATCTGTTACATTTGTAGGTATGTCCACTTTCACAAGTAGTGTTAAGGTAGATGCAGCCAGTGAGTGTGCTCCACAGGTTTGTGGAACTCTCTCTCCCACGACCTGAGAAACTATTGTAACCGTGAAGGTAGCAGCTAAACGGAGACCATCTCACAACTCTTCATTCATTCATTGTTTTTTATTACAGATAATCCTTTAAAATTTTTTGAAGTTAGAATTATTAAGCTTTGACATTTCCAAAAGATTGTCACTTCATTTCTGCCAAAACTACTCAGAAGAGTAACTTCCCAGAAAAATCTCAATTTTCCTAGAATAGAATTTCTCAACTAATAACAAATGTACTGACATATTTTCCCACTGCTTGTTGTCATCTCTTACCACAGACAAAAACCCAGTCCCTGAGCTTTGTTGAAGGCTATTCTCTGCATTCAGGGGGACAGCTTTAGCTTTTAAATATATGCAGCAGCAAATTATACTAAATTGTATTAATTTAGCCACCTATACTATTCTGGCATAGTCTTGCGTCCAGTTTTAATCTGCTCTGCCTCAGCTTCTACCCCCTCTCCTCTTCTGGAGKTGCTTCAGATAATGCAGTGCTGTCTGCATGGTGTGGGCAGTAGGCAAGGGTGGGAAGCAGGCTACACTCCCCCTCCCCATTTTGCACTCTTTGTCTGTGAAGCACTCAAAACCAAACCACACGTGGAGGATCACTGATGAAGAAAAGTGGGGTTGAAGGTCCTTGGGAAGGAGTCAGGTATTTGGGAAGAGAGGTGACGATGTTTCAAGCACCTTCGACACCATGTTTTATAATCAGACTAAAATCACCGGGTAAGATCATACTGGTTTGGTGGAGAAGGTGAGAAAAGTTAGTAAGGGGAAAAGGGACAAAAGCACCACCTCCACCCAAATCTCATTGATTCTTGCAAAATAAAACAGCACCATGTCAGTGGGTGGTGGTGAGATACTTGTATGCCTGGTATCAGAAAAAATTAATAYGATATCATTCATCTCTACTTCAAAATTGTTTCTTTTCCTGTCTACTGCTTTAGCTTCTCTATTTCCCTTCTGAGAAACACTGCCTTTACCATAAAGATAGAATAATTTTTAAATTTCAAAGTTAATATGCAAGAAAATACCAGGCCCAAATATTTCATTCACAGAAGGTGAAACATTACCAAAAATATTCCTAGCCAAAACCTGAATTCCACAACAGAAACAGGAATTTTTATTTATACATATATATGTGTATACATATATATATATATATATATATATATATCAGAGACAAGGAAAAAAAAAAGAAAAAATTAGTCTTGCAGTTGTATACAACCTGCAATATCACATGAGTATTTTTGGATAACCCTAACAGGATAGTAATGAAATACAGTTTTATAGACCCAAATGCTTCCGAATAGATGATTCACTTCTCAACAAAAATCCTAAGTCTAGCTCTAATCCATCCATTATTTCATTATTCAGTATTACTCACTCAAAGTTGCCATGGACCCTGTATCACTGCARGAGAGCAGTATCACTAGGAGGCAACTCCTACATCAGGATTTTGGAAAGCAATTTCCAAGTGAAGAGAACCATGCTGTGAAACAGCAGAAAGAGTTACCGAAACCTCCGCCATGCTCAGAGGAAAAGACTCAGCTAGAGGTAAAAATGAAGCAAACTGTTAGACTTCTAACAAGTAYAGAGGGCAGGCATCATAATTAAAGAAAAAAATCTCTTGTCAAAAGTGGAAAGTAAGAGTGAAGGTTCTAAATTTCAAGAGTCCTGAGAGCAGAGCAGAAGAGTATGCAAAAAAAAAAMCMAMMACCAAACAAAAMCAAAAACCAAAAAACAACAAGAAACCACCCAACACCCAAAACCCCCAAAACCAACCAAACCAAACAAAAAACCCCAACCAAAACAGGAAAGAGGGCTTTCCAAGTTAACATGAAGATGCTCATGAACACACAAAATCGTAACAGTCCTTATAGAGCCCGAGTATGGAGACCTTAAATTAAAAGCAAGCAGTGGCATAAAGAAGCTCATGACAGGGGTTACTAATGTGCTAAACACCAACATATGGTCAAAACACAATAAGGCAAAAAATCCTCCCTCAGCCACTACTAAATTGTAGAGACAACTAATTATTAACATGCTTATGAAGTTATTAAAGAACAGTTTAATTAGAGATTTTTGTCAAATCTCTCAGGTGACATGTCTTTCAATTTTGTTGCTCAGTTGTGTAATCACAACTTTAATATTCTTTAGATGACTTCTTGTTAAATAAGAAATTGAAACACCACAAGTAAGAGCAACTCTAAATGGTACTATTAGCTGTGCAGCAATTATGCTAATAGGCATTGCTGCACATGTATCAACACTGTAAATCTTCCCAAAGTTTGGGAAATGAAAGGAATGAAATAGAGCTCTTTGTGGTCACACCATCAGACGTATGGCAGTCATTTGGAGTCAAGAAGGTAGGAGAGGGGAGAGAGCCTGGTTTGCATTCAGATCTTAGGGAGTTTTGTTGTTGTTTTTTAAAGTTTAGTTTGAAACGCGAAAATAAATACTACACAAAAGAGATTAGATAGTGCCGATTTTTCTAGCCCCTTACAACACTGATGTTGAGCTGGACTATCCCATCCAAAGCTAAATATAATTAGGCCTACTTCAAAGCCATCACTTTTCGGTCACAATCATTTTTATTCCAGTCTCAGATTAACGGTGCTGCAGGTAACAAGTAATATATACACACACAGAGCACCAGCAATCAAATCTGAGCCATCAAAATCATGCTATGTTTGTTTAAAACAAACACACACACACCAAACCACAAACCTCTGCCCATCAGCAAAGGTGCAGCTTCATCATACAGATATTACTGATTAATTTCAGTAGATTCCTTAATGCGTGGAAACAATGTTTTAGTGTTTACCACATGTAAGTATATAAATATCTATCCATGGTCTCTTTACATTTTGAGTACTGTGAAGATGATATTGAAGTTATTAAAACTACAGTGTAACCATCCTAGCAAAATTAGTGTTTCATACAATGTAAACAGCATTGAGTTAATCTGCAGTGCATAAACTGTAAGGAACATYTGTAAGCCTACTATGTTTTAGGTCTGTCTTCGAAAAGCAGACTACAAAAATAGTGACACATGAAGACCAAAAGTCTTTCACATTTGGCACAACCACAAACCAGTGAAAATTTGGTAACAGCAACACGTCCACATAGCATGTCAGATTCTGTTTGCGTCCACTTTAAAACAAGCCCTTTGATCAATAWAATTTACCCATGCAAAAAACCCATACAGAGTCAACTGCTGGTACTCGTTACAGAAATCTTTGAAGAATGGAGATTCTGTAACAAGCAGCACTCTCACAGAAGAAACCCAGAATAGATAAAATGCTTTTAGGTTTCATTTGCACGCTGCTGTGACTGAAAAGGCTCAACGAAATGCAAAAATACGGGGTTTTATCATCTGTAAAATACATTTTTCTATAGAAAATAATATGCACACGCAATTTCATTATACACACA
The DNA here is from genome assembly GCA_030449065.1 of Oceanodroma leucorhoa. Taxonomy (NCBI): domain Eukaryota; kingdom Metazoa; phylum Chordata; class Aves; order Procellariiformes; genus Oceanodroma; species Oceanodroma leucorhoa. The sequence continues at coordinate 3,841,240 of JASVER010000030.1, forward strand.
GATCTTTCCCTTCTCAAAACTCCAGATTCTCCTCCCTCTGTGGTCAGGTTCTTKCCTGACCCTGTTTTCTCGCACTCACGAAGTCCACTTCTCACCATACGGCACGGCAACCAGAGCGAGACAACRCAGGCAAAGAGGCTCCCTTCCAAACACTCACTTCCTACATCCATTGGCACTAGTTAAGCCACCCGACTTCCTTCTGGTGCAGTCATTCTTAGAGCAAAAAGGATTTTAAGGAGTTGGATATAAACCTRGACTTCACTGAAAGATAGAGACAAATCTGAAAAAGAGCTTTCTTAAGYGAGACTTAATGCTTTAACTTTTCTATTTAGACTACATCTGCAACTTTATCCCTGAAAGTAATGATTCTAGTGGGATTCCACCTATACACAGCTATCTGCCTGTACACCCAAATTTGCTAGATCAAGGCCTCTGTCATAGCACCTTAATTTGATTTCCATGGTTTTCTTACCTTTCTTAYGCTGCTGTTTCTTCTCAGTTGTGACCCGGGCCAATTTTCCCCRTAGTGTTTAGATATTTAAACAAATACTTATGAAAGATTTTGAAGAACACGTAAGACAACTCATATTGACAAATATCTGCCCCCTACTTTCTTATAGCTATAGAGTCAGAATAAATAGCACATACAGGGGCTTCTATTACAGTTTTTATTGCAAAAATGGTGTGTTCTTATGTGTGCTGTAAACTATAATTGCTTTCTGCCACATGTATTTTCCAAGTCCTTGGTATTAGACATGAATACACATTTTGTATTAGGCTATATGTATTAGTCTCTTGAGTTACCGGTTTGTATACATCATCTGAATTCCTTTCTGCATTAGTGATTATTCTGAGTAACAACAGAGATTATTTGGTATGTTCAAAATAATTCTGCTCACATGAAAAACAGAGCAGCTATTATAAAAGTTATTATTTTTCAAACCTCCTTTAATTGAACAGAATATTTTGAGAAAAAAATCATGTCAGAAAGGCACAGGAAATCAAAGTAAGACTTCACCAAAGAACTAACTGTCTTGGGGAACACGTAACGGCACGTATTCAGATCGTTACGATGCAGGGGATATAAAAACTACTAAGAGAAAAGAAAAAGCTGACAGATTGTGTGCCCAGAACTGATACAGTTCGAGAGCAGTATCTGACCAGGAGGGAGTCAGTCAGGCCAAGTTACTTCAGCAGCCCTGAGCCGACAGCCACAGCCAGCAGAACTGACGGTGTTCAGAGGGATGCTTTCTGAAGGAAATGGTAAAGGTCCGCACGGCTGTGGATTACCTGAAGACAGTCAGACTATAGAAGATACTAAGTAAAGATAGAGAGTTGAAATCAAGTTCTCTTTTTTTGAGGGCTGAGTGGTGTGTTTTGGTGGTTTGTTTTTTTTTTTTTTAAAGGAGAATTTAATCCCATTTACAGAACAGTAACTGCTTGTTTAATTTAAAGTTTCCATCTTTCTACACAATGCACCTACTAAAAGAAAACCTCAAGAAAGATCTTAAGAACTATCAACTGGAAATTTATMCCTAAACTTTTATGCAAGTACACCCTGACAAAAAAAGGTTGAAACTACTAATGAATCTGTGTTGTCAGTCACACACCACAAAGTGCATTATCACAAAACTAGGTCCAGAATAAGCAAACATCTCACAGTTCTAGACCAGACCCGACCATAAACCAGCACTTATTTAGCTTCTTGCCAAAGTCTTCTGAGGGGACTCTATCCCAGCGCAGCTTGGATGGCTGGCTCGAGAAAGGGTGGGAGCCAACATTTTCTGATCTTCAGTCCCATACTTTAAAAGATGGCTCTCCTCCTGGTACACTAAATGCAAGGATACTCTACCAAAAACACAGACCACAGATAGCACTACAAAAACTGGGGGTGAACGATTAAATTCACAGCAAGATGCAGCACAGCCTGTAAAGGCTAGTACCAAGTGTACTTGCATCCCAATCCTAAATTTTATCGTATTCTTTTTACACAGGGGGAAATAAAACTACTAACCAAAAAACCCACTCCAAAACTAAATTTTTGCTTCAATTCTTTATACAGTTTTTTAAGCACACTTTTCCAGAGCTTGTTGGTGCCTCTCTGGCACTGGCCGCAGAACTTCTGACCCCACTTCAAAGCCGAACACTGGAATCGGAGGTAGCTGCACTCTATGGCGTAAAGGGAAGGGAGCTCACTGCAAGAGGCTAAATCCTGATCCTGGYTGGCTCCTCTACTTTTTCCTTCTTTTTAAAAGGAATTCTTTATGGGCTAAGTCTGTTCCATGCTCCCTCATACTGAGCTGTCAGCGAGCAGAGCTAATGGTAACAATGTCTTCAGGAACCATCACTTCTTTCATTTATGCAGGAAAAAAAAATAGTTAAAGCACAAACAGTATTTTTAGAATTTAGTTCCTAAACTTCTATTTACATACCTGAATAGAAATGAGATTATTTTGAAAAAGTTGTTGGAACTTTCACTTACTTAAACAGGATACACCGGTGCCTTGAATATTAAAGTCTGCTCCTCAAAAGATCATACAATGGGTTTGTCTGCCTGGGGAACCYGCAGCCCTGTTACGCTTAATGCCGTTTAAAAATGCTGCTCCATGCCTAACTAGAGATTACGGAGCCTAAATCTGAATACCATTTGTTTCAACATTCTGGTCTCAACTAGGATTAYTTTTTAAAAAATATCTAAATATGTACACCATGATTTATATGTATTACTATGAAGACAACCTCAGCAGAGGGCTGTATCATCATTTTGATGCAATTAACTGCAGACTCAAACTGAGGTACTCCAGCAGGCCAATCTGAGGCACCTCCAAAACCCCCAGGCCAGCATCCTTCACCACTAACAGGTAAGGGGAAAAATCCTAAACAAACATTTCAATTAGTCTGCATAGTTTACAAGTGTGTAAATCCACAGCACAAGTGCACAGAAACAAGCAGTGATTTCCTCTAAAGTATATTCCCTGAAAATAGCATAAAAATATGAAATCTTATATAATTAAAAGTCTGGTAGGAATTCAGGAAAAATAAGGCATAATTATACTTTCCTCCTATTCTGGCCATCCGGTTACAAAAATGTAGTAATGGCAACTTTCAGCTGCCCAGTTGTGCTTGCTCACATTCAGTACCAATGATMAGCTTTCCAGATACCAACATGCTTTCTGTAAACAGGGTTTTAAAATAGAAATCTGTACTTTACATGAAGCTTTAAGTGTTGTTCCTTGGGCATCTAGTGGCACCGTTMGGTTATACAGCTAGTCACTAGCTAGTTACAGCTAGTTCAAGAGCAGCTCAACTCTCCTGTAGCAATGTCTACAGCTAAACTTGAATAAAATATTGAGATGCCCTACTGTAAGCCTTTTATTTTTCCAAATCAAAAGCATTTTATTTCATAYTTAAAAGTGCTCAGTCGCTTCTAAAAGTAATACTAAGCCTGATTCTACTTTGTATTGCACCTTTTAAGTATCTTCTGGATACTGGACTGGATTTCCACACCCTCTCCCAAAGTGCAATCAAGTCGTCTGGGTACCCTGTGCAAGCCCCGCATACACACACTAGCACCCAGCACCAGCCAAAATGAACCTAAACCAGCATTTAATAAAATCTTATTGTAATAGTAGGATTGGCCTTTTTTGAAATTGATGTGACACACATTTTCTTATTGTTTCATTGCAGATATAACTTACCAGGAAAAGGCTTTGCAACAATGGTAGATCCTGTAAGAATCTTCAAGAGTGAATCACGATGATGACTACAAATGCTGATTTTATAACTGCAAGAAAATTTTGAGAGTCTCCATTTTAACAACTTTGTATTTTACGTTATAAACTGTATGGGATTTTTTTCTATTGCCTTTTACCATAGCAAACTAAAATATTTCAAAATTAGTAAGTTTTTCTAACATTTACTTTTTGTTTTTAAACACAGAAGTAAAAGGCATTGGCTCAYGCCTTGTGGATTAGAAACTGGCTTACTAAATTTGGCATCACAGTGAGATACTTATTTTGCTAGTTGGTTTTACCAAAATGTTTAGCGTTTCTTAAGTTATGTGTGTATACTGCAGACTACACAACTGTACACTTCAGCTAACTTGTTTCTTATAAAAAAGTTGAAGCAAACAGATTGTCCCTTTCAAATAAGACATGGGAATTTTCTTTTAAAGACCATCTAAAAAGAAAACCACTGGCATCAGAACAGTCTAGCTCTGTTTATCTAACGACAAGATGGCAAAAGCCTTTCAACTAGTCATGCATCCAATACCTGCTATTCTCCCACTTTTGTTACTGAAAATAAACATCAAGGATGCTGAACCATAAACATACACTGGGAAACAATGTCAAAGACATTGTTCATAACCATCTCGAGCACCTTTTCTTTTTGTCCCACTCTCCACCTCATCAGGTTGAGACCTGCACCCAAACTGCTTGCTCAGTTAAAACAAAAAGCCAAACAAAAACCTCACAGCTTGGTATTTGGTTCATCTACACCCCATCAACACAATGTTTTTGTGGAACATTTATTACACTAATTGCTGGAGAAGCACTTTTTTTTGTGGTCATGGACCACACTAGTATTCCCATGTAGTAAGACAGACAACAAGAAACAAACCTTAAGAAGYGGTGTTTGGTGCAATACACAGAGACCAAGAGCAGATGCAAGAAATATGGGTATCGCCTGTGGATAATGCTCAGCTTCTTAAGAGCTACAGGTGTAAAATATCTAAACAGATTAAGTGATATTATTGCTTTCTAAAATTGCACACTGATACTGTATAGCAATACYTTTTTCTTGAGCAAATAGACATCCTTTGGCTTTTCATGACACAAACCTCGATAGTAAAGGAGGGAATGGAAGGTTTGTCCACGGCTGGTAGGTTTCCAAAGCAGTTTTGCAAGACTACAATATATATATATAAATTGACTGCTGCAGTCAGTAATAGCTAAGCTTAAGTTTCACTGTGATAAAAGTCCTGCTTAGATCACTGTGCAATGTGAAAGCTATAGACCTGCCCATCACTCCCTATTTAGCTACGTGGAGCAATGAATTCTAAATTACTTAATTAAAACAGCAAGACTGTAATTTGTCTGTACGCCCTRCGTGTGGCACTATGTCACAACTGCCCTACGTGAACGGATTGTTAATTTTTTTTTTTTAACATGAATAGAAATCTCAGTGAAGCAAAAAAGACTAATGATCACATTTTTATCTTTTCATCTTTTTCAATCTCACTTTATAAATTTTAGCAGAACAGAACAGCTGTGTGTTTGSACCTGCACTTTATGAGGTAACAGTGATTATGTCACGGAGTGTAAAAGTGTGGGCATTAGTACTTACCAGGTAACATGTTGTTCAGATTATGGCATAAAGTGATACCAAACCATCTTTAGTCAATCTTAGTGCACAAGGCACAAAGTTTTTCTTTTGACTTTTGTGAGCAAGATTTTGTGTATTTGTAAAAGACCTATTACACACATATATTTGCAGTTTAAAAYGACTCTTGTTTATACAGCAACGAAAACTATATCCACAACTGGTAACGTACTGTTTTAGCGAAACGAGAACGAACTTACCTKTTTGAAAAAGAACACTTGACAAACAACACTCACAAACTACTTCTGCACCGGTATCCACCGGCACCCATCCCTCTAACTAGAGTGTCCTCACAAAGCTAGTAACTGAAAGTTACACAAGGCTAACAGTCTAGCTTTCTTTCTACCACCTACAATTTTAGGATTCACATTTTCAATTTAATATTCACATCCTTAGGCTATCCAAGSGCTCAGACAGACCTGCAGCATGAAGCCCCACTCTAGCTTTATAGCTGAAAATCAGGTGTATCATCTAGAGTTAGTATCATGTCTCTGATTCTGAATGTCCTTTGGACAATAAGTAGAGAAAATATATTACTGGAATTAGGGGGAGAAAACTGCTTAGAAATCTAATTAAAGAGAAATTTTAGACTATTACTTAAGAAATCATTATACTGCCTGTACAGGCTGAAAGCTGCTGTTTTCCTTAACAAAAGGAAGGGGAAAAAGCCTCGAAATTAAGAGTGGATTCTCAATCATAATAACAATTAACATTGCGAATGCTGCCAAATTTCAAATGAAGAAAAAAATAAGTGTAATCTGTAAACCAAGGACTGATATCAGCAAACTTAGAGCAAAACCACCTTCTATCACTAGCTCAACAAGAGAGGCCAGCCTAGGAAACCAATTCTTTTAGGCATTTATACTTCATTATTAGAGATGCTCTCAACACCAGAAAAAATAGTAGATATCTAAATTTAAGTATCACTGCTCGATTACAAAAACCCAAAGAGAGTTTTAAAATAATACATAGTTGGTAAATGTTTCAAGGACAGATGGGTTAGGGATAGGTAAAAGATGAGCAGCCCTTGCAAACCTTTTCCCTCAAATTCTCCCRTCTACTGAGAGAATAGAGAAACATGAGTTTGAAATATCCCAAGATCATCTTACTCCTTGGTGCGCGCRTGAGTGCGGGAGTCCACAGTATGATTCTTCTCCCCAGTGGCAAGCACCAAACCGATTATATAGGAGAAACAACAAAGTGATTATCTAACCACATCTGCTCATGAATGACAGGCATCTCAGCAGTGGAGATGCACTGCTATCACTGCACCGATAACATGCTTAAAGCCAGTATCCTAAAACAAAACTATCATTACATTAGTTACCAAGTACTCACCATGCCTGTGGGTGCTTCAACTGTACCATCAGTGAAGAAGAGTTTGTTACTGGATAGGAAGACCGTAAAAGCAGAGTTGAGCTATAGCTCCCGAATCTATATGGGTTTAAACTACTTTTGATTGAGCCATCAAGGTCCCCTGGCTCACATCACCTCCTCTGACTCSCAGAAGACCGGGAATTCAGGTTATTTAGCTGCTTGGTGCAGRGTTTTAAATCAGAGACTCATTTTGAAAATTGTTTTAGCTGTACATTTTTTGAGAGGTACTAAGAGGTAATCTGCAATTTTGAAGAAGCGTGGTTGGTATCTAGGCACCTTCACAGACGCATTAACATCAGTTTGCTGTTTCACAGGACAGAGTTTACACATCAAAACTGAACAACTTGATTTATTTAAAATTCACCTCAAAATGCATTGTGTTTAGTTTCTTTTTTAAAATGAACATTCAAAGCATCAAAATATTACTAATTTAAAAAGAACCTTTGTTAAGAATAAGATAATTTACATACTGTAGATTGTGGCTGTGAGGGGAGAGAAACAACCAATGGTAGATTAGGCACAGTACTAAGGCCAACATGCCAGAAAACAACACAGCTCTATGCTCAACTTTTAAATGATCTGGACAAAATAAAAAATTGGGCGGGGAAAAAAAAAAACCCAACTGCTTACTTGAGGGTGTTTGTGTGGAAAAAAAAAAAGTGTTAGTAAGTTTTCTATCTAGACCTAACTCATTCACGTATTTAAAGAACTCTATCKTCTTCCAAATAAGAAAAAATGTTTCTAAACCAAGGCAGATTATTATTTGGAACTGGCATARTAAAATAAAGGATCACAGTATACAGAGCTTAAAATCCTGTACCAGGGAAGAGCAACAAGTGGTTTACAAGGGGATCATTTAAGTGTATTATCTAATTTTTAAAAACAGAGATATAAAATATCAGTTGCATAGGGATTTAAATATAAGGCCAAGCAGGAGATTAAAGTAAAATAGAGATCATAAGAAGGGCACTATGGTGTCAAAACATAGTATTTCCATTTGAATTAATGTCTAATTCAAAATCACAGTATTTTGCTAGTACTACAAACAGTGAATGTCAAACTGTCCCATTAATCTTGAACTGAAAACTGACATTAGAACTCCTAAATAGTACAAAACTAAAGCTCATTGTCTAAACCTGATCAGTGTATTAGCACAATAGTGCTTGGTACGTACCTGATTTATATACTCTACCTTCTGTAAATAATATAAAGGTTATTTCTTGTTAATAAGTGTGAGATCACAATATTACTGCATGCCATCAGTGGTTTGCAGGCTTACTTGATATTTCATTATTCAGTCTTTAAAAGTGTAAGATCCCACCCTGCAGAATCTTCACCCATTGAACACAGAACACTGTCATTAATAAAATACAATAGAAGTTCCACCACTAACAACTAACATATAAGCCAGGATTGTAGGTCTAAACCCAGTACAGTTCATTATTATTAACTCACAGCAATTTTTGTTAGGAAGGTAACCTGTAGACTTCCAAATAATCTTGCGTGTATTAAATATAAACAAGTATGTAACTAACGGTCGTCTCTTGGCATTTCAAGTAGATTATTCAATTGTGAAAGTACTTCCGCAAAATCAATTTTAAGTTGTTAAAATGAAGTTCAAATATTAATTTCTGTATCTACATGTAGCTTAGTTAACCTAAAATTGTAAGGAATAGTAGTGTAAGGAAAAAAAAAATTCTCCAGATGAATTAGGCGTTAAGGTACACTAACTGGGAATACCTGAACCAACATTGTAACTGAAAAAGTGCATAAACATAGTAATACTACAAATGTGTTAACTACAGAACAAAAGGTTTTCTGAAAGCTAAGCGATACTATTTTACATGTTATTTACAGGTTGCAATTTTTCCAGAGACCACAGAGCCAATTTACGATCTTAAAATTCCTTTGATATATCCGAAGTGTCCTTTGGCTTCCACTCTATTCGGTCAAGAACCTATTCACACACCAGTGAATCAGGTACTGTACGGTCGAACGACACTGCCATTGTGGTTCTGTAATTCTTCAAAATTCACTCCTTTCTGTTCTTTGAAGAAAAAGCAGTATTTTCATTTCACGCTTTTCGTAGGTGTTTCGGATTCTGTAGACTGTCTCCCGTCAGTCCATGCCTCTCGTGTGCTCTTCAGTGCTAGCGTTTTCTGCTGGTCGACCACAACGTAATCAACTCTTTCATCTGCCACGCTGCTGCCTGAACCACTGCTCTTTTTCTGGGAAAGGCAAGGGAGAGTGAAAAACATATTTTAAAATAAATTWACAACAAAAAGTAAGTAGATGTCCCAAACAGATATAGAACAAGCACAGGTTTCTCTGAAAGGTCCAACATAGACTCTCCGATTGACCATTTGACAAACTAGTTCAGATGATCTTGCTGGAGGCTCCCTCCTTCCCAGCAACTACTCGTGAAGAAATTTTAAACTCTTGATGGCAGATACGCAAGAGTTGAAGATTTGCTTACCTTACGAGGTGGGGTAGATTTTCCTGAATCTAGGTCCAGATCTAAATATTCTACTTGTTTATCTCCTTTAGGTTTTACCATAGGGCTGCTTCCTCCATCAAGACTGTTGCTTCCAAACAAATTCTGAAATTATAATACGAATAACTTCAGCTACAAACATACATGCTAATGATCCGTATTATCAAATACGCTTGTTATAAACTGCCAAAATATTAAAGGTTAAAGAACTGACTGAGAGCTCTTGCAATCAGTTAAACCATGCAAATTTTATTGACACTGTATAACAAGGGGATATATTCTAAGTCAAAACTGGGACAGAGTCGAAAGCTAACGGGGGGGAAGAACCCCCAAACCAACCCCCCCAAATTTAAGGTTGCCACCAAACCAATCTGTGCCTTCCACTTAATGTCCCTTTCATATCATTAGATAAGAATGGAGTGTGGTTTGTTCTTTTGAAATGAAGTTGATACATCTCAAATTTAGCRTTACTTAATTACAACCTTTTTTATTTCCTTAAATTGCTGTTAAATACCTTACAAGAATTCAGCCTTACAATAGTGGCAAAACTTCAAATGAAACTTTTACATTTCATTCAAAAGCCATCATGATTAAGCTGAAATCAAAAAATATTATTCAACTGATAAGAACAAAAGAGTAAAACTTCGGAAAATTTGTGTAGGGCTGCCTGAACTGAAGTTGCATTGTATACACCTAAATTTCAATTAGCCCAGACTTTTACAACCTCACCTCCTCTGTCCTCTCCCAGCCTGATCCCTCCCTCTTAACAGGTGTTATAGGAACAGTACAATAGAAGGACTCTTCTCTAAAAGATAAAGAAAAAAAAGGAAGACAGAGGGCAGCAGTCAGCAAAAAATGAAGAGGAAGGCAGAAGGAAAGACAGAAGGGTAAGGCTGACAGCAACTTGAAAGAAAAAGCAGAATATTGCTGATTTTATTAAATAAAACAGAAGTATGACATGTCCAAACAAGATGCGTCAAAGYTGATGACAGAAAAAGATGAAAAAGTATGGACTCCTTTCTAAGATGCAGTTGTAATAAATAAAAATTTCCAAAATGCCTATGTAACTGGCACATTTTAAAACAAAGGYCTTGAGATATCTGGAAACGTTCAGGTTCTCTAGGAAATAAAATGTTTTATGGGTTAAAGCTTAATGGGCTGGGCTTTTAAAATTGAAGTTATCAATTATATCTGTATCATCCAACTCATTTAATATTAAGTGGTAACAAGGACAAACACGAACAACTGAGACAAAGTTCATTTTTGTTGCCCAAATTCTCTARACAAATTTCTGCATATTTAACATCCAAAAATCAGGTTCTGTATCAATGTTTCCAGCATAAATAAAAAAAGCTATTACTCGTTAAACAAAAATTAATCTGTTATTTCAAACAAACTAGACAGGCAGAACATACGCATTAGAAAACAGGAACTTTAAATATACGTAAATGAAAATGAAAGGAAATCTGTAGAACAACCTTAAAGAATGAACAGTGCAAGCAAAGAGAAGATATTAATGACAGGCCGTCTCAGCTGTGATATTATACCGTCTTGGCACTGACGTTAAACCCCTGAAATGGCGCTGCAAGAATCAACAGAAATCCCCAATTTGAACTGCGATTCTGCTGCCGGCAGAACTGTGGGAAGAGGCGATTCCAAACCTTTGTGCGAAACGGGACGTTTCTTGCCTTTGCGAAACGGGACGTTACCGATTACTTACCAACGCCTCTTGCAAGAGAGGGGCTAAGTTTTTACAGCGCGGGCTCCCCGCTGCTGAAGCTTGGCCTGGGAAGCACGCCCGCGCTGCCGGCAGGTCAGACGTGGTACAGAGCACAAGCCAGGACGCTCGGCAGGCTCGTGAGCTTGCACCCAGCCAGAGCTGCCGCAGGGAAGTCAGCAGGAGGGGCTCGCTCTGGAGGACCTAAGAGGCAGCATCCAGAGGCAGCAAAGGTGAGCTGGAGGGGAGGGGGACTGGAGGAGCTCGGGGAGGGTATCCAGAGCAGCAGGGGATGGGGAAGCAAGCAGCACGGYGAGAGGCGGAGAGTCCAGGGTGTAGTGAAATGGGCTAGCACAAGCCAGATAAGGCGGCAGACAAGCAAACAGAACAAAAAAGGTGCTAAACAGGCCCTCCCCAAAGAAGGTCTTTCATAGTGCTTTCAAAGTAAAAAATGCTGTATTCCCTACTAAGAACCCAAGCCGTAAAAACGTGGTGAATGCAYTGAACTACGCTAAACAAAAAGCTGAGCTGAAGATACAGGTTTTCCTCCAGTGCTTTAGGGGTATTCTGGACCACATTTTAGTTTAAGCCTAGGTCTACTGCTACTCTCTTACTTTAAAATACTGTTCTTGGTTCTTCTTCTTCTCTCTCTCCTTCCCCCCAAACCAAACAAAAACYACAGGACGCATCATTAACTTTTCCTAACTAGCTCTTCACTTACTGCACTGCAAGCTGGRTATCTGAAACTATTATCTGAGAAAATTCTCCCCAAAGGGGAAAAAATAGAGATATTCAATACACAAAGACCTATTCTATCYTCTCTTCTGAAAGAAGCCTAATAAAAGTACACATAGCTCAATTTTTATAGAATGTAAACAACAAATATCAATCCTTTCCCCCCCCCCGTTCCTTCCACATTTCTTGGAAGATGTCCTTTTAATAAAGGTTTTTAAGCCTGTCTTACAGGTCTTAAGACAGTTTATTTCCCTTGATGTCGTAATACTGAACTGGTGCATAGCCCAGGACAAGCAATTACAGACAAGAGGAGACAGTTTCTAGGGAAGAGGAAAAAAAAAAAGTCATGTATTGAACTGTTTTGTACAATAGATATGTATACTAACCATTCTCTTTATATATGATTATGCTCTTAACTTCTTCAGTGAAATCTTACCAAAATTACAGTTTTTCTACGGAGATTTTTTTTATTATTTTTTTGATCTAGAAGCATAAAGGGAGTGATGTTGAGTGGAAGGATTTGTGTTTGCATGATTTAAAAGTAAGGACTGCACAGGAAGAGAGTAGTTAAGACGTAGATTTTACATACTGGGTCTTCAGTGGACTGATTTGGATTCATGGATACATAATTCTCTTCACTGTCGTGCGAGTCACTGCTGGAAGTTGTGCTATGAACTGAATCCGGTCTGGGAGACATGGGAAACCTGGAGGAGCTAATTACCAGGAATTATTTTACAAACAATACATCTCGAATATCTTAAACCTCCTGGTAAACAACAAAAATAAGCATATTAGAGCTGACATTTTCATTCAAGTTTACTAGAGTGTCACATTTTTTGGTTATACACAGTCTCTTATATTTAATATTACAAAATAAAAATTCATATGGACACACTTTGTTTCAATGCACATGTGCATATATACACACACACTTCCAAAGGAAACCTCAAGTTGTATTACACAGGCTAAAAATATAATACARATGTACACACATTTATGAACACTCTAGTCAACAAAAACAATTAATGCGAATGAGGAAAAGCTAAGAAACTTACTCTCGTGCAAAGCTTCTGGTGATAGGAGATCTAACTGGGGCTTGTAATTCTTCCCATTCAGGCAGAGGTTTTATTTCTAGTGGAGCTGGTTTTGCTATATAAGAAACAGACAATCTTAAAGCACAGAACATTCCTAAACAAACTTAAATTTAATAGCTTTTCAAAGCCTAAATACCAAAAAATACTATTTTTTTAAATAGTAAACACAAGTTAGGAAAAGGAGACACTGTTTAGTTCTCAGAAAGCCATGACATATTAACTTATATTTTTAATCTTTCCAGGTACTGMAAAGCAACATCAACTAGAAAAAAACCCACAATTTAAGAATTTTCCAAGATATACTTGTTTGTAGTAATTCTGTTTTGAAAAGAGACTCTGAAAATGGCAGCAGCATGTTCTGTCTTTACTCTGCCACGATGACTTGTTGAACTGACGAGCCCAGGATAGGGTTGATGGACTGTTTCAGCTTAAACTGCCAGCAGAGCCAACTCTGGGTACTTTTCTTGGCTCAGGGACAACTATTATTATGCAAACTCTGCCCTCGCTGCATACACGTGCCCTTACTGATGAGGTTTCACAGTGCAAAGTGTGAATTGCAGCTAAGGCTAAGTTTGCGAAAGTGAGCGATGAGCCAACACCCAGCTTCAATTCCAAGAGGTGCTTGGCTTGCTTCAGCGCTTATCAACAGACCAGCAGAGTAACGGYGTGTTTGTGCCATTAATGACAGCTAACATCATTCTAAAAAAGTGCCATTTTTAAATTCCATTTTCAGAACAGAACCACAAATCGAGCATTAGTGAGAAACACATTACCCCTCCCTCCAGCTTGTATGTTTCACCCCTCCTAAATGTTAGGAGGGGAAAAAAGTATCATCTATTCTATCATAGGACTTTTTTGGGCGGGGGAAGTCACATACAGTCAAACTGCTGTCACAGTTTGAATCTCAACTTCATCCTCCCTAAAACTGTTCTTTGAAAATAAAATGCAATGTCATTATAACAACACCCCTTCCTCTCCTCACCCCCCGCCATCAGTTTGCTGCCTATTAGCAGATTTACCAAGACCAAATGTCAGGCATGTAGCACTAGGTCATGTGGAGTCAGGGCTGTCATAAGTGACCACACRAGGAACTGACAGAAATCAGTTGCTTAATCAGTGTCATCTCACAAGGAAAAAGCAGAACTGTACTCATTATACTTTCATTGTACTCACTCTTCAGATTGAGTTTACTGAAAAGTCAGCTCTCTTACATATTGAACATAAGGACTCATGATTCAAATTTTCTGGATAAATATCAGTCTTTAGTATCCCAAACAATTTTCTCCTTTTCTGTGTTAAGAAGTCATAATTACGCACTCAAAGCATATCAAGCCTACTCCAGTAATTCTGCCACTTGAACCTACTTGCTCATAAAAAGCTGTCACTACAGACTCGGAAGAGGAACTACAAGTCATCTATCTGAAGATATAAGGTATCGTATGAGATAAGAGTGGCAGAACCAAACTTGATGCAGGCAAGATGACACTAAAGCTTGAGTGACACAAAAATGATCAGCTTGGCTCAAGTCCTCTGCAAAGGTCTGAGACTACAGGGCAGGTATAATCGGCGGGCAAGGTACTGCTCCAGCAGAAGGAGAGTAAGGACTTTGTCCAAAGCCCACTGAGAACAGCAGGAATATTTCATCCAGTTGCAATGGGCTTTAACAACCAAAGGTAATGATCAGTGACACTTCTGTGAGATTTTTAACATTATTTGTYATCTCCTCTACTTCTTGTGACTATACCAACTCAGCACCTTCAATAAAGCCCATCAGAGTAACTGCAATGCTCATTAAGATGCATAAATAAATCCCTGTACTAGWAAATGGTCAGAGGATCAATATTTTGCATTATTTCAGTGTTTAGCCAACAGCAGGAGACTCAAGTAAAACTCTGATTTCAGGTTATTGCCTAGCGAAAGTTATTTCAAGCAACTTACAGGTAAGTCGTATATACTTGCTTCTAAATAAACAGACAAAAATAAATCCAAAATATTAACTTAGGAGATCCAAAACTTAAGAGATCAGAACACCCATGTTAATGTCACGGAAATGTTTCCATGCGCTGTTCAAGCCAGAAAGACTTTAATTCCTTATACAGGAAACTTTTTACTTGGCAAGGAAAACGCATCCATGATCTTAGATTATAATAGAAGTAAAAAGACTATACAAGAGTTAAAGTTATTCTAGAATAACAGTTTTCTTAATTTTTGTTTTACTTATTTTTACAAAGCTCCATATACATACAGTGCTAAAGTACATACCCTTTCTTCTTGTAGTAAAGTCACCTATGGTTTGTGAATCAGTTCGCTCTAAACCATGTGGTTTAGGTCTTAAAATTTTAGGACTTTGACCTAATTGGTAAAAAGAAGACTCTCTTAATAATATTCTATTTGTAACTGGAAAATGGAATTTTGTAAATAAACAGCACAACCCCCTGCAGAAAGGTTAACGCCACAAGCATAAGCAAGCTGCTGAAGGAGAGTTTTACAGTCTAGCTAGGACTCACACTAAGGGCTTAAGCACCAAACCAGAAACAAAGAAAACACTGCATGCAAGTATTTTGTCGGAGGCAAGCATAAAAGGTGTACAAAAAGGCTAAAAAGTGTATCAACAAATATTATAACTGACCATTAACTGATTAACTAGTTTCAAATTGCATTACCTAAAAAAATTCCGTATTTGAGGAATATCTAGCATGACAGGAGAAAAGTCATGTTTCACATGCAAGTTGAGGTACCCTCAAAGAAATTAATTCCTCTTTAGTCACAATATTACTTTGGAAGTTACTCTTGGGACATCTCCTATCCGCCGTGCATCTCCCACTTGAGAAGCCCSCAGAATGTTCTACACTGTATTTGTTAAACTTATTCCCCAGAGGTCTGTATCTGTCTGTACCAAAAACACCTCTCCGACCTCGCAGACACAGGGGGACATTCCTTCCAAGCTCCCAGCCTGCATATTGTCCCCCCACCACAGCACAACCCAACCTCCACCACAAATGACCCTGTCATAAAATTACATTCTCTAAACCTTTTTTTAATTGTATATACCTATACACAAGTGCAGTAGATGCACTAATCATTCCCCAATATGTTATCATACACTATCATGTTATTAGCATAACATTCCCCTACGTTATGCTATCACACAACATAGCACTTTAGATGAATCTGGTAACAAGGTGAAGAGTACAAACTAAGAAAACATTAGAGTCAATAAGCTCCCTATGGGCAGTAATATAATTCCTCTCCCAACAAGGAAGTTCTTAGCCAACCTGACCAAACTCTGCGACTGTTTCAGGTCACATTGTCTATTTTACATAAATATGATCAATAATGCATAATAACCCTAACCCTTCATGAAAGTCTATCTGACACAGTGTTAATATTAGAAAAGGCGAGTGCCTTAAAGTGGTACCCCAAGAAGCCATATAGAAAGGTAAATCTTTACAATAAACCAAATGAAAAGTTTAAGTCTGATTATGTTAGAAAGTTGCCCTACAGCACACAATGGAAAAAGGACTGGCACAGACTCAGATGTGGGCAGGTACTACCAGCAATGAGTGAGAATGCTTTGTAAAAAATAAACTTGGCAACAAACACCAGAAGTTTGCAAATCTCTACCCCAAGGGTTTTGCATATGAAGTGCTCTATTACTGTTATCACTGAAGTATTGGGAATAATCAAGTAACAACAAGAAAGGTAAACAGAAAGGTTTTGTACTGTATCATAACAGTGCTTCTGAGAGACCATGCAGGTAAGAAAATTTATTTATTTACTAGTAGTAGTGCTGCATAGCAACTTCCTTAAAATGAAAAGGACATGAAATGATTTTTCACACAGACAGTTCTTTTCCAATTTCAAAACCAGATGCTCCCTTAAATGGCTCGAAGTGCCAATGAACAGACCAAGCAGTTGGGCAACGCTGACCAAAGACCCAGATTGTAAAGTGGTACACAAAGCAATTCTCTAAAGTATGCTGCTGACTGAAGCTAAGTCAAAAGCATGACCCAACATGTTGGCACAGTTCATTCCGAGCTGATTTGATATTCTTAAGTACCTTGCCTACAACTCTATGATAAAAGCTTGCCTATATAAAAAGACCAAGATCTTAAAATTGATTGTAAAATGTACAAGTTCAAATTCAAACACCTTTTGTTAAGAACAATTTGATACTAAATATCATTACCTAATCATATTAACTTTGTGTTCCACAGTTTTATAATCAGATTTAAAAGAAATTTGGCCCAATGCATTGACATACAAGCACAGATTGTAAGTACGGTGAGAAATCTAGCAGAGGTAACAGGGTTAATGAAATTATTTAACCAGTGTGTACTTTATAACCTCCCTGCTCTTATAGCCAAACATAGGCCGAAGTGCCTGAAACCCGTAATACAGAAGATAAGCGCAAGGAACTCAAGGCTGTGACTCATTATTTCTACTTTTGTTAATGCTAAACGTGGTCTCGTGCAGCTAACCTTCCTCAACTATGACTGTCCCCATTGGTAAAATGTGGATATTATGTAATTGCCTGCCTCATACTTAATTTAGCACTTATAAACCATTCTGAGACTTTCAGAAGAGCTATATAAATAAGTACAGGTCCCTATAATATTTCTCTTCTGCATCAGACAAGAACATACAAAATGTTCCAGCATAAAATAAACTCACTGAGCTTTCATCTCTTGCTGCTGAAAGACTGTGCAACCTAAATAAATTTGGTGGCAAAACAGCTTGCTGCTACCAACCAGCAGGGTAATGAAATTCCTCTAGTTTAATATGTCACAGAGAATTAAAAAGTTTGTGCAGGGCTTCTCCCCCCCCCCCCCCCCCAACAAAACAAAACCCAAAAGGCCTAATGTCTGTTGAGGAGCTTACACTGTGCAACAGGAAAGACCTGGCAGCAGGCAAAGGAAAAGGGGAGGGGGGGGGATCACAATCACAAAACTGAGGTTACTTACTTGTCTCTGTAGTGCAGAATTCCTCCACCCTGTTTTTTCCCATTTAAGAAAACAAAGTAACACAAGCTAGAGCACAGAAAGCCCTTAGTAATAGCCCTTACTCCCTCAAAAGACATGTTTTTAATAAATCCATCGGAAGTTTTGAAAGTGCCATTCTTATCTAAAAACTGGCAGTTCTGTCACTATCTTAAGCCAGATCCATGAACAGAAATAGATAATTTTTTTTTTTAGAACTTTGTATCTTAAGTACTGAGACTGAAATTCCTGGTGCTGCTCCCAAGTAACCTCACTAATTTCTCCGAGAGCACATCCTAGCTGAATACAACACGGAGGAGAAAGTGCCTCACAGCCATACAACAGACTGGTCTCCAACATCTATTCTATTCAGAAATAATCACTAAAGATAAGCGTCACAGGGGAATTCTTCAAATCGGCTTAGTGAAGGTGGAAGGTCTTTATGGAGAGCCTGGCTCCATACAGCATTCCAGCACCAGCAATACTGAGAAACACATTTCCCGTGGTTTAGGCCCACAGGCCCAAATCTACCTCATCGAATGTTAAGGCATTCACACAAGGCAACGCTTCTAAYTTACACGCCTATTCTGGGAAAGATAAATCTGGGTAAGAAAATATAGGTTTTATAAATATATATATTTTTTTTAACTGAAAAGGAAATAAATTGTGTTGCAACACCACTGGATGCAAACCTACAGGGGAAAAAAACCCAAATAAATTATGGCAAGTGAAACCAACCAAACAAGAAGTGAAAATTAGATGTTTTCATTGTTCAGTCAAGTCACCACCTGTGAAATGCAAAGTGCTACAGCCAGGAGAGAGAAGCTCAGCTTCTGCACGTTCTGTCAGACAAATACTGCGCAAGGGCACTCTGAGCTGAAAAATCACTAATGAAGTCTATTTTTCTAACAAATGGCTGCTTGTAAAAACTGCCAAGCAGAACAAGCGATTATGGATCCAGCGTTAGAGTGCACTCAGACGGCATGAATTCTGCTCCTGGCATTTCGGTGTGTGTCAATGCTGCCTTTGTCTGAGAAGTCATCAGGAGAAGAGTCCATTTCACATGTTTGGTTTGGTTTCAAATAATGGTTTAAACTGAAAAACCTTTTGGTTTTTCCCATCGGCTAATGTATTCTCTCTTCTTGTYCTCCATAAAACACTTGGACTGTAACGTTGGGGGGAAAAAAGGGGTCCCACTGCAGCAAATTCCTGCACCAGAGTAGGTGGGTCCTAACATTTTTGGTTTTGTGGACGTAAGCCACTCGCTGAAGAGCCTCATTTGTTTTCAGGTTATCGCCTTGAAGCACTAGTACTAAACAAGATTTCTGTTAAGAACGCTTCTCTTCTGACTGCCTGCTTGCTCCGTGGCTTGCTGGCAAAGGATTTTACGTCAGGAAATTGCAAACATCCTCACGAAAGAGGCCAACACTCTATTTATGTACCAGTTATTTCGRGCTTAAAATTTTGAAGTAAATCTACTAACGTGACATAAAATTTAAGAAATGCGTGATCTGTTAATGCTGTTTCCTGGCCAACAGGACTAATCCTCATGAGACAAGGAGATCAGACGTAGGAATGCTACAGCAGTGCTTTACTTGGAATAAGAGGGGGAGAGCAAGAGGCAAAAACAGCCACATAAGCACCCTGCATCCACAGAAGTACTTTCAGAGAGACATAACTAACAGCAGTTTCCCATTTCCATTAAAAAATACGCATCTTTCCCCCTTTTCTCTGTAATTAGAGGTAACTGAAATTTGCACTGAGGTCCAAGAATTCCAGTACTCGGAACCACTGTAGATTTTTCCTTAAAAAACACGGCTGAAGCTCACGGTCTTACTCCCACAGGGTTTATTATTTGGTTTTCAATCCTGCAGAATAACCTCCCCCTTTTCTTCTCTTCTTCTTCCTCACCCCAGTGAACTCTGATTCCCGAGAACACGATCTTCATCACAGAGCTCTACAAATATCCTGAATTTGCTTTTTCATCTCTCTTTCTATTAAGACTATCTCCTGCCAAGGTACTTCTAATTAGAAACATGTATTTAGTTATACAACATTCATATCCATTTCCATACTAGTATCCAGCAACAAATAGGAACATCAATAATGTGCTTAGTTCTGGTCAGTGATACCACATGGATGGTGATAACTACAGACTCTTGAGGACAGTAAAAACAAACTGAAATCAATTTATTCTTTCACTATTATGAAATATAAAAAGCAGTCATCTAAAGAGAGGCTCTCCAGTTTTCTTAGACATCTTTATCTTCTCAAAATAATTTCTCTTGGAGCCCTGGTACTTCGAATGCTCCAGAAATTAAGAATGAATTGGAAAAAATATCTGATTATAAAGCAGTCCAACTGCACATGACAGCTAAGGTTCACTGGTATTCATAAAATATTTCCCAAATGCCATAAAAACTATTCAGAGAATACCAAAGCTATTAATCATTCAAATACTATTTGACTGCTCTAATTTGTGAGTAACTCTACATGTCTGCATTTAAAAAGCCCCCAAAGCATGATGAACTAAAAGCATTCAATAACAAAGACTGTTTTAAGACAGTGTTCTGGAGTGTTTATTGATTAGTAGTTTGAAGCTGCACTAAGATACACAAAGTCCAAGGGATACTACTTGAGATTGCCCCCCCCCCCTTTTTTTTTTTTTTTCAAACAGAACACAAAAACCCGACAGAGTTTAACTTGTTCATTGGAAAAATCAAGCCTAACATTGTCTATAAAAAAGCCAATGGAATACCATGACAATATGTATATCAAAAACTATGTTTCCTTAAAAGGCRTGAAGCACACAGGGAAGAAAAGAGTTGTATAGAGGGAAGAAAAAAATAGGGCGTTATTACCTGTGTTCTCTTGTTCCYGCTCTCCCTAGCATCTTTGGACTTCAACACTACCATCTCTACCACTAGTATCAGAGCAAGACTTGCAGTTTGTCTTCAGAAAACTCGTATGTTTAATTTTTTTTAAAACCATTATGTCCAGTAAACCATAGCTTCCTTTGCAGCTGTGATGCAGCCATCCAAACGAAATCTTTACTTGAAATTATTTGTTGTTTCAAAGTTTTGTAAGACAAATCACAGCTGCAAGTTAAGGACTGGTGTATTGTAGCAAGGAGCCATTTAAAGCTATTAAGTAAAAACTAGCCTTGTAGAAGTAATTTAGTACAGCCATGGAAGAAGCGTAATTTTCACCTAAATGGAAGTCTTTGGAGTTGTGGGGAAAAAACGAAGGAAAAAAATAAATCAATAAATTAGTATTCAACCTGCTTTAGGAACTCCGAGGAAGCCCCAAAACATCCCCCAAAAAATCTTGTTTTTTTAAATTCCTAAATGGAATGAACAGGAGGTGTRGCTTCCAAGAGTAAATGGAAGGATTAAACGCATGTATTTCTTAAAAGCAAAATGAATAGTACTTCTGCTCAGAAAAGTCATCATGAAAATTACAGTTTCTTTTTCAACAGATTTTCAGTTCAGTTCTCGCTGATTAAAATCACCATTCACAATTTTTCAATGCCTACTTGTCCTAAAGCCTGAGAAAATGAGTGATCCTTTATGTAAGAATATGTAAGACAATCATGATAGCATACAACACTGCAATGTTGCCAACCTCTAATTATTATTATTTTAAAGAAATGTCAGCTCCTGTTGTCACAAACGCCTTAACTGTTTCTCTGAAGTTTTATTTCGGGATGGTGTGGTGCTCCTGCTATATCAGGACGTGCAGTATGTTCACATTGTCCAACTCAGACACTCAAACACGTAAATATTTAACAAGGAAACTGTTCAGTAGGCTATTTATAACTAACTTAATGATTAATGAGGGTTCTTAATTTCCTTAACAACTACCTACTTTGCTGGGGATTTTTTACAGCATCATACTGCACTACAACGGGCGATCATGCCRGTCATCCAGAAGCATCACAGTGGGTCCTATGGGGGCCAGAATGTGGCAGATGCTTCCCGCCACGTGAAAGCTCTGTACACAGTTACCTCTTCAAAGTAGGCCTATGCTCGTAAATAAAGAAAACTGGAATTTTCTATGAAGTTAGTCTGTTTAGGAGATGCTCATGAATAGTCATGGCAAAGATACAGCCACGTTTTTATCCACAAATCCACATATTTGTGGTTTAACCACACAAATTATGCCTTGTAACATCTTAAATGAGAAAACTCTACAAGAAAAGCAACCAGATAAATTTTTTTAACATTTTTAAAACAATTGCAAGACCCAAGTCCATGATTTTTTTCCCCTCTCCCTTGGTTTCGTTTGTTTGTTTTCAAGGTGCAACTGGGTATTTTGTTGGCATGAAAAAGAAATGTGTGCATCACTCACTGTCTCTAAATCCTAGCTTACCACTTGCTGGACTGAAAATTATCAGGGCCAAGAAGCAGTCTCTTCTGAAGGCAATCGTATGGACTCAAGTTGCAGGAAGCATCTCAGACTAAATGCTGATATATTTTTGTTGAAAGATAAGCCTTTTGTAAAAAAAATAAAGGTGAAAATGCACTACACTAGCTATTGATTATTTTTGCCATCAGCAAAACAAYCTGTGCAATCCAACCCAAAATTAGGACTGAAAATCTTGTTTAAAATAATCTTGAATGCAATTAAAACTYTAACAATATTTGGGCAAATACAATTGCTATTCAAGACAAATGGAGCAAAGTCCAGTACCATGCTATAGGCTGGGAATCCCAAGTTCTTTGCTGCTTCTGTCAGCAATCCACTTAGTGATCCTGAGTGCATGGTTCTATCACATCTCCCYACGACCCTGGACTAGGATCTGTGCTAAACTGAACTCTCTTGTAAAGTGTTTTTAAGTGCTATGGATCAAAAAACATTACAAAAACATTACAAAAATGGCAGTGTTACACTATCAAATGAATGAGATTTAACTTTTGATTTTTGTTCCATTGTGGTCATGAATTGTTAATTCAGCCGTGTGCCCACGGTTCATATATTTCTTTTCAGAACCTTAAAAAACCCACTTTGGTACAGAGACATGCTGCCCCTCAGAAAAGAGAGGTTACCAAGTTACAGTAAGTAGGGCATCAAACCTGAGACTTTGAAGAGCTAAATTCCGCCATCACCAATTCCATCATTGACTTAACTGTTTGATTCAGATATTGAAAAACTACATTTTGTCAGTTGAGATGGCAAGCACATATTTCTTAAGAGCTTTGAACTTTACAGATGAGATGTACACACACACACACACTAACTATTACATAGCTATAAGGAGTCCTTCTGGACAGGTCCTAAACAAGTATTTTAAAAAAAAATATCTTATTTTGTAGTAGTTTGGTCTTAAAGGCTTGCTTTAAGATCACAAACCCCACCCCTTTACCCCTGGAAATAAATCGTGGGGCAGGAGGGGGGTCATTATCATGCCCAGAGGCTCACAGACACCCCCCATCTCTCAAATGCTGCATCACTCAGATGTTGCCTCCTGACCTACAAAACCCATTTCACACCCTACCCCTTTCATTTTCGGCCATGCACTTTCCTTGATCTCTGACTTACGTCACGTTTGTACTGAAGATTAAGATCGTCTAGACTCACAGACCTCTGTCAGGCCTGAAAACCTTCTTGTGGACTGCCAGCACAGCCACCCGGGACCTGCCTTGCTACACAGCCGCCGTCGGTTCCCTGCGGAGCGGCAAAACGTTCACTGCAGGCCTGCGAGCTGTCAGCAGGATGGAGATCACAGGATCCACTGCCTCGCATCGCAACCCTTCTCAGATATTTCGAAGAGCCCCAGGGAAAGTACGAGGTGGAGCAGAAGAGAACCTGGCTGTCCTTTGCTGCCTTAGCTGCCTAGGGAGTCTTCACCTCACTGCATCTGGGCACCTTTAATTACCTTTAATTCTACTGCTCCTTCTTGGATAAATGGTATTTTGAGGAAGGAACATGTGACTGTCAAAACAAATGTCACATAACCGCTCTGTGGCAGAACCAGTCACAGTCTTTGAACAATTCAGAGAATAAGACCCAACTGCGTGGATGGATGCAATATTTCTTCCGCTTCAAGCCTTTTGCTAGCAACAACGCTTCCAATTTAGCATCACGACTGCATGCAACCGTGGCAAGCTAAAGCAGCCAAAAAGCAGAAATACAAAATCAATACAGACAATGGCTCTTTCTAATAAAAGAAATAGCACCCTGAAAAAACAAATTTAAAAAAGAGAATATTTTTGTCATTCAATTACAGGTGAATGCAGAAAAGCACCTGGCCAAACGCTCTCCATTTTGTCCCAAGCAATATATCACTTACCTTTTGGTATGCTTCTCTAAAGAAATAGTAAAGTGCTTTGATTCAASTTACTGGGGCAGGAAGCCAATACCATGTTTTGAAATTACTTTAAAAACTTCCAGAAAGTACTGGAAGCTCCCCGCATTTACAGAAGCAGCTGTGAGCTAGAAAAATGAAACTACATGAAAATGTAGTGTAATCTCAAGGCTATATATATTTATTTTTTAAAAATCTGTTATTATTTTTTAACCCATTTTCTAAAACAAAGCTCTTCTAGAAACCGGTGGAAGAAGACACAGGGTATCTCACAGCTCCCCATGGCTCCTGGCCCAGGCTACTCCTACAGGTGGGAAGACTGAAGAGCCTCAGGCTCTCACAGCAGGGGTGCGCAAGTACCCTCCTCAGAAGAACGTACGCATACTTTAGTGAATTTTAGACTTATTTATTACCTACATTTAGTTTACCCATGTTATTGATTTTTCATACCTCAGTCCTCTGTCACAGTCACTACTTTTATATAACTGTACCTATTCTTAAAAATTTGGAGAATTTTAACAATTTAATAAGTTATCCAGAACGTCAAGCGTTTATATCGGAGCTGTGAAGACATACACATTACAGTCACCTGCTGCTGAGAGACGGATTGCCAGCTCCTTGCTGCCTGACACATTATTCTTCAAAGACACAAACCCAGAAGTATCTGAGTATGTGTTTCATCTCAGGTTTACAAAACAAACAGGAGAGGGGAGAGCAGGCTATATGCAACAGAATGGCCACTGCCATCACCGAGMCCTCCATTTTCTATCCTTGTCAAACTATACCACCTGTAAGGAGTAAGCCCTTAAACCAAAGAAAAATAGAGGAGATGCTAAGGCATACACATTTGACAACAAAATGCAGTGCATTCTTTCTTTATGTGCTAGTTTCAGTGCATTATTTCTTTGTCAAATGCATTTTTAGCACTGAACATAACAAACTTCCCTGGCCCACACAGAAACGTTACTGAGCTAGAGCTCATGCTCACGTGAAAGGTGATGGTGGTATTTCTCAGTAACAAGGAGAGCTACCAAAAAGGAATTGTTACTTGGAGGCAGTGCAAACGCTATTTTTGCAGCAATCTGTAACCCATAAAAAAAAGATACAGCAGCTTCTTCAGACAGAACATGAGATGGGCCCTCATATACCTGGAGGCCAACACACCTGATCTCTGCAGCCATACCATCTTTTAGAGAAGCAGCAGTGGTCTTCAACAGAAATTCTTGAACCAATGTCATATTAAAAAAACCCAAAATATTTAAAGGAGCAATACCCAGAAGGTAACTATTTTATGTAGCATTTCCTCCCTTTCTATGTCTGCCTAAGTTTTACTGACAATACTGGCCAACTTGATACTTTCTATTCACTAATTTGCAGCAGAAGACCATTGTAGTACATTTATACAAGCAGAAACAACCTGATAAYAGAAGTTGCTACAAGAACTTGAGAGCTGGAAAAGCAACACAGTAGAATATAAAGCATACACTCATTTTAATTAGGTAAGGGTCCACTAAAACAAGAGTTTTATCCTGTTTTAATTCCAAAGGAACTGCAGTTTAATTTTCCCAAAGGTATTTCTGGAAGGAGTTATTTGCATGGAGAACTCAACTACTAAAATGGGAATATATCACCATCCTGATGTGTCATCATATCTGCTCTTCACAACAATGGAAGACTCTCAGTAGTACACACATAAAATTTGAGTGAGCCAGTGTGTGTGTGTTGCTAAGGTAAAACCCTCAGTGATAAATTGCCATTCTTGGTAGCTCAAGATCTTCACAAAGTCTTTTTCAGCCCTTAAGCATTTACTATACAACATTTACTTCTGGGGACAGTTTTACTTTAACATTACTTTATCTTCTAGATTCTATTAAATAATCATATTATTTTACAGGGATAACAGCTTCTAAAAGTCTACAGGCAAAAAATACAACCAGCCACTCTACACTCATGAAGAGGTATGTTAGTACATCTAAGAAGTCTTTCACCTGATGTTAGCTGGGCCTTTCTACCTGTAAAGCATCTGAGGATGGGAGCAAAGCAGGAGCCTTACACGCCACATTCAGAATGCAAAACCCTAATTCAGTTTCAAGAAGAGAGATGCAAGAGCAGCGATGCTGCCCCAGCAGACATCTGTGCGACYGCTTTGCTCTGCCAACAGCAAAAGTGAGCAGCTTTTCAACATAGAAATTTACTACTTTTGAAGGTCAAACATTTTATCAGTAAAGTACACAAAGTGGCCAGTCAGGGAAAATATTTTAAAGCAGTTCAGTGTTTATTTTGAGAATATTTTCCAGTATCAGCTTTCATCAATCTGTTACTGTCCAGTATTGCTTAAGAACTAAACAAAACTACTGTCTGGTAACACAGAAACAATTAGACTCAAGCAGAGAGCCAAGGTCTTGAAAAGGGCCATGCCTCGTTTTCTGAAGATGGACAGCCAGAATGAGACGTGGTGCTTCCCATTTCACACTGAGATCATCTATATCATAATGATATTATCTACGTCACTTAATTACAGGCTGTTTTCATTTAGTGGTAAAGATACTAATTTAAAGGTTTAGTTAGTGAATATTTTGGATCATCTGAATATTTGCCATTGAGTTWTCCCAAAATGAAGTCAGACGTTCTGAATGTAAACGCTAATTTTTCAAGCACATAATTTTAAAAATAGGACTTACTTGAATACAAAATAGTGCAGACATTTGACCTAACATTCTTTAGTTCTCACTTCTACAAGAAAGTTAGTTATCTTGTCTGAAAAACTGCGTAGTAGGGRAATAAGTTCCTTAAGCATTAGCCTGTATTTCTGATAGGCTGCCTGATAAAACATTTTAGATCAACTGGAAAGTCTAAGTTATTTATTAGTGATTCTCTACCCAAGTATCTCTTATAGACACATCACAACAGTATCTTCTTTGTTTCTTAAGAACACTGGTCACCCAAATAATCTTTATTTTAAGGAAAAGCAAACCCAGTATGCACCAGATTCAAGAGATTCATTTTTTAGGATAGCTTTGAAGGGGCCCTCCAAAAAAAATTATTTTTTTTTTTTCCTCAATTTTGTCATTGACGCTGTTGCAGCTTCATCAGACTCATAGTCATCTTCCACACATTCAGCAGTTTAAATTATTTCCACATAAAGCTAGTCTTCCTTTTGCCTTATGACTTTGTTTAATCTACCACACTCCACAGAGGCAAGGAAATTTTCACCTACTACAGTTTATATAAATTTCAGTATAAGCATAGCACCCAGCTCCTGTGATAAAACAAACATATCTTAAGAGCTGGCTTGAATTAGCAGTTCCCTCCTCCCATTTGGGTCCCAAGGAAAATATATATGGTAACCTCACAGCCCACATGTTAAACATCTTCCCATCACTGCCCCATGTGGCCACGAACACTTAAGCATTAAGCAGCTCCAACATCAAGTGATTTTCCTTGCTTTTACAGACTGAAATGAGGACTCAACATTACCTACTTAGTAGTAAACACTATTTCTTCARTCTAATTCTTCCTTCATTTGAAAGCATTTGTAAGAATTATTCTATGTAAGATTTTGTAAGACCATTGCATACTCTGAGTAGGACTAAAAAGCAGCACAATATACAACTCATTCTTGCTGTAAAAATTATTTTCTTCTAACAACGTTTACATCAAAAGCAAATACCTAAAATACTTAAATAAGTTATTTTTAACATTTTTTAACATTTACTTCATACAATGAAAACGTGTAGTGATCCTGTACCAAGCCTTGTTATGGCTATAAATTTGTATTCTATCCAATGCCTTGTGTGCTCTCTCTCCATCACAAGTCAGCTGGCTGTCTTCTATGTATAAGGACTAAAACACTACTTCTGAGAGTTAGCAATTCCGTGTCATTTTTTCATTTGTAAATACAGCAATAAAATGAAAACCTATGCTTGTATTTGGCATTGTTATTGTGATGTTTTAATATAGTTAAAAAGAATCCTAAGATTCCTTTATATTACGGCTATCTCACAGGATAAAAATGACTTTGTTAGAATTTCTAAAAATATGCTAATTTTCCACTCAGAAGTTGGGAGAGCTATGTTATTTTCTTAGAAGATAAAAATCAACTTCTATTGGACATTTTCCTCACCTTTTCTGTCTGGTTTGAGGTTCCGATCCACTGGCGGTGGCTCACATTCTGCAACAGGTACTGACCGTCTGGGAGGGGTCTTTGGACTGGACCTGAAACCCATGTGAGCAGGAGGAGGGACTTGCTTTCCAAATAACGGAAAATCAAACGTGCCTGGTGTCATTGGTACATAGTTTGTTTCCTGGATGGGTTCAGTGAAGCTGCTGGAATGCTGTCGTGGAGGAGAGTTGGGATTCATTGGGACATAATTTTCATCTAGTTCTTCACTTGAAACACTTCCCACTGTCAACATGCTTCTGTTTTTCTAGAATTAACATATATTTCCTTTAACAAAATAAGTTATGCAATCAGCTGTGAATCATATGAGTTTTTTTAACCTAATCTACTCAGATTAATATATTCTACTGAAACTGAAAAATCACAAACACCRTACAGCTTGCTTTTTGACATGGGAACAAAGAGCATTCAAGCACTGTCACTGTCGCCTCTCATCAGATCAAGGCATACTTACAAAGTGGTTATGGAAGCCCTCCAATGAATTAGATCTGTCATTCGGAAACGTTCGTGGGATATCGTAACAGTCTTGAGAACTAATTTCTAAAGAAACAAGAAGAGAAAGTGGCTATTTATCATCCCTGTTCCTGTCACTTGGCACCAGGCACCCAGTGTCTGTTGTTATTTACTGTCTGCTTCTAAGAACATACAAACACACYCTCTGAAGCTCTGGCCCATAGATTTTATCTATATACTTGAGAGGACTGTGTCACAAACACTTAGCACTCATCAGTCACAACTTGAAGCTTTTATAGTGGCATTTTTCCACGGCAAGAAAAGAAAAAGTAATTTTTCCTTTTAAAGAAGCAGCAAAGTCTTCCTTTCAAATAGGCAGGTGTAAGAATTTAGTGTAAGAGTGGGTTTTGAGATACCRGGCCCTCATGAAAAAACTATTCTAAAATAAACAAACAGCAGATGTCATTTAGGGTCTGGAGAAAGGTTTTCTGACTGAACGCCCTTCCCTTGGAAAGTGCTGATTCGACAGGATCCAATCTGTTGCAGGAACAGGTGAACCCCTGCTCTCAGCTCCCCAGGGATGTCTCCAGGGGCTTTCAGTTTGAACGAACTGCTACAGAACCAAAAGGTCTCTCCATTTTCAGGGTCCGCATTAAGGAGGTCCTCAGCTTTGTGTCTGCTCCTCTGGAGGACAGGGGTGGTTGTGAGACATCTGGCTCCCAGGTCCCGCTCRCCCATGCGGGCGACAGGCTGCCTYACCCTGCAAGGGGCATGCCCCTCCTCCTGATGCCAAGGCAGAAACTGGGGGCAAACTGTGGGTTTTATCCCCGCCTTGCCCTGAAAAAAAGCTCTGAAGTTGGTTTTTTTTTTTTTTTTTGAGATTTCCACCTAAGAGGAAAAATAAACACTTCTGCTATTAAGCGCCAAATTAAAACAGTATTTTCAGAAAGGCTACTTTTCCTGAGGCTGACAATCTCAGCTTTAGTGTAGGAGTACTCGCTTATAAACTTAGCAAAATGAGAGAAGATAAGCGAAGCAAACAAGGGTCTTTCAGGGTGTTYGTCATTTTAGAACACTAACAACCACCACCATTATTACACTTAGCCTACGAAATGAATGACAAACAGGATTAATACTATCCGAGCGCCTGTACGATCACATCCATTCTGTATATTGCCTCTTCTAAAAGCCCTGTCCCCATCCCCTTCCTCATTTCAGCCTTCCCTCCTGTACCTAGCACAACTCAAACAATTCTCCTTTAAAATCCCCTCTAACATTAGCATCGACTCTAACCAGTTTAAAATTTCACTTTAAAAATAACACTGTAATGCCCACTTGCCTCAGGAACCTGAAAAAAATGAAACTCAGCTCAAGAATGGTTAACAAGACTAGAACAACTGCTCTYTGTAACAATAAGTATCAGCTTCCCAATCTCTACCTCTCGCTGCATTTCTCGAGTTTAAATCTGAAAGAATAAGAACAGGAACAAAAAAAAAAACAGGCAAAAAAACCCAAACAAGAAACACCAAATTCTTTAAGTAAAAGTAGCTCCACCAGATTTGCTAGGTCYGGAAATACACCCAGCTGCTAAAGGAAAAACAGTAAAAAAAAAATGCACTAGCACATCTGGAATACCAACATTTAGGTGACTGTAAGGAACAACTTCAATATTACTTAAAAACTGCAGTATGCATATCTATCACAAGGAGAGAAATAAAGGTTGGTGGCAACGATCACCCGATCAGGGTTGATCTCAAAGCTCTGGGTATATACCAAGTCCCACCGACCTTCATGAAACACTTTCGGCTTCTGCAGATTTGGACCACTATACGCTAGCCTTACTTTGGTCATTCTGAAAGACTGATAACAGCAGTATTGAACTCAGCTGTATGAGCTTATTAGCAAAAAACAGATGATTAGTTCTTCACTACTGTTTTCTAAAGACAAGTAACACCATAAAYGTGTCTAGGTCTTAAAATATTTTTAGCTAAGACTGACTGCCACAGTGCAATATACATTCCTTATCGATGTTCTGTGCTTTGCTGTTTTGATGGTTTCCTTTAATAATCTTCTCTTTTTCCTCTTTCTTAYGTATTTTAAGCATTGCGACCACAGACCGCTTTGTGAAGGGCTACACGCTTGTGTCKAAAGGCTAGAAATGCGCTTCGCATCATTCAGCCCATTCGTACCATTCACATCACATCATTCATCACAAGATTACATCATTTAACATAAAAATTCTGGAAGAGCAGGATAAAATATGGCATACTGACCTTTACGAAAGATATTCAAATCTACAGTTGAAATGGTATTACTGCGTGAGGGTGGCATTCCTGCTGTAGGGATGCAATAACTACTATCAGTGTCTGAAGCAGTGCGACTAATGCTACATGTTTCCACAGGGGATCGATCTGCAGCGTGGTGAGGTTTTGGTGGCCGAGGTGGAGGAATATCTGGAATAGTCTCTAGTTTTGAAGTCTGAGACAACGTTCCCTCTGGAAAAGTTCGTGGAATCTGGTAAGTACCTCCAGGTGTGGGGGGAATGTCATAGCTAATGGAGATGTGCCTCATCTGTGCGTCCAATGAAGACGTCGCTGACGGGGTATTGAAAACATGTTGCTCTCCTTCTGCATCAGTCCCAGATGGAGACGCTGCCTTCGGTAAAACATCCTGTGAGTAACTCCTAGGCAGGTTATAAAGGCTGCAGTCCGCCAGCGTCAGTCCAGTACGAGAAGGCGGAGAGTCATAGACACCTTGCTGCTGAAAAAAGCCATTCACAGCATGCTTGCTCGCTGATGGAGCAGGATTTTTGTGGGAGGGCACGTTATCATTGCAGTCTGTTTCAGAAGAGCTGGATTTTGCTGAGTCAGCATGAGATCTACACGTAAGATTGTAAGATTAAAATGTTGATGAACATATAAAGAAAAACAAACATTACAAATAATAAACACAACATTAAAATGTAAACAACTAAGAAGTCTATCAGTCTCTTCCAACTTTTTTTTTTTTTTTAAATGAAATGGAGGAACTAAATTATTAAACAAACAATAGTACTTGACAAGGATCCTAAGTAACTACATACATACAAATCCATGCATGTGAAACAGGTAACACAAGTGTGGAGCTTTAGCAGCAGCTAAACAACAAGTTGATGTTTCACAAAGCAAATGATTTCTATGCCACCAATTTGGAGCAGAGTTTGTTTGGGGGCTGGGGGATTTTTTTTTTTTTTAACAACCCATGCTGCAAACTAGCAGCACTTTAATGGCACTGTTAAAGGTAAAAATAATACAGTCAATCCTTGGGTTTACAGTACTTGCTAGTTCTAATCAGTATGAAAAAAACACTGGAGGAAAAAGTACGACTGCTTGTAACACTCTTCAGCGCATGCCTGAAGTTACCTACTGACCATTTAAAACTGGTTCGAAATACATAAAGGAGAGAGAAATAATAGATAAGAATAGAAATAGGAGGAAGATCGCATGCTCTTTGGGGGGAAAAAAAAATCCATAGTACGTGCAACAGAGTGCTTTTGTCTTGAATACAAGTTAAGGGAGTGTTGTTAGATAAAAATGCACAGTAGTCTACCTTTGATTTCTTTGGAAATTCCATCTTTCATGAGAATAGCACTCACTAATACTGGTACTAATCAGTACCAGTAAGCTTACATGGAAAGTAAGCACATTGCAATTTTTTTTTCCTTTTTTTTTTTTTTTTTTCCCTCTTTAAACCTCCTTGGTTACCTTGCTCCAGGCAGAGAAATTCCGTTATCAGTCTGACTCCTTGCTTAAATGAAAGTCGAAACAGTGGCAAAATACTAACACAGGTGGAGTTAATGCAGTCCATACACTTTTGATCAATCATACCACGATATTTCCTATTTTCATTATCACAGTACCATACCATTGTGTTAATTTATACATACGTATGTAAATATTGCAGCATGCATGTGTATCAATACTACTCTTACTAAGCTCTATTAAACAACTGGACCATGCCATTTACAAAACTTCTGAGGAATAAAATACATAAAAATCAACAGCATGACTACCACAAGAAGTATTTTTTCCCCTTAAGAGGCTTTGTACCTCAAAGTGATCACAACCAGAATTTATTATTCAAATTTCAATTTGTCGGTAAGATCGCAAAAAACTTTCTTTCTTAGAGGACAGCTGGATTTATCTCCCGGGGTTCTGGTAACCTGAGGAGAAAGTAATCCAGTTCAGCTATTCATTTAGGTTTCTTCTGCAGTCATTGGAGAAATGGAGACTGTGTGAAACACAATCTGTTCTTCTTAGATATCCATTTAAACCCGATGAATCACTCCCAAAGTGCCTCTCTGCCAGCTATCAAGGGAACCGACGTGATTAGCTTAGACTGGACATCTGCAGTCAAGAAAAATGTCGTTCACCTAACCAACTGGTTTTTGTTCTGTTTAATAGCAGAGATACAATCTTCCATCAGTCCAAGTGGCTTATGCGAGTTCTTCTCTGGCTTTAATTATATCACTTTTTTCTATTAGCTTGTTCTTAGTTTTTTTGGTGTGGGTTTTTTTTCATTAGAAAAAGTACACTGATTTTGCTCTGTTCATTATTTTAAACATAGATTTAAGTTCTGTCTTACTGGTCAGAATTGGTTTCTAGGTGACTCTGAATGTTTATCTCCATTTAGTTTAATAGACCCCAGAAAAGAATAGAATGTTCTCATTAAATATTTATTCTTGTCACAATGAAGGAAGTGAAACTTCCTATATTCCTTACGATGCTGACCATCAAAAACGTATCTCTTGTTTGCTAACAGTTTGCTTCCTTTGCCTCAGAGCTTCAAAAATTCACTAACGAACCACTGGAAGTTTAACACACTTGCAAAAAATAGAGCACATAGGACTGAAGGAACTACATGAGGTTACAGAGTGCATAATAAATCGTGAATATACTGTGTGACTAGTAACAGTCTGAGTTCAGCCCCTGCTGCAGCCCTTGTTCTTTACTCAAAGGATTCATTCAGGAGTTCCTCACTTTCTAGATGTACTCTTCTAGTTCTGTGGTACTCATTCAGACCAAAGTCCCAGCAAAAGTCACGTGTGTTTTACATGAGCCAGTATGGCAAAGATTGTGATCTGTATTTTATATACTATAAAAAGAAAGTGGGCAGTCTAGAGAAGCTGGACACTGACAATCAATTGTAGAATCAAAATTGTTAGTTCCAGTTCACTAGGATATACTTTAAAATGAAAAACATTCCAAAACTACAGAAATAAAATATAAACACTACATTTATCTTACAAAAGCACGCAGGAGTATATAACCAAAGCTCAAAATGCAACAACAGAACATGTACGATGCCAGTGCTTAAGGATTACCCATCCTATGTAAGCAACAAATGCTATCATTTTAAAATTTAGGAGGTTTTCTGGGTCTAAGTAAATGCTTCTTCTTATTTCTTGACCACAAGCACTTGTGAAAACAGAAGACTTTCAAAAACCATGACACATGAGGCAGCCAGATCTGTCATTTGCTTAGCTGATGGCAACAACTTACATTTCTTGTTACGAGAGGGCATTTCTGATTTACCTCACATTTTTAAAAGTAATCTTTTGGAATCAACTTCTTAGTCTATTGAAATAGTTTTCAAAATATGAATGGGTTGTAACCAATCTGATTTTGCAAGATGAGAAGTTTGAAGACAGGTTGAAAGACGGGCCAAGAAAGCAGTTTATGCCAAAATGAAGACGGGGAATTCAGCCTCTGAAGTTTAACTAGTTTTCAAAAGTCAGTATTAACCACTGATTATGGTAAGAAAACCACGTAGAATTTTGAAAATCTACAATGCATAGTTGATTCATGTTACCTCAAGGAAATTTAGGTTAGGACTAGAGTTCAGGGACAGACTTTATTCCTCCTTTTTTTTTTTTTTAAAAAAAAAGGATTTCAGACGCAGGATGCTTGATGACTTCTGACATGAATTCAGGGTTATCACATGTGGGCATCACATATCTGCAAATTATGCTAAGTGGCCAAACTACTCCTTACTCAGTGGTAGGGCTGTTCACCTCTTTCCACATATCCAGAAGAGATAACTGTACAGCCTGCTGAACTACAAGGACTGAGAGATTAAGATGGACAGAGAAGAGGTGGGGTATTGAGGCAGGGGGAGCCCAATAAAAAGCCTGCCTCCACGTACTAAAAACTACTTGTTGACAGAGACCCAGGAAAAAAGTTTTAAAAGTCTCTTAGTCTGAGGGGTAGTCATCCCATTTTTGAATACGCTGTATTCGGTCTGGCTTGACCACTCATCCTTTCCAGCTGATTCTTTTCCCATCTGCAGGAATCGATATGACCGATTAAACAGAGTACTATGAACAAAGTGGCAGCAAAACTGCTCTTGTGTGCCAGCAATCTGGGACAGAAACAGCAAGCATAGTAAAAATGTGGATAGACAAATAAATAAATAAATAATAAACCAGCTCTATTTCCAGAAAATGGAAGCCAAAGTTACCTAGTTTTTCTGTTAAAACTCACAGAACACCATGCAAGACTCATCTCAAACAAACAGTATTTTCAGGCAAGTTAATGGCTCTGTAATTAATTTCTCACATGCGTTCCAAGAATGGCTACTGTTCACTCACTGCAGTGGAATCTTTTTACTTTCAAAATCTTCTAATAGCAGGTATTCCTGCCCTTCTTCCGAGAGAAAGGGTGACCCTTGGCTGGTTCATAAACATAGGAAAGATGAGGAAGACAGAGTTTAGTATTTCAATGTACCTCTCGAATGAGCCAGAACAATAAGGGTTTTGGAAACAGTCTTTGGCTGCATTTTCTTATTTAGGATCCAAATATGAACCTTAAAATCTCACTAAATGCTGCAGTCGAACAATGCTCTTTCTCAAGTCAACAGTGATCAGAGCATAAAACTATGTAGACAAAATACAGCATGATTATTACAGCTGCAAGTGCTGCGTCCAAGATATTCTCACAACA
Organism: Oceanodroma leucorhoa; assembly: GCA_030449065.1. NCBI lineage: Eukaryota > Metazoa > Chordata > Aves > Procellariiformes > Oceanodroma > Oceanodroma leucorhoa. The sequence goes on from JASVER010000030.1 coordinate 3,876,938, forward strand.
GTACGTGGTGCATTGCATGACACCGTAATGAAGCATTTCAAAATTATTTATTAGTTCTGAAACACCACAATTCTTAAAAATTTCAGAGGCAGCTTGGATACTTCCTCTATGTTCCACAATTACCCGCCTCACGTGGAAAAGAACCCCAAAGCTTTGAAATAAAATTCAGTGGTTTCCAGATTACCTATAAAGTAACATGCAAAATTAGAACAGAAAATATCTCTGCATATCAGCAAATTTAGAGTCTGAAGGGAAAATGTCATAGAAATAAACCATTCAAGTAACAATACCTGCCTATTTAACTACATCTATTAAGGTTACTTTTAAGGAAAAAAGGTTGTATGAAATACACAGATAAATTGTTCCAAGTCTGGAAATTAATAGGAAAACGATGCAGCCCTTTTAGTTTTTCTTCACCTGTAAGGATGTGGATCGGGGTAGTGCACAGAGCGCGCTCTAACTGATCATCTTAGTAACAAGCTACGCAGATACACAAAGCTCTCATTCCATAGGAAAAGGTCTATATTCTCTATACTCCGGCCCAAATCCAGCAGGATACCTACTGTACCAGACGTAAAACATAAGCGGTCCTTTTAGGTGGAACTGAAACTCCAGCATAACTATTATGCTGAATTTTCATTATTACAGCCTTCTTAATAAAAGAACATAACTATTTTGTGCATTTATTTAAATATAATACACTAAGCCCATATAATTTCCAAATAATCACAATGTCGACGTTTCACTGTCTTCAAATATTCCTATAAAAACATCATTTATTTAAACAATCTCTACACTCCCAAAGACTTTGTCCAGTTCTTTCTCAGTTCCCTCGGCATTTCATCTCCATTGGACCTTCTGCCTTCCCCCAACACCCGAATACCTTCTCTGCTGTGTCACCAGTGTCTTCCTCAAGAAATTCTGCAGGATATTCATGGACTCTATAACTTGCTGCGTTTTGTGCCCCCTTTTATGGTCTCCTCTGACTTTACTCCCTCTACTTAACCCACATGTCACACAACTGTGGAAGTCAGGTCAGAAAGTCAATTACACATCCCAACCTTGATAATTCCTAAAAACATGCTTCATGTGGTGGTGGTAGAAATCCACTCTGTGCAGATCCCTCGCAGAAGCAAAGGGGCACTCAGAGACATTTCTGATGAGCCAGGGCGCTGAAATGAAAAGTCAAGATTTCTCTGCCAAGCTGTTCTGGAAACGATATCAAACTTTTTGATAGCTTTTGGCAGGAATGGTGACATACCTCTCAGGCACCATCAGCTTCTAAATATCACTAAACATTGAAACCTTTAACACTGAGAAAGCAGACACTGGGTTTCCCCTTCTCTTGCAGGAGGCTTGGGGGCATGCCATGCCACCCGTAACCTGCACATTCCATACTCTGGGGGAACTGTAGGTTCATTCCCCCGTTTTATAAGAAAGATTGTAAAGGGTGGATACTTTTCTACCATGTAATCATCAGTAAAGGGAGCAGGAAACTCCTCAGGCACAACAGAGCAAGATAAAAACGCCAAGGGAGCGGAGAGCACATGGCACAGGTAAAACTGGCAGCGCATCAAGGTGTTGATGAAGAAGGTACCGCCACTAAAAGGTATGGCCCTAAGGGAGTATGTGAAATACTCATGAAAACACTTTCAAAGGAAGCTTTCTTCAGCCTTCCACGTACTTGTCTGCAATCACAAAAAGAATATGACGTTTTGTTTATTTTTCTGGAAATACCCCAGCAGATTTTATTTTAAATTATTGCAGAAAAGCAGCTTGCCAGAGAGATTTATAAGGTTCTCCCACAGAATACTCAAGGTTGGAAGGGACCGCTGGAGATTATCTGGTCCAGCTCTTCCAATACCTCTAAGCAAAGCCAACTTCAAAGTCAGGTGAGCCTCCTTAGGAGCTTGTCCAGTCAAGTTCGTTTGTGGTTGGTTTTATTTTTAAATCTTGGAGGACAAAGATTCCACTAAGTCCCTCRGCAGCCTGTTCCAGGGATGGCCACCATGATCCATTCTGAAAATCCATAGCAATATTTCCCAGATAGCTAGCATAAATATCATATCCTCCTATGCAGGAGGTGCTGTACATCTATTTAAGTTAGAAGTAGCGGTTGGAGAAATAAATATACATTTAATTCAGTAGAAGTTTTCAATTCTTTCCTCAAAATTTCCTATTGCACACTTGTCTGGAGAACTGACCATGTGGGTGCTCTTTATTCAGTAAGAAATAAGGCTTATTTGAGCTTGTTTTTAAATATCTGTTGTTTGGATAAAGTTAAAATTCAGGATACAGAAATTGAGTGGTTTAAGTCTCCTGCATTCTTAGTCATCATAAAATGACTATCTTTTACTCTTTCTTGAGAGTCTGAACCGTGTTAGTAACAGTCAACAAATACCATTCGAGGATTGCTACATTCAGTGACATGCTAACCTGGCAGGTGATAATAAGTATCAGGATGTTTTACTGAATCCCTTCCATGAAGGCTTTAACTGGCAAAACTGGGGCACCAAATACCAGGTGGGAGAAAGGCTAAACTTCTCCAGCCTTTTCTAGTCCTAGACTGGACTAAACACRCCAGATTGTGGCTAAAGAAAGGGTACTTCTCTGCTCTGTGCCATGCATCACTCCAAGCTACAATGAAATGCTTGGATCACTGCATTTATCTGATACTTCATATTGGCAATTGCTGCCCACACTTTTGAAGAATGCAATATGGGTCTAGCGCTGATCAAACAACTTACTATTGCTGCAAAAAGTTCAAGCACAGAAAGAAAAGAAGCAAAAGTTACAGACAGCTTCCCCCTGCAGATATGTGCATCCAAATGTTCAATGACTCAGCAATAAAAAAAGTACTTTTAGCACAAACGTTCTTAGCCTGTAATACAAATAAGTGTTAGGCAAAAAATGTTAGTTACCTCATAGGTTCAGGTTTTTTACTTTGACAGTTTATTAGCAGTAGGTAGTCTTGAGGATCTTCTTGACCAGAGGAAGACTCCAGTGGGGGGATGTTAATAAGCTGATAAGGAGGAGGTAGGGAAGATTCTGCTTGCATGGAAGGCGGTGAAGTGTTGATGGGCAAGGGTAACTCAGCAGATGGTTGTAAAGAACTGACCGGTGGCTTCACAGCATCTGCAAACATAGAAGCAAAGCATACTTCTTACAGTGAAGAAACAGTCTTATAATACTACCAAAAAAATTTATTAACAGAGGATGAGAAAAGTCAGGGTTTTTAATTCAAAATTGTAAAGTCAGTGGACATAAGAACATCTGGATATTAACATTTGTTTCAGAGTATTTATTTTTTTATATAAATCTTTATAATCTCTTTATATTTTCAAACTGTAATCAATTTCTTAAGTACACCTTGGAAACAGAGGTTATGCCTTATTTAATGACATATTTAACCTGCTTTCTGGTCACAGAAAGAACAAAAATGCTGACGGCTGCAGTAAGACAACTAAGAACACAAATCTGTTGTTTTAAGAGCAGACAAAGGCCCATAGGTTATTACATGAATATGGTAACCTGAGTCAGCACTTGCACGTATTCATCCCTTTTTGACCAAGGTCACTTCAACATTTGAGATTAGTCACCAGTCAAGAACTGGCCTCTCTCAGTATCTGAAAAGTAATAGGAAAAACACTGCTTTTATAATGAAAGATTCCTTACGACTATAAAAATAACGCAGCCGTACAATAGGTACCATGTTCCACTACGCCCCCTCATTACATACCCCAACTTTTTATTTTAGTGCCATAAATGAAATAGTTGTGGTTTGTTGTTGTTTGGTTTGTGTTTTTTTGGTTTTTTTTGTGTTTTTTTTTTTTTTGTTTGTTTGTGGTGTGTTGTTTTTTTTTTTAAAAAAAAACCAAACAAACAACTGTTCTTTATAATTCTTACTCGCTTCCTATACATGTATATTCTAGAGTAACTTCTTTTTTCCTTCCAAATACATGTGTCCTGACTACTAAATTATCTGGAAGACTGGAAAATATTGACACTGTCAAACATTAAACAATCATTTAACTTTTTCATTGTTTTAATGATACATTGACTAAGAACAACATAATTACGCAAATTGTTCCTCAATTATCAAGGCTCCCCTGTACTTGCAACTCATTGTACATTCCAATTTGCACATCCCAAGAATGGACGCTGATTATTAGCATTGTTTAAAAGAACATATTATTATCCAATGCAGACGGCTCCTGTTAGGCTTACAGGCCAGCTAAGCACTATAAAGTAACTTCATCCAGCTTCTGCTTCCCAGCACTATCCTGGGAAGAACCAGATGAGCAGACCAGAACATAGCCCTCCTGCTTTCAGTTCTGTGTACACTAGGTACAAGTGATTTAGATGTGGAAATAGGAACAGCAGTACTGGCTTTGAACTCCCATGGCACTTACACAGGCTCAGAAATTAAATCCCACCACACCCATGTGGGTGGAAGAAGTCTAGGTGTATGAAAATTCCTCAACTCAACCTACCTGAAAAGGTAGGATCAGCTAAAAAAAAGTTTTTATAAAAGGTTGTGCCTGACCTATCCATCAAACTAGTTAGCAGAACAAAGGCAAAACCAGACTGCACCCAGTGATCACACACAAAAATAAAATGGTTTCTTTACTACATGCTAAAATATTAAAATAGGAACAATTTTTTATTATTTAGGAATTTCAAGAGCTTGAAGAAGCCTATTTGAGGCACGTACTAATATTTCTTCATTCTCCTAATGCTAGGGTTCAATAGCAGGAACAGAGAGGTGCCTGAATGGACCTACCAGGCATGTATTTCTTGCTCCTGGAAGAGAGGTAGAGGGAGAAAGGACAAGTCGCTCTATCCTGTCTCCTCCGGAACTGAGGAATGCCAGTAAATTTATGCACGAGTAAGAGCAGAGAAGAAAGGTTTCCTGCCAGATACGCTATCGTTCTTTGGCCACACTTACAGACAAGATCCTCAAGGGCTTTGGTGTACCACAATCCCCACCCCTGTTCCTTGTCCCTGACTACACACGACCTTCACGTCATTAGATCTGCTTGGGGCCAAGTTCACACAAGGGGAAAAAAAGAAATCAAACAGGACATCCCTGCAGCTTCCAGGGAAGATGGGTGTGTCAATCAGACCACAGGTAGTCAGGAGAGCTCAACAGGTATATAGTAAGATGCATGCTTACGTGAGGCTGATGCATTTAAACAAACCATGCACCAGCATTCCCAGGAAGAGTAACAAGACTCACGGGTAACTTTCCAGGGAAAAATCAAATCAAGAAGCTTGAAAGAGGACCAATGTATTCACCAAGTTTGGAGAAATAAAGAGTTACTTTTTTGGGGGAGTAAGAAAAAAGTATGTGTATGAGAGAAAGAAAAAGAAGTTAAAGGCTGGCTATAACTCGTAATTGGTGAAAGGAGACAAGGTGGTGAAGACCATTAGGCTAAATATACTGGCTCAGATCTGTAGTCTCCGAAGCCCATGGTGCCATCTCCGATGGTGACCTGTTGCAGACAGACTGTGCACGAGCAGCAAGGCAAGCCTGCCATACTCCCCCCAGCTTCTGGGGCTCTACACCTTCGGGGCACCCCAGCRCAGGGGCTGCATCCACAGTCTATGCTGACCAGCCTCTGACAAAAGTTTTCTCTGAGTTTGTCCTACCCCTTTTGAGTACATTTATGCTTTTGACCTCTACCATCCTCTGGCAGTGAGCTCCACACCTTATTATGTGTGGCATGGAAAAACACTTCCTTTTGTTTTAAACCTGCTGCCTGATAGTTTCACTTGATATCCTTCAGCTCCCATCTTCAGAGAAACAGTGAACAATTGCCTCCTATTCATAATCCCCATTCCCAACTTCACACAACTTTGTCACAGCTTTACTGAGTTGGTGCTGCTTAATTTTTCTTGGTACAGAAGCCATTTCATTGCAGATCTGGTTCCCCTTCACCCTCACCTTTTCTAGCTCTACTAATTCCTTCCTGAGAAAGGAAACTAAATATTGCATAAAATGAGCAAAAAAAAGTCTGGGACACACTTACTGATTTACAAAGACATAACAACAATTCATTCTGTTCCTACCCTAACCATTTGCCTTTTGATTGTTACTGAGTATTAAAGGTGACACTGTCCAACTGTCCAGAAGGTTCATGATCTCTTCTCTGAGCAAGGATTTGGAGCTCATTAATGTTAATGGACCATTAGAGATATTTTCCTTGTTATGAGCTGCCTCATTTATTTTGACACAGATACCACTTGACAAAATCCCCAAGTCCTCCTACAGCTCTGTTGTGGAGGTTTTTTGTGTGGTTTGGTTGGGATTTTTTTTTTTTTTTTTTGCAGTGGATAGAGCACTGAACTATTAAAATACCAACTTTCTGATCTGAAATTCATCCTCATACAGGCATTTTGTACCTGTTAAATAGTGTAAGCTAATGCCTGATTTAAAGAGCAACTGAACTTAGTCTAAAGCACTTCACTGCTGGGCTACTTCTTATCTGCTCTACGCGTTCAAGCCATTTCAAATTTGACTACGAAGAAAACAGTAATGTTAACAACTTTAATCACTGAGCAAATGAATGCTGTTTGCCTATCTGTACCCTCTCCACCTCTTTAGCCACGCACTTCAGAAGCTGATATGAAGGAAGGAGTTTCTCCCAGCAGCCTATTATGATTTCAAAGAGTACAGTCATCAACTTGCCCCACTTTGGACTAGCAGATTTTTAGGGAAGGGGTCATCTGCACACCAAAGAGCGTTGTAAGTCATTTGGTTTGTTCCCAGAGCTCAGACACTCGGACTGCTTTGAAATAACTGGGAGCTGGAAAAACATCCAGAATATTTAACATGCAAATGAGCGTAACAAGAATCCTATTTTGTATAATTCCTGCATTCAGTACAGCTAGAACAAGCAGCTTTCTCAAAACAGGGCAAGAGTTTTATTTTTTCTCACTTGGTTTGTCAAGAGACATTACAGGCATCATCTTCGGTAAAATTTATACTTTTTTTCCTCATAACCATTTTTGTATTTGCCTCACTAATATAACAATCATAAAATTAATGAGGTAAAAAGAGCATTTTCTGAACAAGAATAATAAAAGGCTCCCCTCTCTTCTTTCTTAACTATATAAAGCTTCTTTATTCCACATGTTCCTGTATCTGCGCTTTGTGAACAATCTAGGAGATTGAGTGTGGGAGTTTGCATTTAGGGTTGGTTTTGTGTTTTGGTTTTGTTTTGTTTTTTTTTTTTAAAATGAGAACAAAACCTAAATTGTTTTCTACATTATGATATATAGTCTCTTAATATGCTAATTATGTAAATACCTGAAATGTTCTCATAGTGAACAAAACACAGAAGCCTCATTAGRGCAAACATTTCTTTAAATGTTAAAATTGCAATCAAAGTAACAAAATGCATTCTTTGCAAATCGTAGGTAGAAAGACTAAAATAGAAATGGGATTTTCCCATTGTAACAGTGAATCAGCAACAGATACGCAATCACATGATTCTACTATTCTTTTGAGGTGTTTCATTCAATCCATTTACTATCATGCAGATGTTATCATTAAAACAACCAATGGCCAAAATATGAGAGTAATAACCTTGAACAAAAATTTATACATACAACAGTGGGAACCATAACAAAAAAAMCCCAAACACTTCACTTTAATCCTTAAGAGGACTTTTTTTTTTTTTTTTTTAAATTGGTCATTATCTGTGCTGCTTAATGTAATGAGATACATCCTCAAATACACTGCTGGGGTTTCCTCTACTGTCAGCTTCTACRTGGTCTCAAGTGCAAGATCCTGGAATCAAAGGGCCACATGTGCATGTGCACGCACAGAGCGCAAGCATGTGTACGCTGACGGGCCCAGACAAACAAGCACTTGCTCTGTTCGCGTACTTAACTCAATAGATGTGAGCCAGATCCAGCCCAGAAGACACATGGACACGGTAGTCTGGGTTTGGTTTTCAGCATAAATGATCAGCTTACAATCAATATGAAATCTATGCAGTGAGCCTCAATTCTGAACCTTTCTGCTATACCCAGAGAAAACACTTTTAAATACTTTATTCCTGTGCATTTCCTAAGTTTGTTTTCTTAGTTCAATATAATCTCAAAGTATCTCTCCTCTTCTGAAGATAAACACGATACCCTATTTAAAGAACACTAACGAAGAATTCAGCAGTTGCTTGTTGTATATTATGCTCAGGACAACCCTGCCTCCTGCATCCGAACCAGAAACATGACTGACTGTTCCAAGTTCCTATCACACACTGAAATTTCCAGCTCTCAGAGCTCACACTTAAAATTTAGGACTTACTATCTGCAGTTTATATGTAATTTTAAGCTGCACTTTTGGTTACCCATTTAAAATTTGATAATACCAAAAGCATTTCCACTCAGAATTTCTTCCCCCTCTCCACCTGCAATTTTCTTTTGAAGACTATTCATTCAAAAGGGAGAAAAAAAAAGAAACATCTGTAGCCTGTTCTCTCCATCTTCAGATGGTACACAGGCTGGGTGACGCAGGAAAAATAATCAAGGACTCCTGTTATAGACGAACTTCTGTAGGTGCCTGTGAAGAGAAGCAGTGCAGCCCACCACATWAAAACACTGGGGGCTTTTTCTTCACTAAAAAGGCCCAGAGCTCTCCTCGGCAGAGCCGGCTGCCCTAGCCACATGGTGGGCTTATCCAGCTGGGGCTGCAGCACGCTCTCCGGAACCGTGGGCACCTCTGCGCTTCAGAGGTTTTCAGTGCTCCACGTGCTGCCTCGCAGCACCTCAYGACTTGAGAACTCGCAATCTGCAGAACAGTTTTCCAACCCACCCTCTTGCAATCCCCTTCTCCCAGCAGCTCATCGGGTGATGTTACTGCCACAAAAGGTGTCCAGCAGGAACCAGGGAAAATTAAGTTAATGACCTAGGCATATTAGATTCAGTTTAGTTTTCCTCAAGGAAGAATAGAAACATCTTCCACRTGAATTTTTGTCACATGCAGCTGGCAGCTTAAGATAATAACCCCAAACACTCAAGATTAAGATTTTACACTCAAGATTRAGATTCTGACTGCACTCCTGATAGTAAATTATATCTTTTTAATGTATGTATTTTTTCCTTGCATACTTGTAAGGGAAGACCTACCGTTGCAAATTTTGTGCCCTATTCATCATCTCACTTAGCCACCTATCCTTTAACCACATCATCTGAAGCTGAAGACATCTTAGTCTTCTCTGCTGTCTTCTCTTTCTCCTTTGGATAATGGGCAATGATTATCTCAGCTTTGCCTTCCTTTACTCAGCTCTTTAGCCACCAGCTACCACCTCTACCAAACCTGCTATGCCAAATCTCAGATYCTTCTCTGGTCCCGCTTCTTCTAATTCTATTATTCCTCTGCAATTTTGCCAGATGAAATCTTGCAACTCTGACAGCTTCCTTCACAGTCTATCCTCACCTTCTTCTCAGCAATTCCACCCTCAAAAAAAAAAGAGTCATGTTTGCACATCTCAGTGGCCATTATCCCCTACCTTTACTTCCTCAAAGCAAGCAACCAAAAAAGCCTCGACAAAAAGAGATGCCCTTGTGCCACTATTCCTCCTAAACCTACTGCCTCGCTTCTAAGACAACAGACCCACAATCCTTACCCAGAAGGTCTCTCTCCTAATGCTTAACTTGGTTCTTTCGTGTTATTCTTTACTGCACTCGAGGTCACCAGTCACTCATCCTCCTGGCATGCCATCTTTGAGCTGACTTTCTAGTTAATCTTATCCAAGACATACAAAAAAAATCTCAACTTGTCATCATCTCTATGGTGCAACTTCATTGCAAAGACTTTTTTTAAGCTTACTCCGTCATTGCACTTCTCTCTACGCTCCTTCAGAGCCTCCCTTCMTTCATCTAAAAGCTCATGCTACTTCTCACTTTTGAGCCCTTTCATCACCAAGGTCTCTAATATTCATCATGTTACTGAGATGGTGACTTTGATTTGCCAAGTGTGCCAGCCTCTATCATCCACTTGTTAAAGCTGTCAAAGGAGAACATTTTATTTCTTACAGGCAGACCATTCATGCAGGAAGGGCACCCTAACCACCTCTAATGTCCACTATTTACCAAAGATGCCCTGAAAATTTCTTCTCAAAAATCCCAGAGCCCAACAACAGTCCAACAACTGAAGTACTAAGACCATTTATCTGTCACAATGGTCAAAACTACCTTATTTGCTTTCGCTTCTTCCCATRCCTCTGCTCCTATGTTGATGGCTCTTACTGCAGATAGTAAGTTCTTAGCGGCAGAGCCTGTTTTGTGTTCCACGCTTGTGTTACAGGCAGCGCAGGGGAATCCTGATCTGACACGGCGATCTCCAACACAGCGTAGCAGCGTGATGCCTGACCACGCAGCATTAGAGAGAATACAAGGAGTCAGGATCACAAGGTGGAGTTATGTTCATCCTGCCAGTCATCGGTATTGCACCCAAGCTATGAACAACCTGCAGTGCATGTATTATCAGAACACAGTTAAAAAACCATGGTTACCTGAAAATAATTTTACTGTTCAAAATGCAGAAGGCATGAGARGCATATATCAGATAGCAGCTGCCTGGACAGAAATACTGCAAACTTTGAAAGTGTGGTGTGTGAAGCAAGCTGTAGCTCTTTCAAAGTACGGTCCTTATGATGACAGAAACTTTCTTTACCACATGTAATTATTTGTGTAAATGTAATTGTAGATTTCAACATCTTGTTCTTCCCTTTTCTTTTTTTCTTCTGCTTTACTTTGTTATTTCTTCTCGTTTACTTTGTTATTGCTATCTTTATTCAAATGAATACATGTAAGTAACATGTTTGCATATAGTAAGATTATTTCCTCCTTCCACTGCTCTGCCAAGCACGCAATTCACCAAATTACAGAAACATGGAGCTAGATCACRTATAAAACATTCATCACAGATGTCTACTGAATTCTAGGGAAGGGCTTTCACAGCCTGTGCTTAAATATCCTTAWGAAGGTTTTTCTTTATCATTACATYGCTCATTGAAAGAGAAACAAATTACTTCTCTCTTCAGATAACAACTGATCCATGTCCTGCTTATCAYAGCTTTTTATACTTTGAAAGTCAGCCCCTTCCCTCAGTATTTTCTTCCTGGGAAAAACAAATCCTTCAACTTTTCTCCCCATTGATCACTTTTAAAAACCCATTTCCTCTRTTTCTACCATTCTTTAAACATTTATCCTTATCCTTCTAGAAGCTCAGGCCACAGTATTTCAGCTGAGGTCTCCACAGCACCAGGCAGAGAATAGCCATTTCCCATGTCCATTTAGTCTCTCCATCCCAGAACGTCTCYTACTGGAGTTCAAAGCGCACAAAACACTGGCAACACGTTTTTGCTTATAGTTACATTTTAACCTCTAAACGACCTATTTTATTATGACCTTACAGAGAAAATATAAATGTTAAAAGTGCAGCATGAAACTCAGTGGTAAACCTAAAACCCATGCTTAAGTGTAGCTCCCCCCACCTTTGCACATGCATTTTAAAAAGAAAGATGCTACAGAAACAAACATTTTACAGCTTCCATGTGAAAASAAGAAGCATTAGCTGAAGAAAACATAAAAAGTACCCAGAAATGTCTTTACAAAAGTAGAATTATTTAGCTTATTTAAAAAAAAAAATAATTCTTTCATGTTTCCGTCTTGCTGTAAGTTTAAAAGACCTAAATCACTGTAAAACCTTCCTTAAAAGTCCCTATAAAAAGCCATATAATGTAATTGTAATGTAATCATTCCAGATTACACTATAGTATGATGCAATCAGAAAGCTGGAGACTCAGTGACTTGTAAATGTGACTAAAGAACATAAATTTACCTACCCAGTCCAAATACAAATGTAACATTGCAGATCTCCAGAATGAACAGATTTCATGTGCATAAATCAATTTCTAATTAGAAGGTCACAACAAAGCATTAGATAGTTAGAAATTATTGTGAATACTCATTTTTAAGAAAAGGAATAAAAGAAAATACAAACTTCGCATCACAGGAATTTCTGAGACTTCACTAAGTATGGAAGGAGCAGCTCCGAGCTAGTCTGAAGTGACCTTTATTTTTTTGGTCTCTCTACAGTTATGATTAACTCTTTCTCCCACATTCCTCCCAACACCAAAACAACAAGTCCGTATTTGTTTTCTGATAGCACTAATCTCTACCACCTCATAAGTTTTCTCTGTAAATCCAAGGAGGCAATTGGACTGGGCTTCCAAATGAACAGCAGCAGGAGCAACAGGCCAGCGGTACCCCCAGTCCCTGATCGAGCAAAGGATGCCAATGACAAGACCCYTAACCAGTCTGGCAACAGACATTTCGTCCAGCTTCAAAGAAAACTATCTTCCACTTCCATAGGCTAAAGGGAAGGTTGGTTACGCTCCATGCAATCTCTTTTTGTTTAGTTCCATACTAAAATAATAGTGCTTTTTTTTTGTCTGCAGTGAACTTTGCCTATTCTTTAACTTCTCAAAATAAACACAGATTTTATAAAGTATATTTATGACTTGCTCTTCCATTAGTAGGAAGATTTATCCTGTAAAAATAAGAACTTGGCAATAAACAGACACTCAGCAACTGATTTTCCCATTTTCCTTTTTTAGTTCTTCCTCAACGCATTGCAAGACATTACTAAACCCGTAAAACAGACAGTACTGTCAACTCTCAGTTACATAAAGTAAAGGTATTGGGATAATTCAGACAAAACTAAAATGCCAAAGATGAAACATGCAATGAGAGTATAATGGGGATAAGCTACTGATACGATGGACTAAAGCAAAAACCAGTTTTGGTCCAAACAGCCAGTGAGGGTATAGTTACTTCTCTCTGCATTCATAGCATGTTTCATCTTCAGTTCATCAGAAGATGTAACATTAACAGAATACGAAGGATTAGCAATATACCAGCACTCAGCAAAGAAAGGCCTCATGGCTTTGAGGGGACCCTACCACTCCTTTCCACACAAAGGACACGTGCTCCTTTGCGCTCTCACGTATGCGAGAGCTGCCAGGTAAACACATTTCCTCCTTACTTCCCCGGTTCCTAGTTTGTCCCCAGAACCAATGATTTCCGAGCGCCTCCTGCCCCTGGCTGCACTGGTGCACTAGTGTATTATCCTCTGAGAAGCAACCACCTGCCTACCTCTCTCCCGTACSTAACGGATGCCTGGCAGACTAAATACTGAATCACATGGCAATCGCTCTTAGAAATGTGCTGTGGGTGGTCTCAGTTATGTTTAGGATGTCATAAAAACATGCTGGAACTGTCAAAACAAGTACCCTTCACTGAATTTACTATTAGAGTGGTAATTCATAGATGAAGTTTTCGTGACAAAGTTTTAGTTCAAAACTGCAATAAGGAGAAAGAAAAGGGACCCTCTTCAGAAAGCAACAATATTTTCCATCATTTTTGAARACTTGGCTGGAGTAGAAGAGATGMAAGCCCTTTTTCCCCCACCTCCCTYAATCCACAATCCTACAAAAMMCAGGTATTTAATTCTAGCCCCTTCAGTCAGGCATGCTTTATTTATAACCCTCTTACCTCTGCTATTTAATCTTTTCTGTAGCACAGAGCTACAGCAAGTCATGCAACCCACTAATCTCCACAAGGAATGCAGTAATAAGTAAATAAATAAGGATGGATTCAGGAAAAGCAATGGCCACAATGTATTTGCAGGAATTAAACACACCATCCTGTTTCCTACAAGCTGCTTTCACACGATGTCTATTTTGGTARGATTAGAGCTGGATAGAGGAGAACTACAAGTTATTTTTTGTTTGTTTCGGCCGGTGGGGGGCAAATTTTTTTTTTTTTTTTCAAGTTGCAAAGCAGACGGAGAAATGATAATATTAGAAACCTGACATTTTGCACTCATTCYTGCTTGCATAACCATACGTTTTTGTACCAAATGGGATTCCTTTGATGATTATGATGATCTTGTTTTGCATGATTTTACCTATATTCTCAAGACCTAACATCATGCAAAACAGAAGAGCATCATCCAAGTTCTAAGCACACTTAATTTGTAACAAATTCTTAATATCTCCCTCTGTTCTGCTTACTTTTTTTCAGAGTAACAAGGAAGTTTATAGCCAATGCATACAAGTTTTAAAACATATGCCAGCTAAAGATAGTCATCTGATCTTTGAAACATTCTTTGCATGTAGGCATMGCACTTTCTCAGAAAAACCAACAGAACTTACCCTCGTCTGTAGGGTTGAACCCACAGATATCACAGATACATCGAACCCACTTATTCATCTCCTCCTCGCTGTCTGCTACCAAATAGAAAACTCTGTCTATAGTGTTGATATCAAAAATATAACTGTTTTCAAACTCTTTTTTGTTGAACGTTAATCCAGCATCCACTTGTTGACACAAATTTAAGTCAATAATACGGATAGGCTTCTTGGCATGGTCATTTTTGTAGTATTCCAATACATCTGGATCCCCCGTTAAACGGCCGCTGCGAAGCACAAACCATCTCCTTTTCCATGCCTGAAAATTCAAGAGAGAAAAAAGGGAGAAAAATTAGAAGGAAGAAATCATACTTTAAGACTGTTACCTTTTGTGTATGGTTTCAACCTGGGTTGAACCGAGTAATAATAAGTAGTTCAATTATAATTCTAAGAGATTACACACCAGTTACCTACATTTGACACCATCTATTTAAGTCTTGTTACGGCAGTGGACGAGAGGATTAATGAATTTGTGTTTTAAAGTTTGTTTCTTCTGTATTTGAGCTTTGTTTTTAAGAAGAGGACATAATTAAATCACTGCTTACAAAATGAGACAGGATGAATCCACTAAAAAAGAAGAAAAAGGGGGGGGGGGAGGGACCAGGAGAGGGAAAAAAGCACACACAAACTTCTGAAGCAAGCTGACATAGGCATGGGGAAGACAAAATAAAATATGTCTTTAAGTGCTCCATAGTGTCTTGTTTCCAATATCTGCTTTTTCGGGCTGATGCATTTTAACTCTGATTTTTTCACCGATACTCAACGATAGTGACCTGCCTTTAAAGAACAGACAATGCTCACATCGTACGCTCGCCTTGATGTTAGGGGAACTCTGCACTCAGAACCTCATCATATTTCTACAATAGTACTTCTTACAGAAAAAGCGCTACATTATTATTTTTGGAAAYGGTTAGAGAGATGGGGATGGAGGGAATGACCAAACCATATATTTTCACCACATAAAAACAGTCTCTGTGGAAGGTATGTCCACAGAAGAAATACGTGTCACAATCTGACATCATGCTTGTTATACCAGTCTTCCTGCTGCTGCAGAGGGAAAGAAGCTGGTCCAGGAGAAAAGCACAACTAAAATGCCTCATCTTCCAACTAATCCTCAGCTGCCTTTCATTCCCATGGGCCTCTGTCACCTGGCGTAATTCTTGCTAAAGATGCTAACTCAAACCAAGAAACCAAGGTTTGCATACAACTGTCCTGCAGTTACCAACAGCATCTTTATTGCCCCACTTCGCTGCATTTTGGTTCCTCAGCTCTACCAGCAATACAGATTTCTCTATGCTATAAGCTTCCTTATGTGCACAAATGCCAGGATAATGGGCACAATAGAAGAAACTAGACATACTGCCATTGCCCACTAGAAGAGCTGCACTGCATTCACAGTTAGAAATCTGAAAGTAGAGCTTGGACACAGTGGGGAGCCATCGCTGTTTTGTCCATTCGTTTTTATGCTTTTCAGCAATGTTGGAGACCAAGGCAAATCAATGGAGTAGCCAAGCCACTGGGCATTACACCGCAGACTCACACCATGCCCCAAGGCACCCCATTTAAAACTTCTTTCGGATATTCAAAGAAGGTCGCCAGTAAGTCCTTTGGAAGGACAAAAACTAACAGAAGAAATAAAAAAMMCCMCMCMCACACACAAAAAAMCAGGTGAGTGGGTTCTCCTGGCCAGCTGTAGCTGCATGCTAACCAAGGAAAGGAATGCAAGGATCAGCAAGGATGGTGCCAGAAGAGGTCAAGACGTGTGATGTCCTTTACACACTGGGACGTAGCTTTGAAAACAAGAGTTTCTTATTATGAATTAGGAAAAGATTCAGACCCATTTTCTTGAGGCACAAGAGTGTTTCCATTTCGTTTTTATGTTGCTGTTACCTTCAAACAAACYAGCGGAGGGAGGACATAAAGGACAAAGAGGGAGAACTGCACCGCCATCTTCCAGCCCTGAACTAGCGCCGTCAGCTTTGCACTAGAGACTCACAAAACCCTCATTGTCAAGTGGGCATGCCTTTTTTGGGTATCAAGCTTAGGAAGCTATTATGGAAAGATAATACAGAAAACAGGAGAAAGGGAAAAATGCCAGACAGCTTAATTAAGGCTTGTGATCCATTCTCCAACTACCAAGCCTCTAAAAGTTATTTGATTTTAAGATAACTTTTATACTTTATAGAACAAGTATATTTATTGTAGCTGTGAATACAGCATCTGCCTTTAAATGCTGAACCATCTGAATCAAGTCAAGGTCTCAAGCAACTATTGCCATGGTAGCAGTTAAGTTTAACTGGGTGAACAGTAAAACAGAAGTACAAGATATAACCCCTTCAATTTAGATTTCAAATGCGAGCATCTTCTGGCAGCACAGCTGATAAGCACTGTTTAACAGTGACCCAAAAACACTGGCGAAGTTTGATTTGGAAACAGGAAACAAAACAAGTGACAACTTAGATGCTAGGATAACAGGAAACTTCAATATCAGAGGCTCTCTCTCCAAACAAGGTCGATCACAGATAACTGTTACGAACCAAACTGCAGAACTCTGTTGCTTCAGAAACTAGCTTTATCTTTAACCTCAGCTTTCAGTCATTCAGATGAAATTTGCAAATCTTAAGCCAGGAGGGAAGAGAYTAGACATAGGAGAGGGAGAAGAGCAATTCAGAAGCACGATGCATTTTGTCCCAAAATTTGTGTAACAAAAACAAAACAAAAAAAAAATCAATCAACTCTGTATCAACCAAACGTGCCTCTTCTAGAAGTTTATTTCTAGTACCRTGTTAAGGAGTGAAAGATTCTTAGCAATCCTGACAATCTCTGTTGAGCATTAATAAGTAAACAGGACTCTTAAAAATTCAGAAAATCAACCAGCTAAACAGAATTTGCTTTCAGCCCTTTGGGCTACAAAATAGCAACTATAAAGTACTTAAAACATTGAATTTAGCCTACCAGCACCTGCTACTATTTTTGAAGAGTTTTCACATAGTGCATATGTGAATGTTTATTTCAGTCATATAATGAGTCACACTCACTGAAACTGGCACAGATTATATTCAAAAACAAAAGCAAYTCCATAAACTACACACTAATAAGGCAGATACAAAGGTTCTCTGGATTAGAGTACAAAGCACAATTTAGCAGCAGAATAAAGCTTAAAGCTAGACAAGYGAACTGACATCAGCACCCTTGCTAATCATAGTACAAAAGCGCCTCTATATTTTGTCAAAGTGCAAAATGAGCCCACATAAATCACTCTTTGTTATTTGAAAATATCTGGGATTCTTAAAGCTTGATCTATTTTTAACATTTCAGTATTTGTCATTGTAACGAAAGCTGTATGCTGCCTCACTGAAATACAGAATACTGTGCTATATGTGTAAGGAAGAGAGCTTCTTCAGTAATGGCTTTCCAAAAAGAAATCTCTAAAAGAGAGCCTGCACATGTGCAAATACGTATTTACGCAAATTTAATYTTTTTTTTTTTTTTTTTTTTTTTTTACCCCTTTAGGCGCTCTTGTTTGGAAATCTTGCATTTTCTTTTACAGAGCATGTTACAGACTATTTCTCATAATCACCAAAAAAGATGCAACTGGTTTAAGTCACAGGAAAATTACAGGTACTAACTATCTATCACATTACTGATGTTATCAGCCATACATTATCAGACACTGGTTTTCTGTGCTAAAAGTCAACTACATTAAGTTTGAGAATTCAACAAAATAGCCAGTATGGGATTTAAACATTTTGTCCCAATACCAATATCATTTAATTCTGGAAAGATATTTGAGCAATAGAGAAAAGGTGGTTTTTTAAATTAAAGATTTTTTCATATATATAAAATGTGTGTTATTCATATAAATAAATTTTATAAATATACTAACACCTAGTTACCAAACACTGGATGCAGATCAAATACCTAATTCAGAAGTAAAATTGTTCCTTTTAAAAGTGTAGTATGGCAAACGTCATGGGAATCAAGTTCACCAAAAGCCTGTGTACGCTTTGTAAATTACTACAAAACAAGGTTTAWCGAGGTTTGCTGCTTTTGTTTCAGACTAAGAAAGGCCTTGTGTGCCTCTCGGCTTGTTTTCTGCTTTGAGCTGCAAAGCRTATCAGCTGGCCTAACATAGGACATCACCATTCTTGCCAAACATTGTCCTGTTTGTATCATGAGACCATCGTATCATGAGACCATCATAACTATAGAAACAAGCTTGTTTGCTTGTTTTTGAGGGTAGTCTAAAGTGTGACGAGCCGCTCACCCACAGAGCATCAAATGATCAAAGGAATAGTGGAATTCTGTATTTTTCACACAGCATTTTGAGTAGGTTACAAAGCAAAACCAAGAAATTCCTACAATTAGTTTTTCCACTCATATATATGCAAACTGCTGATTTGAAAGTGAGTGAATCAGCTAAGAAATTGGCAGAAAGCATCATTTAGCAGTGTTGGGATTCGGATTTTTTTTTTTTTTAAAGACTGTAGCTAAACCTGTATGCAGTACACAGGATTTACAATATAATCTCCTTACAAGAGGTATATCTGTTGAAGTTGTAGCTAAACCTCCCTTAATCTTTACACTTAAGGATTATTATTTTTTCTCCTGCCATATATGTTCAAGATGTACCTCATTCAGCTGCTGACTGTAGTTCAAAGATGTAGGAAATAGGGGATGTATGTGTAAACGGAGAGAGAAAGGAAGGAGGAAGGGGCAGGAAAGAGCAGATAATTTACATTTATATTTTAAAAAGGATTTAACCTTCCATTTGGATCCCCTCAAGCTGTTGCTCAAGAGGCCAAAATAATTACATGAAATGTTTAAATAAAAGCTTAAAAATGTTAAATCAAAGACTRTTTTTTCTGGTCAATTTTTTACAGCATTTGCTCTCGTGGTCAAGTAACTCTGCTCACTGATAAACTGGTCAATTGTCCTTCTTTGGTCTGCTAAGTATTATTACACATAATCCTCCTGTCATTTAAAGCTGATTTTCCTCTTCTAGCACATTTACCACCTTTTTTCTCTTGAGTAGCATCCAGTCAAAAAAACCTCCAAAACTGTTGCGCACTGGCCAAGCCAAAGAGGGTATCACTTACACCCCGCTCCGGTAATACCGCTAATAAATCTTTCCCCCATGTATGACCAGTAGACCCAGGAATAAAATTACAAATCTCAGACCTTCCTTCTCAAGTGCGCAGACATTTGTGCTTAGGTTTTCATCTCTGTACTCCACAGAGAGTACTTTAAAAGGGCAGTGTTTGGCATACTCCTTTCCCAGAGAAGTCAACTAAGACTTGGAAGAAAGAAGCGACTCACCCAGGGGCACAGGGAAGGATCCAAAAGAACACTTGATGTTTTACAAACACACGACAAAACATTTCCTCGCTCCAAAAGAACTTATAAAGTAAGTAGAAGACATGCAGAGCGTGAACCAGAGAGAAGTAGGGGAAAAAAAAGACAGCCCAAGGTCACTTCAGAATGCTCTCCTCAACATTTGTTTAAGTCCTGAACYTACTGTTGAGGTCTTTTCACTTGTCTGCTGGGATCAAGATTTAATTTTCTTTATGCTTTTTGCTCCCATCTATTTCATCTATCCCTCTCCCTTTGCTTTTTTCCCAGTGCAAAGGTTAAACAGTAGTGAAATTGCTGTATGTCCTTGACAAACAACAGGAAGAAGGATCACAAACAGAGGCTGAGTATTTCTTCTCCTTTTTGCCTCCACATTTCTAGTGTCCAGGTGTTCCGTTCATGGCAGGAGACAAACACATCTCTGGCACAGCTTCACTGACTCCTGCGTTAGACCTGTGCTCTGCATCCCATTAGAAGCTCAAATGAAATAAAAATAAATGTTCTTTCACACTATGCTTCTTTTTAAATCCTGTTTGTGGCAGGCATAGACCAGTGACAACTGTCACTGATGAGCCTCATCCCACAAGGCACGTATTTGGGAGGACTGCCGGGAAGTAGCCAAAAGAGGTCACATTAGGTAACGATACTTCAAGTACAGAACTTTACTTTTTCCACTTGCTACTCCTCCGGCTTGCAGAACTAACTCCAATATGGTGAAATTTCAAAATTTCGGCTGACGTTTTCCCTGAGAAATTAACACTTGTATATTTCTACATGGAAACAAATTAAGGGGTGTTTTTCAGAAAGCATATTCTGGAAGTGTTTTAAAAACTTTTTTTTTTTTTAAATAAAGGCCATATCATGAGCACCAGAACTGAGGAATATGTAATTACTAGTTACTTCTGAAAACCACTGTCATAACACCTACTGGCAACTGCCATCCTCTTCCCTAAAAATGATGCCCTTTTTTTTTTTTTTGAAACCTAAGACAGAACAACTAAACTGAGCACAAAAAAAAGCATGTGTAGTGTCTTAATTCTAACAGCAGAAACTGCATTTCCAAGATTTGACAATAGTCCAAACATTCTACTTTTAGTAGCATTAAATACTAGAAGTGTAAACAGATTGCTGCAAAACAAACAAGTGTGATATGAGRAAAATACTGAATACATTACAACTTTCTTTAAATACTTAAGACTTGTTTTCCAGGAAGCACCATCTTTTCTCACTGAGCAAAATAAGGAAAAAACAGTCTCAGTGGAAGTTTCCACTCTCCTGGCCATCATCCTGATCATCTGTTCCGAATACACACAAGGCCAAAATTTCCTGTTTTCAAACTATTGTCACCATTTTCTAGCCTTGTGCTGTCGATTCTAACTTTAGCTTGTTAAATAAACAAAAGAAAACACTGAAAATACAGCAGAACAATACTTCCACACAGATTTACTGTGAGCACTGTTTTGTAACTGACGTTTCAGCATGTGAATTAGTCCCCCAGCGTTACACCGCTAAGTAAAGCATCAAAAAAATGGCACAAAATACAATTCAGACAATGTAGCACTAACTGCTGCTTTGTTTTGTGAATCTAAAACTGAGTATTTTCATAGTCATTTCCATTTTGCATGGGGGTTCTTGCATACTTTTTTTTAGAGCCTTATGGCTATTTCCCAGAGTAATTGTGCAGCCAGGTCTGTATCATCTAATTCACATTAAACTGATCCTTATTATGACTGATAGCATCAGTCACTTCAATAAATACTTACTTTTCTGCAGTATGTCAGAAATTTTCTAATGGCAAACACAAATTTCTCTCTGCCATACTCCTGCACACCAGAGAATTATCATGATCTCTTCACCAAAGGAGAACCGATTCAGAGAGCTATATAGAGCAATAAAGGAGGAGATGTGTAGCAGAGCCAGGACCTGAGCCCTCATTTCACTGTCTCCAAGCTAGGACCAGATCATCCCTCTATCCTCCTACATCATCTTATCCACTTCTTGCACCTATAAATATTCTGTCATTTCTGATCACTTGTAAACTTACCTTTTCACTTCTAGTTGTTCTACTTCACACCACCCACCCTGCGTGGCTAAGACATACTCCCTAAAAGTCTTGCCAGCAACATGTTCCCTATCACAGATATTAGCTTTGCCATCTCCTCTCATTGCTTTGTCAGCAATGAAAACATAACACTTGTCATGGCATGACGCTTGTCATGGCAGAAGGAGAAGTATATCTGTTGCAGGTCCCTTCCCACACATCTACGTGGTCTTTGGTTTGCTGCCCTGTTTCTCAGAACATTTCCAAAATTTGGTCTTTTCCTTTCTGATAACGAGCATGTTCTGATCATCTCCCTCTCTAGTCTTTCCCATATCCATCCTCTTTAAAATAATAATGCCAGGACAAYCTCCCTTCTCTCATTCTGATCATATCATCTTCTCTTTTAAAGTTCTCCACTTATTGACTTGCTTTATTGCAGTTTTGAGCCTCTTTTTCTATTTTTAGGCTTYTTCTTCTTAGGAAATTCAATGCACTTATTTGACTCCCTCCCTCTTGCAAGTCATCTCCTATCGCTTTGCTCTACCACCGATACCAGATTTGATTCATTTTTCCTTCTCTCGTCTTTCTTCAACTTCTGAAGGCTCCCTGAATCAATAAGCAAGGGCATGACATCTCCTTCCTTCAGATTCCTCCTAAAGATCAGCCTCTTTGACAGCACTTACAATCACCCAACCAAATTACAATTTGGCTTTGCATCAGATGGATTTATTTAAAAASTAATGGTTTTGTGTATTCATCAGACAAAGGTTTGTTGTTTTTTTTAAAGTTGCTTCAGTCTTTTCATCAGCTCTTAATTAGAAGTCACTTCCCCCCACGAGTCTTAATCTAAGAAAGCAAAACATTCAGGGTAGGTTCTGCCCTTTTTTTTAAAGTGTCTGTAGGTTACTTATCACAAGGATTACTACAGTGCTGACAAAACCCCCTTAACAAAACAAGCCAGAGAAGACACCAGTCATGCTGTTTGACTCCGCTATCGTGAGCTCATGAGTGTGCGTTGTGACAAGTTGCATTAGAGCAATGCACAGAAAAATAAAAAATTTAGGATTTATAAAGACACAATAAATCCAAAGCTGAAAGGTCAAGCCTACACTCCATTGATATCAACAGCTGCTTTCCCACTAAAGGCCAGGGATGAAATATTTCACCATATATTTTTGTCTATTCATTTCTCATTTCCTAGGAGGACAGTCATTCCGAAGTGGTGTTTGTAACAAGGTGTGAAAAATCCCCATTCTTCCAGATCACAAGCCCAATGCTTTCTGTAATATTTTGTACAGATTCACAGTTTTCCTTTTTTTTTTTCTTTCTTACTTGCCTGTGTAGATATCTATCTTCATCATCTGTGAAAGTCTTATATACAAGAAAAAGCAAGACACTAGAACTATGCAAAAACATGCAATTCCTGACACTATTTTGGATCCTTTAAAGGATATTGCAATTTCAACAAACATACAACACATGCTTCACTGCTTCATGTTTGGATCACTCAAGCGTGCTCATGCTGCATACGAAATAGAGATTTCTACAGATGGCAGAGGCCAGGCATTCTGCACATCATCTCTTCTACAAAATATTCATAGACTTAAACACTGTGTTTTGTACTCCCCATAAAAGAATGGGGATTTGAGCTACAGAAGCAGCAGTCTCTCCAACTTCAATAGGGAACGATGAATTAAGGGGGATTTAGCAATGAATTAAGGAGGACGGTGCAAAGATACCCCATAATTTCTACAAATTGCCTCCCAACTAACTAGCCTGGTTTAACCTACTAGTTGTATGCATAACGGAAGAAGCTCAGTTACACATGCAGTAACACACATGGAAAAGTCTCCAAAGGAACTTCCAGACAGCATTTTAAATAATCCCTACAAATTAAACTTAGGACATGCTGACACTCCATCCTTATCCATTCCTTGCAAGAGCAAGGCTGTACACTAGCTGACATTTTTGCAAATCAAGTATCTGTAGACCAAAGCAGGAGCCTCTTTGGTAAATGAGTCAGCTACTATTACAGCAATGAAAGGACCGATACTTACTCAAACTGCTTTACTCAGGCACAGTAAAGGGAAAGCTAAAGGAAATCTATTGTTCTGCCAAGATATTACAGGGAGAATCAACACAGTACTTTTTAAATGCTGTGAGGCATTGCAAGGAATTCCTTTTCTAGGAAAGGGGAAGAATTAGGAAGGGCATGCTCAGTATTTATATTTTAGGACCAAAATTATTAGCTTTTCCATTACAAATCATCAGATCTGCAATGTGCATGAACCAAGTGTGCGGATATGGCAGGAAGAGCTGCTAAGAAAAGTAAAAACTAAGGTAAGAGTCAGCATTGTGTCCAATATATATACATTCTCACTTTACATGACTGAGAATATTTATCAATTAGGCTCAGCGGAGTTTTTTTCTGAACAGAAGTGACCTAAAGAACTCCAGAGAAAAATTAATTTCAAAATAAACAAGCAGAAATTCAAAATTCTTTGCAAGACATTGATACATAAGTTGCCTTTATTATGCTAATAAACTGAGTTTCTATTATAACAAAAATAGTTTTTCCAACACTGCAAACAATATACTTTTAGATTCAAACAACTCACTGGTAGTAACAAAATGGTGAAGAAATTTAAAAACCAGCTACATCACACACCAGTAGCAAATTTAACTGCATACCAGCATACATGAAAATTAAGATGCTTCGGTATAATTACTTTGATTAGCTTACAAAACACCCCTCTTGCTCTCGTCAACTCACAAAGTTTTTTAGTGTTTCCTAAACTGTAACAGCACCCTCATGCCATATATTATTAGGATTAACAGCTTTGTAGAATTTAGCCACCACAACCCATTAATTTATCTTTTTTCTCCCCACCCCAGAGCAATCTTCTGAATCCAGATTTGTTCTGAAACCGAATCCTTTGAACGGCGGTGCCGTAATTGCTTACCACAAAGGCTGCGCTGCCCGGCYGGAGGAACCCGAGCGCCAGGACCAAGCCCCGGTCAGCCAGTGTCTGCTCCCGGCAACTCCCGGCAAGCCTCCCTGTTGACAAAGCTGAAGTACTCGCACTAGTGTTTTAAAGCCAAGAAATTACAGATGGTTCTTGAATAACGATACAAATACTAAGATAAACTAAGTGTTTCAGAGGGCTGTATTAACACACCTACRCATGCCCACGTATGCCTGTAATGTACTGAAGCGATACATCGCAGAGCTTCTACTTGCACTTCATGGCATGACTTCTTTCTCTTTTTTGAGTTAGTGACACAAGTGAACAAAAAGGTAGAGGTTTAGGCTCGTGCTTCAGAAACAGAATTTACCGAGTCAACTTGTAAGTCAAAACAAAAGCTACACCTCTTTTTGAATAAAAAACATTTTTCAAGCAAAAAGATAACATTCTTTAAGGAAGCCTCTGTTTACTTACTACAATTCATTCTCCATATACCCAAGTTACAAAGCAGAAAAGTAAACAACATCAAGAACAGGTTTTTTTCTAGTTTACCTCTTCAAGTCTTCAGAAAATGTAAGCAATGTCCTGGCCATTTCTGTAGTTGTGTCTACCCCAAAATAAGCAAAGCTTTCTTTTTCCTGCCGGCTTCCCACCTCACTCTACACCACCCTATCCTCATAACCTTTGACCAACAGGAAGCAGACACAATGGACTGAAAATAACAGCAATTGTAAGATTTCAAATTATTTAATGCATGAGGGGTGGGCTTAAGATTTGAAAAACTTCCCTTGCTTTGGTTCTTCAACAGTTGCTTAAAACACATTATCTACACAGACTTACAACAWCTCTTGTTAGAGATCCTAGGCTGAACAAGGCTAAAACCTGTGAAATACACTATTAAGAGCACAGAGATGCAGAATCTTGCATATGCTAAGATTCTGCATTTAAGTCATAGTCATTAGGCTATTATATAAAATAAACTTAATTTTCCGACAGTGTAAGCAATAGCGGTAGAAGTTTCTTATAGCAAAAGAGTATTAGTCAAAATGACATTATGTCTTTTTTTTTTTCAAATATTTTTATTTATCTGAGCTTTTAGATCAGTAATAGGTATAACTATATGTCCCATACAATAATATGACATTCTGGTAAGAAATGTAACTAAATCTATTTAAACACTGCCATTAAAGCTATAAAAAAACCCCATGGTGATAGAAAGTCACAGAACAATTTGCTAATAAGAAAACGACCTTTGCTAATTCTAAGTAGCTGAGGTGCACTTTGTGGTGTAGAAGGAAGGATCTTTGTCTTCTCCTCATGTAAAAGCCCAAGCAATGACCCCATAGATACCTTCATTCCCAGTAAAAAATTCATGAGCTTTAAATTGTACTAACATCTTGGCATGAACACTTGAGGGTTACAGAGTCCAAAGTCCAGATAGGCAATTAAAGCATTTCTTTTTATTAATTTTAATGTTTTTTGTCTTGCACCCCAAGTACCAGCTGCTTATTCTTTTGCAAACCCACAATCACGTCCCGTCTCCGTCATCCCTCCCCAAAGCCCTCAGGTTCCTCCTTTGCGGTTACACCACAACACATACGGGTCACGATGATAAAGGCAGAATGAACTAACTCAGAGAGGGGCTCACCTCTTGTATAAGAGCTATACTGTGTTTTCTGGAGAAGGGAATGGGGGGAGATAAAGAGCCAGTGTCATTTTTACACCAACTACTTGTCCTGAACACAAGATGACTAAATCAAATATTCTTCCACAACCACAAAATCTGGTAATGTCCTCTGCCTTGTAAACACCAAGGAAAATTTCAGRCTAGAAGTATTACAGTGGAATAGTTACAAGCCCGCCGAAATGCAAGGTCATAATAATGTTCCAACATAATTTTGAGTACCTTTGCTACCCCGTGCACACACTTTATCAAGCATTCAGTGTACCTCCATTGCACACTAGGCGCTGCTTGGCTTTAGAGGCATTTTCATCATGGAATTACACTAGAAATATTCTTTTCTTGGCAGGGGAAGCTCAGGCACTGCATTTCTGCAGGATAAGACTGGATCTAGCTTGTCAATGCAGTATTTCATTAAGGTCTGCAAGTGCYCAAAATAACTACAGAGAAGCCCCTCATGATGTATTTCAGCACGGTATCCACAACAGCTTCCAAATATAAGGCGTCCATATTGCACATGAGCAAGCTTTTGAGCACAGCAGCAGAAGCCACCACAGACACGTTATAATAGCAGCTTCAAGCACAAATGGTTCAACAAGGAGAGTAAATACGAGGTTCTCTGCAAGCCTGCCGTTTAAGAGTCCCTTGAAACCACTTTGCTAATAGGATCCTCCTTTTCCCTTCCCCCATTTGAAGACACAACCTGATGCCATCACACCAAGGAATAACAGAGAAAGGATATCCTGCCTAGATTTTCCATTATACAGATCAAATCATCAATCCAGAGAGGTCTTTGCTTACACATAGGATAAAAAGAAGATGCTTCCAACTGATAAACCCTGAGAGGAAGCAAGGTTGGCTCCATGACTATTTTTAAGTAGTTAACATTCACACAATGGCCTAAAATTAATGGCCAACCCCCAGGGTCCATGAAGCCTTCATTTAAAAAAAAAATTAAGGAGTTAGCATATTTGAGGGGGGAGGGGGGAAGAAAACAAAAGAACTAGAAGGTGGCAGATATAATCAATGCTTCTTCCCAGACTCACCTTGAATTAAGTTTGTATGCTTAGTTTAAGTAAGTGAAAAGATAGGAATCTTTATGTCATTTTCTCTAAAAAGGAAGCATTTCCTTCAACAATTGCTGGGAGAAGTCYTACTTCACAGCTCTTCTCATTTTGATTAATACTCTTTTGCTGTAAGTATCATATGACAAAAAGTAATAAAAATAAAAATATCTTTATGTAGCTGTATCATGAAAGGAACTTGGTTCTCAGCCCTGATTTCCAAGGCCAGCTACCACAGCTGTGCTGCAGCTCCCAGCTGAACAGCTCCCTACATCTCACCACCTAACAGACAAAGGGCATTTAGTTTACCAAATGGCCAGTGTTTCACATTTAGCTCAGTTAAAAGCACCCCACATCTAAGGCTTCATCTAARCATGATAAGAAAAGTCATACTTTGTGGCATCTGGACAGATGATGAATACAAACTTCTTYGGTATCATCTAAGGATAAATAATTTAAATGGCATCATTTCAACATTAAATGCACTGAAAATGCAATTCTCATGTCAGGCATTTCTTTGGATAAAGAAAAAGGGCCTTTTGCCTCATCTTGAAGATCACCTTTGTAATCTAGGAAATGCCCCCCAGAAACTCAAGGCATTTAAATATCACCATTCATCTCCACCTTTCAGTGCTAAGAAGGATTTCTTCTTTAAGCATTTATCCTTTTGGAGGGTTTTTGTTGTTGTTGTTCTTTTTAAGAACAGCATCCTTCTGATGAGTAACTAAGAGAATAATGGAAAATAAAAATTGCMTAGAATTTCTGATCTCATCACAAATTATTCCCCTCCTCCTCCGTGCACTAGATAAAAAGCGAACAATTAGCCTGCTGTTTGCTCAGCACAGTGAGATTGTTCATTTATTCATTTGTATCAGATCACATCGTGGAATACAGAAAAACATTAAAAACAGATTAAACAACAACAAAAAACCCCCCTATCATTAAACCACCAACACTGCTAGGAGAACCATCAGATTTTTATTATTTATTTTGTAGTTTTGAGCAGATTCAAGTGTTACAGTCCCTTTACCTTATCTGGCTTGCAAAGTACTTCACATTCTTAAGTTTTGCTCTTTGACATGAAAAGCAAGCTGCATTATCCAACTGCTTTTTACACCTTTTTGTGCGAGTTTCATAACTAGTTTCACTTACAATAAAAATGTTTAATTTTTAACTTACAAGCAGCAAAGRAACTCCAAAAACTGGATGCCTGTTACTTTATTTATTGGCTCTCTATACATCTAAATGGCATCTACTTTGTTTACCGACTGGAAGCTCTTACTACTGCCAGCACTTCAGGAACAATGTAACTGTGGAAAGAGGAAAACATGTTTTTCTACATTTTGTTTGTCATCTAACAGAATTATAAGGTACACATGTACCAGTTTGAAAATATTTTTAATAGCTGGTAACCTCAAATGGACAAAACAACCTACCTCAGCAGGTACTCTGTCTGAACRCGTAACTTAACCCTTTTCATTCTGGAGCTATTTATGAATAATAACRACTGCCAGATTTGCTATAACACGGATTATTTTTCAATATCTGTATCATAATGACAGTGAAAAAGTGTATTCTATTTCTAAAGATGACCTTTTTTAATCCTTAAAATGGGAAAAGCTTTGGGGCAACAGCAAGAGGCATGAAATCAGAAACAAGATTTAGTATCTTGTACAAAATTTTCCAACTCTTAAAATTATATATCTCACAATACCATTTATATGAACCCAGTAAGATACACAACTGATTTGATTTTAAATACGTGTATTACAAACAACAACAAAAAAATATATGCCATTATAACAACATACCAAACTTCAAGCAAAAAAAAGGGAGCTTCTAATTTTCCCCACCACTTACAGTGGCATCCAAAGCCTTTCCTCCCCTAGGGAATTCTGGTGCCACCTGTTTTAGGTTGTGTGACAAGGATCCACTTGTCTGGGGGGCAGAGCAAGGCAAGAGGGATGCTGCTAGCCAGGCCAGGTCCTCCGAGCACGCCTCCCTCCTGCTCACCAGCGCTCCTGACATAAGAGAGGCCGCGGCGTTCTGTTTCAAATAGGTGAAATTTGGCACTTCTACATCTAACATCAGGTCTCACACGGGTTTCCTAAGCTGTCCTTTACCCTCAATGCTAAACAGAGCTAAGGCATATATTGAGGTGTTCAAGTGGATGGCTCCCCTACTTCCACAGCCAATCATCCACCCTCCCTCCCAGACCTGAAAGGCTAACAAAAATACAGGAAAAGAAAAATTAAATAGCTACTCTAAGAGATACTCAGCTGACCTTCATATTTGAACACGTTGGTTTTGCCTCTGCTGCGAGCCTCTTCCTTCTAGAAAGCTGCAGAGCTGAAGCTGCTTATTCACAACGCGAATCGTGACAGAAGAACTGGTAAGACCAATAACAACAATGTCAAACCATAATTTTAGAAACCGCTGATACAGAATGATTATATCTTCACTGTCACCGACTGCGAAGACAAGACACCTACTAACGTCACATTATTTGTACTGCTGCAGTCAGCTCCCTATCAGGCAGGTGCCACTTCACTGAAGCTACTACATGATTTGAGAGYACTCGCTTTTCTTGATAGGCAGGGCGGCCAAAAACTGGGCGATACGGAAACAAATACACTCTCACTTTTGATAACAGGCTGACGTGCCAGAGTGGCACGAACGTCCATTCTTACTCTCCATTATAACATTTTTCAGAGAAAATAAGACAGATTTCAGCAGATTGGGCAAGTCAACTCAGATTTTTCTAAAGCAAAATTATATCACTGCACAGTGAAGATCAGAAGATTTTGAGGATGGGATGACAAAGGGAAAGTGTTTAAATTTTAGTATCACTTCATTTTGGTCCAAAAACATGCATTGCTTTTTTTTTCCCCATAAACTATAAACTTTAAAACATGAGGCCCCATGGCATGTTTAGAATCTAAATACTGCTAGGACTGCTCACATCAGCTACTAATGGACACCATCCAAATTGTTTCAATCC
This sequence comes from Oceanodroma leucorhoa, assembly GCA_030449065.1. NCBI lineage: Eukaryota > Metazoa > Chordata > Aves > Procellariiformes > Oceanodroma > Oceanodroma leucorhoa. The sequence goes on from JASVER010000030.1 coordinate 3,907,310, forward strand.
AGAGGAAAATTATTTTGGTGATCAAAGTCACTGAATCAAAGTAATAATAAAGAGCACTTACACAAAMGTCTTGGCACCTTAACCAAAATATGCTGATCAATCAATTTGTCGGTCACTTGGTGACTAATAAAGAAGCATAACCAGTATTAATTGTGTGCTTCCCACCTCTCACAACTCTGCTCAAATACTGCAATAAAAGCATAGGCGAACAGTTTAATAGTTCGCCATACTATGAATGCCCTCCCCACAGYGGCAGGGATAGATGATTTTCTGCAATAACATGTGCTTGAACTAGCCATACAAATTAAACACCTTCTGCCTGAGCAAGGTGATGACAGCATGTGATGCTGCTCGGAGGAAAAGCTATAGCTGAACCTCTCTGAGCATTTAAAAGAGGTATCSCATCATGCTGACAGAATTGTTAAAATTCCCACAGAACGCAAGAGAAGTCTCAATGATTTTATCAGACACAACAGAAGTGAGCTGACAGGGTAGAGAAGCGTATACAAATGACTGCTTTCTCTTTGATTCACAATATTTAGATTGTTATTTCCAGCCCAGGTTAAACAAATTGGTGTTATGATACTATTGTTAGGCTAGATGTATAAACACGCTCATGCACTCTTGGAGGCAGGCCAGCCAGCTCAACAAACATTACAAAAGAAACAGCAAAGAGGTAGAACACGCTGGGGTTCACCCACCGGGCTGTTATGGAGAGGGAGCGGGGAGGGGGGAAGGAAGAAAACAGTGCAGAACAACAGTGGAGCAAAATATGTTATGAACATGCTATTTTAAGCAGTGTAAAAGGTTTCTTAAAAAAAAAAAAAGCCTCAAGAGTTGGTTCATACTCAGCAAAATAACTCCTGAACATTTTATACAGAGACAGATACATCAGGCAGTTTCAATCAGCGTGCTTAACTCAAGGCAAAAGAAACAAAGCAGCACTGGATATAGATTTCTTCCAGTGAAAGGAAAATTAGTGCTCAAAGCACAAATCACCATCAGCAAAAATTTTACTCAGTAGAGAAAACTATTTGTTTTCTTTACAAACAAAGAATAAGGACAAAATATACTTTCTGGGTAGTCCAGATCTCCCACTTAGTCTCTAGTGAGAAGGGCTCAGCCCTACCCCCCYCTCTTCTTGACCCCAATTCTTCATTCTGCCCAACATTTCTCTAAAAAATGACATTTAAAAAAGGTATTTTTTCCCCTCATTTCAATCAAAGGAGAGGTGTTTTGAGACAGGTTATTTACAGTTGTTTACCAGGGCACGCAGTTTACAGATACAGAGTGGAAAGCAAGTATATATGAACCAACAGAGATTACGGATGTTGCAGATACCACAACCAGCCTATGTAAGCAGAAACTCTGCCTTTCTTATTTAAAAACTTTTAAATAAGAAAGGCAGAGTAACAAATACAATAATGGATTAATCTCCCTAGCTTACACTCTGYCTTGGTGAACCTAAGTCACTTATCTGTTCCAACAGCCAACAGGGCCGAGATATCATCCCTGCAAGTTTATTTCTGACGTGGACCCAACGTGCAGAAAGAAGAAAACTGCATGAAGAAGTAAAGCCAGTAACTCATTCCCTTTGAAAAGGGCCTTGTGAGATTTCTCATTTATAATTTGCTCTCCTCCATTCACGGCAGACGCTGTAGAAAGAGTAAGCTGGGTTGCAGTTATACCAAGGAGTTTTCTATTTTCATAATCAAAACACTTGCCTTGTTTCACTGGAAATACTCCGTAATTTTAAATTCTATTTAGAGGAACAGGTCCTTCGCCGGCAAAATACAACTGCATACCAAGGCCTTGCTTTGCCCATAACGTAAAAAGTAACTGCAAAGTAGTGCCATTAACTGAGTACCCTCAAACATCCCAGGCAACGTCAGGACTTCACCAAGGTCTCCAAATAGGAGATCTTGAAATACTTCACCTCAACCAGCACACTTGGAGAGCAAGTTAAAGTTGAAATGCAAAACATTTCCATACCTATACAACATAACGGATATGGTAATAGTCAAGTAATTAATCTCAGTCTGCTATACAGAAAGATATACTTAACCACACAAAAAAAAAAATGCTTTGTGAATGGTTTAAAAGGGGAAAAAATTGCAATAAACAAATTGGAATGTTTGCCAGTTAATTTATTTTCTTAAGCACTTAGTATTTGATGAAACTCAACTTAATTTTGCATATAAATTATTGGCCTGCCTCTTATYTGCATATTACTGATATCCAGTATAACCTTAAATTTTAAAATCACACAGATGATGTTTTCTATCATCAAGTTGTGCCATTTTTACTAAGCTAGGAAAATTAACCCTGAAAACTTGGTGCATTACTTGCTCTGCTGATCACATTTCACAGGATATCGTTGTCTATAACCCATTAGTAACTTGTGCAAATTTGTATTCTTATTTTTTGTCAAATACACATGAAAGAACATTCTCCTCGCAGTGTGCRTATTTCCCCACTTCTTCACATGCTGGAACAGGTGGTTGTTGTTGTGGGGTTTGGGATGGTTTTTTTGGGTGGTGGTTTGTTGGTTTGGTTCCCCCCCTCCCCCCCCGACACCAGATCCTACATAGCTCTTAGACAAAGATCACTGCCTTGCAGAATTGCTGAATAAATAGACCACATTTGACAACAGAGTTCAGAAGATACTACGTTGCTGGAGTTCCCTTGCCAAAACAATAGACTACCTGCGCTTTTGTCTCACTGGATGTGCATACGTGCTTATTAATTTCATACAGTACTTTCTCTAAGCAACAGACATGGGCCAACTGCTCACAACATGCAATGGAAGTTTGAAATGTTTCGTCTGTTTGTCCCCCCCTGCAGCAGATTAACTGGGCTATTCTTTAATACAGCAAACTCCGACTATACAGCAACAGTAGTTACTGCCAGTCTCAGAAGAGCAGTCTCGGCCTTCCAAAATCCTGTTCTAGTAGCCCTTGCATTACAAATACTGTAACACTGGAGTGCCAGAATTAGAAACATTTGTTTTTCATTTTAGCTTGCTAAYAAAAACAAAGCTCAAGTATAGGACTAGTCAAGTATATTACTTTTAATTTTAAATTCAATGTTTTTCAACGAGCTCCTTAAAGCAAGTAGCATATGACCAAATCAGATAGGATTTCTCTATATCACCAGTTCTAGTATGAGCATGTGCTGCCTGCCACACWGTTTGTAAACAGGACAGACAAGAAGACAAGGAGTGCCACTTACACTACACCTCATCCTAGGTCAAGACAAAGCCGACCTTCAGAAAAAACACAGTTACTTTATAAAAACAGAACTGTGATATGCACTGTGATATTCCCCACTGCTGTAGGGACATAGGGAGTTACACAAAGCAGAAACATACCCTTTTAACACTAATACTACAGAATTTCACAAAGAACAGCAAAGCATGATAAAACTAAACTAGCACAAGCCTGACACTGGCTTTAAAAGAAAATGACATCATCATCCAGAATCTTACTTCAAAACACAGGAAGATGGAACATCCTTCATCAGCCTCCAGCTGCTGTGACTTTTATCCAGGAGAAAAACCCAGCCAGATCTCCTTTTCAGCATCACTCCAAGGAGAGCACTGCACTTATTTAGCGTCAGTTCGCAACAGCAATACAACTGAAAGCTCTGCAATCTGGTAGACTCAATGAAGGTTTTAATCATCTAATGAGATTACCTCATCCGTGTGCGGTTTCACAATGCAGTCTCAATGGTAGCCCATTATGCCAGTCCCCTTACATGCAGTATCAATCATGCTAATCGGCTTACTCTGCTATCACTCCTACAGCTAGATGACTGCCACACACAGAAACCAAAACCAYGAAGACTTTCTACCTCACAGGATAAAAAGGAATTGTGAACTAAGTACTGCCATGACAGTACAGAAAACACTGCTAGCTCCAATCCTAAAATTCATGTCACTTGTATCCAACAGGTTATGAGCCACGTTCCATTTTTAAGTTTTACACACGTTCTACGCTSAATCATAGCAAAGTACAACAGCTCCCTGATGGAGAACATGAAGTTTACGTATAACAACTTACATATTTACAGTTAATAAATTTCACATTGGAAAATCAAAAAGCTTCATAGAACATCAGTAGCTGCCTTTTCTGAAACAGAAGCTTCCCCAGTTATCATCAAATGGAGCTCACAAAGCACACCACACTGGCTGTTTTACTGTTACCAGTACAAAAATGTTATAGTAATTAATGCCGTTCATTTTCCAAAGCAAGAAGCATCCGACCTCAAAGTAATATAACGTATGTACAAATAAAAATTGTTCTGTTTGACAGATGAGGCTAATGAGAAAATGTAAATATTAAAACTGAACTTAGCCTGTATTTTGTTCTTTGGTTGCAAGGGAAAAAATAGCCCTGAGTTCTGATGTCTTCCTAGGTAACACAGGGATCCAGTTCTACACACAGTTAAAAAAAGCTAGCCGCACTACACAGCTCAAAAGACAAACAAAACAAGCCCCTCTAGTATCAGCATTTTATACAASAGAGATTAAGCAGCTTGCCCAAAGAAGCACAAGAATCATAGGCAAAAATCAAAGACATACCTGTTAAATTAGCACTACTTTATCACACTGGCTTTACCTCTTATACTTTTCCCAAAGCACTTGAAAATATTAGTGCTACCAGAATTTCAACACACCTTCATTCAATGCAAGAAAAAACACACAAGCATAAGCACAGATATTAACACGTAGTTAACAATATGATTTTTTTTTTTAAAGGCTACACATATCTAAACTTGCCTGGGGACTCTAAAAGAGGTCTCCCCAACCCAAAACACCTTCYGTACTGTATCCTTTTGCCATTAGCTGCTTTAACGTGAAGGAAAGGGAAGGGAAATTAAAGAAAGGAGACCAGATGAGTACATAAGGCTATAATTTTGTCATATTTAGGTTGGAAATATACAGAACCACTTAAAACTTGACACAACCTGTAAAAAGCAAGAATCTCAAAATAAAAAACCCAACCAAAAAGACAGAAAACCAAAAAACAAACACACACACAACTAAYATGAAGCAGCTTTAGGCCTTTATAAACCCTATTGCTGATTATCAGCCCCTTTTGCTGGACTAAGTATCCCCAAACTCTTCTGAAAGCATCTCAATCCACTGCCAGGATACCCACTTAAAATGGGAATGTAAAAAGGGAAAACCAGCACAGCAATCTCGGTAAAAAAGTCTTTTGATCTTGTGTCCTGGTTCTGGCTGGGACAGAGGGKGTGCTGTGTTTCGGGTTTGGTAATGAGAGGAACGTTGATGGCCCAGTGATGCTTTGGTTGTTGCTGGGTGGTGCTTGCACCAGGACTTTTCAGYCTCCCATGCTCTGCCAGGTGCAGGAGGAGCTGGGGGGGAGCATAGCCGGGGCGGTTGATCCAGCTGGCCAATGGGGTATTCTATACTGTCTGACATCATGCCCAGTATAAAACTGGGGGGGGGGGGTACGCTCTTGTGCTCAGGACACACGGGTTCATTCAGGACACGCGGTGGGTGAGCAGTTGCATTGTGCATTGTCTGCTTTCTATATTCTGTTATTGTTGTTGTTATCATTGTTGTTATTACTGTTCTACTTTGTTTTATTTTCATTATTAAACTGTTTTTACCTCAACCCACGAGTTTTCCTTCATGTGCCCTCCCGATTCTCTCCTCCATCCTRCCAGAGAGGGGGGGTGAGCGAGCAGCTGCKTAGTGTTTAGTTGCTGGCTGGGGTTAAACCACGACATCTTGTTATCCAAAATTAACTGCCTTGTCAGCCACTGACTCAGTTGGCCCAACTGAAGCCAGGATCTGACTCGGGATTCTTGCCTTGCTGAGCAATCCTTCTTTTAGAGAGCTGATACCAAAAGGTAACCTTGTGGCATTTGATATTCCAGATAAAAGACATCATATTTTAAAAAGCGTCTACATTTTCTCCTCTGCTTTTCCACAAGCATACTCAATCCAAGCTGTTCAATAACTTCACATTTTTATAGGATATCATCTTTGCACATCCCAAGTGAAGGTAAATAGCTCTCCATTTCAAATAAGAAAATAAACTTATAAGTAACTTACCCCAGCTATCCAAATGCATACTAAACCTCCAGAACAGAATATAAAACTGGGTCATGCTGATTCTCTTGCCCAGACTTGATTCCTTTTATACTGAGTTAACACTTTTGATTTCTCAAACTTCCAAACAAATGAAGGACAAGACTATGATCCAGAGTAGTCAGCATGGATTTATGAAAGGAAAACCATGCTTGACCAACCTGACGAAATGACTGGCTTAGGGGATTATGGGTGAGCAGTGATTTTTAATGATCTTGACTTCAGGAAGGCTTTCAGCACTGTCTCCCATGACATGCTCATAGACAAACCTAGTGAAATATGGGCTAGGTAAGTGGACAGAAAGGTGGATTGAAGAGTGGCTGAACTTCCAGGCTCAGAGGCTTGCAATCAGCAGCATGAAGTCCAGGTGAAGGTCAGTTACCAGTGGCATACCCCAGGCATCAATACTGGAACCAGTACTGTTGAGTATCTTCACTAATGATGGGATAGAGTGCACCTTCAGCAAGTTTGCAGRTCATACAAAACCRAGAGGAGCAACTGATACACCAGATGGCTGTGCTGGCACWCAGAGGGACCTCAACAGGCTGGAAAAATGGGCCAATGAGAACTTCATGAAGTTCAACGAAGGGAAATACAAAGTTCTACACCTGGGAGGAATAACAGCAGACATCAGCACAGGCTGGGGGACAGCCAGCTGGACAGCAGCTTTGTAGGGAAGGACATGGTAGACAAACTGACCATAAGCCAGCAATATGCCCTCACAGCAAAGGCGGCCAACAGCTTCCTGGGCTGAATTAGGCAGAGCATTGCCAGCACGTCAAGAGAGGCGATCCTTCCTCTCTGCTCAGTCTGGTAAGACACATCTGGAGCTCTGGGTCCAGTTCTGGMCTCTGCAAGAGAGACATGGACATGCTGGAGAAGGTCCAGGGAAAGGCTGGAGAGATAATTAGGGGGCTGGAGCAYCTTTCATGTGATAAGAGGCTGAGAGAGCTGGGACTGTTTAGCCTAGAGAAGAAAAGGATCTTATCCATGCATATAAATACCTGGTGGGTGGAAGTAAAGACAATGGCKTCTGACTCTTCTCAGTTGTGCCCAGTAAGAGGTCAAGAGGCAATGGGCACAAACTGAAATATAAGACATTCCATTTAAACATAAAAGCCTTTTTATTGTGAGGATGATTGAACACTGGAGCAGGTTGCCCAGAGAGGTCTCCATCCTTGGAGGTGCTCAAAACCCAAGTGGACGTGGTCCTGAGCAACTTGSTGTTGCTCTGAGCAAGGGAGTTGGAGTACATCTCCAGARGTCCCTTCCAATCTCAGTAATTCTGTGAATATATAAACAAACAACTGTCAAACATTGTGTTTGTTGACTGTTTTGAAGTTTTATTTTTACTACAAATGCACAAGCCAAAGGACAGTTTGCATAAGCAAAGATCTTCAAACCCTTTCCCATTTGAAACACCATCTACTGAGCAAGAGCTTTCTGGAAACAATAAAATCACTTACTGTTTACGAAGCAGTTTTGAATGCTCTGTGAGACACCCCAAACAGGGAATAGAACCGAAACAGCAAGACAAGTAGACAAGCTACTACACAACCTCATCTCTCCCCATTTAGAGATTAAACTGTTAACACAGTTTAAAAAATGCACAAAATCAAAACTCTAGACACAAAACAGCATTGCTTCTTCCACTATTCCATCCAGCACTGATAAAAAGGAGATAAGACAGAAGARAGGAGGGAAAATGCATTCGACTTAGCTTCAAAAAGAAAAAAAAAGTAGGAAAAACCAAATCTCTAATAGTGTTTTACTCCATCTAAAGTATCAAATACTGACGTGAAAAGCAGCATTAGTATTCTGCCACTAGCATAGCACTGAAATCTACCTAGAAAGAGCAATGTAGTCTCTGTAAGCATGGAACACTGGCAATGCACAAGTGYCTGTTTTAAACTCCTGTACCTTTAATAGATCTAAATATTTAATTCTGTCCCGCCCAGCAACGTAATATTGTTTCCAAATTTGAACAATATTCCCAACGTCTGCGAGCAGCCTTCTGAAACCAAGATGTTCCTTCCCACCCCCCACAAAAAGTTCCTGTTGAAAAATACCAAATGAAATGCCTCTCAGGGTCTCTCAGCCTTGCTACTGAAAAAATTTAACAGGGGGAGAGGACAGGGAAGCACATATTCCTTAAACAAACCAATAATTATCTCACTTTCACTCCTTTTCTCACACAGTCAGCTTACGACAGATATCCAGGACAAAAAGTCATTAGCACAACCAGTTAAAACATGATTTAACTAAGACAATACTATAATGGGAGATGTTAGGCAACCTAAAGCTTCGAAATTCATTGGTTGGTCTATCTGTAATAAGATTCCTGATGTTATTATGTTAGTTTCCATAGGGATCCAAATGCTAATTAAATGGAAAGTCAAAAAGTAGGAGTTGCACTCTCAGTGTGGAAAAAATACCCAAAAGAGATCAACTTTATACAAAGTTTGTTTTACCGTGCATCCCAAGTTTGCTTAATGCTTCTGTTTGATGTTCTATAAAATTGTCATTTAGATTAAAGTAATTCTAAGCCCAGGTAGGAGAATCACATAAAGCCTAGGAAAGCTGCATTAGGATGCAAGAATTCATTTCTAATAGTAGAGTGCAGACTTCACTGGATTTCTGTCACTCATTTATCAGTSGTACCATTATTTTCCCACAATCGTTTTTGTTATTCACAGCAGAAAGGCACACACTCTCAAACAAGCACACTATATTGCTGACTAAACCCAGYCTGATCATCATACAGATATCCAAGTACTTGTTCATAATGGTAAAACACCAGTGAATCACCAAGAGTGCTCAGAGGATAAAAAAGGAAAAGAAAAATATGTTGCCCTGGAAAAAAAAAAAAAAGTTTATTGAACACATCAAGCCATTATGCACCTTTCTGCTCATTTTTCTTGAGGATTTGGAATGGGGGGGAGGGATGGGGGAAGAGCAGTAGGCAAGAATTCACTTGTGCAGGTGACCTATCATTCAGAATAGACTAAGACTAAACTAAGAAATASTCATCTTTTTGACAGACACTAAGTAACAGATTCCTGAACTTGCTTATTCTTATCGATCTCCTAGTTCCTAAAATAGTTCTCCTAGTGCAAGGTATTCTATAAGCATGCTAAAATTGCACAAACACGTAAGCAAYCAGTGAACAGAAAAGAGTGAAAGACAGGAAGAAACTGATTTGCAGCACATGATGAGCAGGAGATAGGGATTTGTGAACTGCAGTTTTAAAAATAATTAAGAGGAGTTTTCCAATTACTGCCATATATCAAGAAATTATTATCTCAAGCTTGGTATGTCAGACCATAATGATGCTTGATGTCTGACAAGTCATTTTGGGTCATAAAAACATGCTATTTCTGACACATTTCTTGTTGGTTAGAACCTAGAGATTGCTCCACACTTCTAAGCAAGGCATTGCAATAGGCACAAATGTTGAAAGAAGGTTTTAAGAAATATCTTCCCACCTGACAGTAATTTCTTTCTGACTCCATTATGATGAAGCAGAGTGTGAAGCTGTACTGGAACTTACACCCACAGAAAACTTTAAAGATGAGAAAATGCTTCTGGAGATGGACATTTGACCACATTATGTATGGGATTGGGGTTGTTTGGGTGTTTTTGTAATTTTGCATATTTAAAAGAGTCTGTCCTGGGAAAGTGCAGGTGCTCCTTAGGCCAGCATGCTTTCAAACCTCACCTACAGGATTTACAATGGATATAGTTCAGAACCACAAACCTCAACATATATGCTGTACGGCACCGCCAAGACCACGTCTGTAAAAAGGCGTATCTCAGCCTGCCCTTGCAGTTCCTGTCTAGTATACCAAAAAACCTAAATGAACAGGACTAGACAAGATACACACGTACACACACACACATATATATAGGCTGATAAACAGACTGTATTCGAACAGCTCAGAGCACTGAAGCCTGATCACTTCTACTGATACTATTCCCCAACCAACACTCTCAGACAGGCGAGCAGTGAACGACCATTATCAGGGGACAGACCATCTGAAAAGCAACAAGCTCCAGGGCATTGTCTTACTAATAGTCAAAATAAAAAGCTGGCCTAGACAAGTCTTGAGAGGCAGCAGGGCTCTAGCAGAATGAACCCTAGACCTAAGAGGTTGCTAATAAGCAACCTGCGATATCTTCTAATCTCTGTAGTGCAGATTCAGGTCTGCAAATAAAGGATAACATCTTTTTTTGGACTCTGCCTCCTGCCCCTAATTTCTGTTATACATTATTTCATACAGAGATATGGTATGCATACATCAGAAACGACATGATTTTACAATTATAAATTACTGACATTTGGTAAGACAGGGATTTCAACCGTTGTTCCAAGACTACCAAGTAGTCATTCCTTAACATATGAATTGAAACTACGTAAGATTTTATGGTATAAATTTATAGTCAAAAAGCAAAACAGAACAGTCTCATTAATTTAACTTGATTAAAAGCACACTTGAAATATTTCACAAAGTACAGCGGGTTTTGTGGAAGAGAGGGAAATACTAAAGTGCATGCATGAAACAAGAGACAAGACATATGTATTGGTAAGCTGTTCCAGGTGCAAAGTATCACAGAAAAAACATACCTGCAAGAAGAGGGAAAACCGATTAATCATCCCCAAGACAGACCTGATGAAATAACTTAGCATTAGCAAGCAGTAATACACCGTGTGTGTTTGTGCAAAGCCCTGCCTACGCAGGACCAGCTTTGTGCCCTCTCCCGCTCTGGAGGGAGATGTGCTGCAGCACACACCTTACCACCTACTGACTGTACCTCCTTCAGAGGCCATCTGTAGGAAAGCTCTCTGTATAGACTGTATGCAGCTATATCTTTGATACCTTGTCTTCACGACTCTGTCTTAAAAGGGAAAGGCAGTTGTATTTATTTATACTTGATCAGAGGCACCTCTTAAGATCATAAAGAAAACAACTCTTGCTCATCCTTCAAGAATCTCCCAACAGCTGTGCATGGGTGCACACACGCTTGCAGACATGTATTTTGAAAGGAGARGGAGAACAACAACTGATTTCCTGCAAGTGTAACGTCCTGTTGTTTTTCCGAGGTGATCTAGAGAATTATCACAATCCCAGATGTTCACAAAGGGAAAGAGAAGCTGTAGTAACTTTGCACAGGATGAGGCAGTTGACTGCCTAAGCACATTATTCTAAACGCAAATTCAAAGCTTCACTACTTCTTCTATAGGGGCTCTCTGTTCCAAATCCTGGAATTGCAAGCTGTAGGACATTAACAAGCATACATTTGAGTTTCCAGCCACTTCAAGTGTGTATGAGGCAACAAACTTATACAAAGTATTTTTAGACTTCCTGCAATCAACTGTCCTCCCGGCATTGCTCAATATGACGCACAGTTGTCTGAATTATGCAGTTGTGCTAACATACAGTCTAATTTTAAAGTTTCATTTCTGTGTTTTCCATAAAATAAGTACTGTCAAATTTACTCATGCAAGAAGTTGAATCACAAGTGATTAAGGGTCAYCTAAGCTAAACCATATTGTGTAAATGCTTATTAAATTATACTTATAAAAAGTAATTCGTTTTATCTACATAAGATAATTGTGTAAACTGAACAAAACACTAGTAATGATTGGGCGTGTATAGAAAAAAGAGGTGGCTAAATTCTGCACAGTAAGTTTTGCTATTACAGAGTCACATAAGCCTAAGGTTAGTCTTGCTTGGAGATAACATACATCTTATGTAAAGGCAAGTAAAGAAGAAAATGTTGCCTCAACTTTACAGATCCTGCAAGATAGAATGGCTGAACTCTTAAAGAATTGTTCCATTTCCTGGCATGGTTCAGAAAACATTCGAAAGTTGAATTGTTTTGAGGAGGAGGAGTCAGGAAACAGGGTGACAGTTTGTATCATCTAGGCATCTCATGTGTCCAAGAAAGGATCAAGTTATAGCTGTATCAGTGCACGTATGACGAGCCAGACAGAAGTATTCCAATATGAGATGTTCTTGCAAGAAATAACCAYGGACAGAGTGATTACTGGAATAACCTAAATATTCAGCAGAATTGAGTAACAAATCACTATTTGATGCAGCTCCAGACTATACATTATTATAATAAATACTGTCATTAACCATGATTATGCATTATCTCTAATGAAGACGCTTCAAATGAAGGAGCTTGCAAATTAGCCGTGTCCTACATCTCAGAGCCAACAAAGGAATCTCAGAAGTCTTCTGCTACCAATTTGCAAAAATGGGTGAATAAGATTGGTCCAACAAGATGCTGATGACACTTCTTCCATTACGAAAACAAAAGATGCCATCAAGATGCGGTGCTGTGATTTTGAACTGTTACTGATTTGTTTCTGTTGGACTATGACYGCTCTTGGTGTACTTTAGCACTGTGACTGTCATTTACAGAAGAAACTGATTGCTACTTTTGGCGACTGCCTCAATTCATCATCCCCTCGTTACTACCACTATTATTAGAATACTAAGTCATAGAAAAACTGATCACACTGTCCCAACTATTCAGAAAAAAAAAAAAGAGAGTAAGTTTCACAGACTAAAGCTGATATAGACTGAACTGAATTGCCTTTGATTCAAGGCCCAGTTGAAATTGGGGAATGCAAAAAAAGTACTTAGTTTTAAAGAGTAAGTTCTCACAGTAGTGTCCTGTTAGAAAGAAATTTGAATTCTTTCTGAAGAATGGAATCAAAATAATCTCAGTTTCATGTTAATAAAGATGACTGTTGTCCTCAAACTAAATGGTAACAGACAAAGAATGTAAATGAAGGAAACAGTCTCTGCAAGGGTGTCCTCTAAAAATGGTGAAGAACTATTCAAAACAATGAGAATTACACTCACTAATTCAACGCTGCTGACGCTTACTACAATATGTGCTAGTGACAGTAGAGCGTCATACTCCTTTTTTCCAGTTACAATCTTGGCCTTGATAAAATCAAGACTAGTGCAAGGAGTTAAAAATCAAGCCATTACAAAGTTAAGGGTCCTCCTTTTAGTAAGTACAGAAAACATTTCTTGTTATGATAAAAAGGGGTTGGATTAATTGTGTAAGTAAAAAAAAAAAAAAAAGGCTTTTTTGCCATTTGAGTTTTCAAAACCCCTCTCCCCTTCTGCACAGCACAACCAGCAGCTCCACAAATGGATTATCCAAAAAGAAGGTTTACTAATTTGAACAAGTTTCGTACATTTGGTGAAGTGTAGATGGCTATTCATTGGGCAACACATATGCAAAAACATTCAAGCAATTGTTTTACATACTGTTCTTTCCCTTTTGTGTCATGTGCAAGGAATTCTCCTGAAATATCCTCTGAATGCAAGACTATTCTTGCTGTCACCTGCAGGTCCAAAAGTAGCATGGCAATTTCAAAGAGATCTTGCCCACACCTGTGAATTCCAAAATTTTGGTTACAGGCTACTGCTTTTACCACAAACTTGGTCCATTTTTAGACATTCAGCAGCCCAGCACAAACAGCACTAGCTCCAAGAACAAACTAAGCTCTGAGCTCTTCCGAAGTCAAAAAAAAGAAGGAAAAAGAAAAATCACCACGCAAAACTCCAGCTGCCATATTGGCTTTGGGTTTGCACATGTGGACTATCAACAGTGACAACGGAAGAGTCCAAACTGTAACAACKCTTGCATTCGGATAGATAATTCTCAGCTGTCATGGTATTAGCCAACTAACTCACTTCAATCACGAGGAAACACACATCTAACTTATTTACGAGGGATGCATTAGGAAAGACAGAACCCATCTTGTCACTGTAATGCTGTTAATGTGGAATAAAACCAAGTTTGTAGATCAAACAACTGAAAGGAGTCAATATGAGGAGAAAGCATTGGTTCCTGAAGAGAAAGCACCAGCTCCTGTCATGCATTATGTTTCCTTTGTCTTTAGATCATGAAAGAATGAGAAGAAATACTTCAGTAGGAATTATGTAAGTGTTTTAAAAGGAAATTATAGTCTGAGCGCTACAAATAATTAATCTAAGAACTATGGATAAGAACAGAGCATCAACAGAAATTTTTGTTGACGACAAATCCATACTGAGGTGAAGCAATGAGGTTGGTATTCAGCCAAGAGTAAATAGACTATTTGTAATAAAGCACAAGGGATACTCCTGGTACTCCTAAAAACTATTATAAAAAAATACATACACACAAGGAGAAGCATGCACACAGGAAATATTTAAAACTAAAAGAGAGCTCAAACACCCAGTTTTATGCTATCTGGTTTGACAAATTGAGAAGATAAACTGCCTTGCATCTTCCCACTCCCCTCTGCTTTGCCATTTAATACTCTGCATTTCTTTTTATTACGCATACGGAAAGGCTGACTAAGTCACATTGAAATAAGTGACTGGAAACTATTTCACTTCTCTCGAGAGATATTCCCATTTTATATTACTATCAAATCCCGACACCTCAACAAGAAAGCCTAGTTACATTTCATATGGGCTGTTATAGAGACCTGCTACTCAGAACATACTTTTCAAATTATTCTCCTATGCTTTTAAYTGGATAGTTAAATGCAGCCAGAGGAAAGTGTTTGTTCAAGCCTTATAGGAAAAAAAGGCAGTTACAGGTAAAAACTGTATGTATAAGATACAGAAATTTACACAAGTCAAGTAATATCTCAGATCCCAGTCTTACAAGCACATATCCAAAAGTCTACAGTTAAAAAGCAAACAAACAAAAAAAAAAAACCAAACCAAAACACACACAACAAACCCCCAAACAACCTTTCACATGAATATTACTGCTGTGTAATTTGTTGGGTGAATTTGAAGGCATAGTCAGAGCAAAATTCCTCTTTTAAAGCAAAGTCAGTACAATTACTCCTAAAAGCAGAAATAGTGCAATAGTTAAGTTTATTTTCAGTGTGAGAATACCAGTACCTGGAACGTGACAGCAGCCAAGGTTGGTTTCACCTTTCCTCACCTGAGGAGTGAACACCAGGTATCTCTGGRCAATACATTATCTCACAGTGGTTTCTTTAATGCAGGTGCTGCGTGAGGGCAAAAAAAAAGTCTGTTCTTCACAGGGAGACACACAAAGTGTGTAGGACACCTCCAAAACACACTCTACTCCCTCTTTTCTCTTTGCCTGTCACAGGGTTTTTCTTAAAAGCATGGAGTGAGTCACTTGCCAGATACATCTATCTCATACACTAGGAAGAAACAAAATGCTTTGCAACAGCCTTGGTAAACTAGTAGTCACAGATTTAAACACAAACACAAACCACTGCGGTATCACAGAAGCTGAAAAAAGTTACTTTATTAGCAAAGACTGTATTTCAATTGTTTATTAGGCTTTTTCAGATAGTTATGAGAATCTACATGGTTAGCAAACCCCCAATAGGATTTTTTTCCCCTCCAAGCTAAATGTTCTAAGGAAGCATAATCCGTTGGGGGTTTTTTTGTTAGCTTTCTGTGGTATGTTTTCAAATATTCTCCCTTTTATTATTATAGTTCTTGAGAAGTGCTCATAAAAAGATTATGAGGAACTGCTTTCTCTAAAAGCTGACCAACATTGTTGCAAGGAAGAGTATATTAAACACCGTAGTAAATCCAGTTGGTGTTTCACCACACCTTTAAAGTCTCTCTACATCCAAGTAAAAAGTCACTGAGATTACACGCAAAGAGAAATACCACGTTCTAGGCTTGTGAAATGGGTTTATCGAATTATGACACAAAATCCCTGTCAAGATGACTTCAGTTTTCAGATGGCTTTTTTCACCACAGTTTAGTAACATCTACAGTATTTTAGGCAAAGAGCTTGACTTTTTCAAAAGAAAAGGTAAATACAGAAACTTTCAAGATGAACCGAGTTGCTACTTCTATTGATTGTACCAGCAGCTGTGATGCGCAAAGGAGCTCCTGCTACGATTTTAAAAAATTTGGCTTGTATGATACGCTTATAGCTGCACACCTGCCCTTTTGTTACACAGAGATAGGCTACTGACCTTCCACGCCAAGTCCGCTGAATGAGACTTTCATCAATGAAACGCGGTTGCTTAATGACTTAATGGAGACAGACCATTAGCTTACAAAACAGCGTCGGTTTGTCTAACCAGAAAGAAAGTAGAATTATCCCAGTGGGATAGAAAGGGAGGCTAGTAAGGAGAAGAAAGGAAATGTCAAGCGCATGAGCAGGATTTGGATAYGCCGAAGACGGCAGGACGGAAAGACCAGACCTACCTTTCCCCCGGCGCTGCCCCTCGCGCTCCCTCTGACTCACATCACCGCTCTGCGCACTGGAGTGGTCTTCACAGAAGCCGCACATACAGCACAGGCTGGCCCACAGCCAACCGAGTGACTTCAACTGCTCCATATTAATACGGCCACAGAAGCAATAGGCAGGGGACAGTGACAGAAAATGGAGGGGGTTGCACCCTTTGCTCAGCCCCCCTCCCTGCACCAAGCCAGGAGGCAGCTGAGCAAGAAACCCGCTCGCTCACACAGGACCAGCACTGGAGCGTTATYCATGCCAGCACCTGCTGTGCCACCTAATTTGGCTCAAACCAAAACAAACCCAGGCGTACATCCCCCTCCCTGCTGGGTAGCTGTCACTGTTCAAACACCAAGGTATGTACAAGGCAACCGGACCCAGCCTCCTCAGCCTCACCGCAGCAAGCACGTCAAGGTGCGCCAGCCACACGATTGAGCACCTCGCACGGACACCTGACCGGCAGAACTTTCTTCATGGCAAAGGGTAAGATTAAAGAGATGGATTTTAAAAAGGCCTTGAAAGTTTCAGAGAGTGATAAAATGCACTAAATTCCTGCAATAAATTATCTTGCACATTCTGAGCTATTTCCTGATACACGAGCTGTTCAGTCAAAAACTTAAAGGTCAAATTTGCATCGATAGTCTCGCCAAGAAGTTTTCTACAGAGAAAAGAGGGGAGGAGGAAAGACCAGAGAAGCAGACATGACAATAAGAAACCAATATCTATTTTTTATGCAAGACAAAGTCACATGCAGTGCTGAATCAGCCTGACGAGGTGAGTTATTAGTCTTGTTTTAACCAATATTCTTTCTCTTATCTTTAAATCTTTCTAACTAGTGATATTTATTCTTTTCTCCAGTGTTACTTGGAAAGCCTTCTTTCTTTAAAAAGCGGGGAGGGGGATTACTGACTGTCTTAGTTTTAATCCTTCCCCACGCTCCCACACAGAGCACTTTTTTTTCCTTAAGGGCACTTCACAAATACTTCATTATGTCAGAAATTTTTTTTTGCCCAGTATATATAACACAGCTACTCACCATTTTTAACTCATTCAAGCTGCAGCCAAACATCTTGCCACAGAAGTTTAAAACTAGGCACATTGCTGTTAACAGAAAGATCTCTGAAAGTTTAAGTTATAATAGTACGCTTAAGCAAGTAAACACATGAAAATGCCAAATGTAACTTCTTACCTTTGCCACTTGCAGATTTCTAATGAGCCCATATGGGTTTGTTTGGAGGTTTTGGGGGGAGGGAGGGGGGTTTGTTGGTTTGTTTTTTTTTTTTTTTTTTTTTTTTCCCACTTCCTTTTAATGAAGGAGAAATGAAAGCACCTGTATTTTCTAGGACCAGCACATACCAATAAGAAAACTGAAAATCTTTATTACTCAAACCTGTCTAGTTCACAATTAATCAAAAACACACAACATTAAAAGGCCCCACATTCAACCAGCTGGTATTTTAGTGAGATCATATTCACATTAAAGCTGATATGCTACCACACTCAGATGGGAAAGGAAAAAAAAAGCACAGCCACATGCATGCCTTATTTTCACACCTCATACTGTCAATAAAGCCTTTCAAGAACAAAACACTCAAAAAGGATAACCCTGTCTCTTAATGCAACCTGGCACTGCGATTTGCAAAGTAAACAGAGCAGCATTTAAAGCTGTTACAGCTTAGTACTAGTTTTGCAGTGATCAAACCATAACAAACCATGCCCAACTAATATCCAAGAAGGAAGACTTCTCAGTAGCACAGCTTCCAGGCTGCCACTCCATCCCCCACAGTCGCTCCACCTGAGAAAAGCTGCAAGGTAGGTAGGTACCCAGCATCACTTACGCCCRACACCCGCCAGTGCAGCTGTGCCACCTGGTACACGAGGCACGGAGAGCCTTAACTCCATTCAGTCCTTCCCTCACCGCTGCAGAAGTAGGGGAAGACCAAGAACCCAGCACCTTTTCCACAACTTGCTTCAGCTTTCCCCTATAAGCTCACCATTTACCCCTGCGACACAGATTTAGCCCTGAAAAAAAAAAACCCTGTTACCATCAGGTGCTGTGATCCACCAGAAAGTATTACTGAAATTCCCCCAGAGAACAGATTCAGCCCAGCTGACAGCAACTGTAGGTCTGAATGACACATTAAAAAGCAATCAAGCTGATTGCATTATGCATCAAAACATGGTTAAGTGGTACAGTTTTGCTGCAACATTAGAAGAACATCTGATCTTCCTCTGAAGAAATACGGTTTAATTGTCAAGATACAGGCAAGAAAAAAAAAAAAAAAAGAAAAACTGCAATGGAGGAAACAGTTCTTCTTCAGTAGTTTCTGGATTGTAAGGCTAAGGCTTCCCACACGAACTGAAAGCTTTATGGAACCAAAGGGTGAATTTAGTGACCTTGCCTTGGGCAGATGGAAGAGACTGTAACATTACAAAGTTCTCCTATTCCTTTTGGGGTTTTTTTTGTTTGTTTTCTTAGGTGCAAGTTATTCCCGCCACTCCCTTCTCACCAGGTGTAGGTTCACTTCTAAAGCTCCCAGTAAACCACCTCTCCTCTCAAACACAGCCTTTTTGCTGTTGCAGGCCAGCTACTCTCCAAGTTTCTATACTCAGAGCCCAAAATAAGAACAAGAACTTCTGTCTGAAGGAGAAATATTAATCAAGTCAAAAGCAGAGGAATACAGCAGAGATAAGCAACAGCAGAGAAAGAAGTCTGCCTATATTGTTCTACAAAACCATTTTTTCTTAAAATGTCATTCAACAAGACAGCAAAGAGCTCCATTGTGGATGTGCTAAATTTCTGCTGCAGACAAAAGATACATACACACACATTCCCCCATAGCAACTACAAACTGGGTGGTGACAGACTTGTAGAAGGACCACTTTGCTCCAGAAAAGGGAGGAGAAGCTTATGAAGAGAGGACACTGTCAGAACTTCACCTGCGTTTCCAAATGCAAAGGCTACACTAGACCCAAATAACAAATTTTTGAGCCCTGGTAAGTTTAACCTAATAGAGAAGTATCTGCTGGAGATACCAGCCAGACACCAACAAGATGTCCTAAGTTCCTCAGCAACAGTGACAATACCCACAATATGCTGTTGAAGACCTTAGATAGCTCTTGCTTATCCAATTTGACAACATAGCATAGTGATTTCAAACAGGAGCTCTCCTGTTATTTTTAATTGAGGACTTTCAACTTTACATTTCCTCCAAGTTCTGGATGCTTGACTAAGGGAGACAGTATTAGTTTAAGTCAAAACAGCTGCAGAGAGAGACACACTACAAGTTTGTACACACTTCTGCATACCTTTGCATTAGTACTTCTAACTTGGTATGGCTTTTTCTTTGAAGACCTAAAGAAACTTACAGAGTAATATTGTGAATGTTAAACTTACGCTTGGAGTCAATGCAGGGTAAAGATTAATTAGGAATATAAAAGTATGCTTTGTTGGACCACCACCAAGTCTATCTGGGAACCTCATAGAGCTCCAGAACCGTACTTCTGAGGCTGCACTATCGTAGCCCAGGGGACAAGTGAAGTGGTCCTCGGGTGGTTTGCAGCATGTTAAACAGTACGTCCGTCATCACACGGCATTTGGACCAGAGAGCATTCACCAGCCCACAGTCTACTTTTAGAACTACTTTTTTTTTGCCTGTTTTTAACCCAGGAGGGTTTTGCTGATTCCTCTTCTGAAGAGTGATGCCACAAGACAACTCCCAAGACTAAGGCACTCTCTCATAAGCATTGCAATTCCAAAATGCAGAATTTCACGGGCAGCCAAGAAGATACGACATGAACGAAACAGATGGAATAATTAATGCAAGACTTTTCTCCGAACATACTGTTATCAGTCTGTGGCTCCTATCACAGCCTTGCATCACATCTGTGGAATAAAAAGCAAAAAAGTAATTTTCCAAGGAGAAGATGATTATGTCCCACAAAGCTCTTGGCAGACAGCAGAGGAGTAGATGCCTCCTCTTCCTACACAGCGAGAAAGAGACTACCAAAGAAGCGGTTAAGTCAGCCAGTATGCCAACAGGAAAGGTTTCACATTTCAGCATTGCAAAAAAAGAAACCAAACAAACACAACAGAAAAGGAAATTCTGCTTCCATGCCATCAGGCCTGAGCAGGAATATTCACTAATGAAGGCTTCTGAGCCAAGTAATAACTTCAACAGAAAAATTCTTCCAAGTTAGTTTTTGAGTTATTCAGTTAAAAGTCTTTGCATTTTGTATCACGATCCAACTAATGAAATTCCTTCCAAAACCCCACCCTTCCCTCCATGCCAAAAGTTCACAAATTTGAAATTCTAGCCCCATCCTGGATTAACAATTTGCTGCTCTGTCACCAAGTCGTATTTCGCAACCAGCCTTTGATGTACTTGTAGCAAGAGCCATCTATAAAATCCTAAACTGCCAAGACCTGCTCTGATGCTCCTACTCCACTTGCTCCCACTCTCATTCAAGACTCCAGAGCAGCCTGAAGGCAGACAGACAGGAAAGGACATCTCTGCCAGGAGTCCAGGTATTTTTCTGCTATGGCTACCGAGGTATCTATCGATTTAAATTGAAAGATTCACAACATGTCAGTAAGTCTGAAGTGGAATCAATAAAGTTATTTGTCTCATTTCATTCTTCCCTCATGAATTAAGGAAAAGGAACAACTATTAATCAGAGATCTGTCCACCAGTATATACTGCAAGATGCTGTAAATCATGTAACTTTTGGTGTATACACTGATGATAATAAATGAAGAAATCCTCCAGAGCATGGCACTCACGGTTATAAAAAATACATAGTCTCTTTAAGAGTGTGCTCCTGTCTGTATGTTCTTAAATACTTTAAATTTTATTCCTGTAGATAGTTCTTTCTGAGAAGGYTTGCAAATAGCAAAATTGGTTTCTGAACATGAGGAGAGAAAGCTGTAGACAATCTGAAATTTAMAGACCAATAAAGAACATTTGTTTTTAGGATTTCTAATTATTTTTTACATGATAGTATGAAATTCAAAGATGAAAAATTTTAAATAGCAAAGCTATCTGGAAGCAAAGCTCTTAGGAAACAACATGACAAAGGAAGTGTATTTATGGGTCTGCAAACAGGGGGAGGAAAAAAAAAMSTCACTGAAGCAGCTGCATGGTTCTTGCACAGCAGACAAAAAACCACAATTAGAAAAGGAGGAAAAGGCACACAGGGAAGAAAGTACAGTAGTTTAAAACAAAGGCTCCAATACTTATTCCTGTCTCAGGTTATTGTGAAAGTGTGGTGGGTTTTTTTTTTTTCCTACTTTAAAACTAGTGCTTTTTTTTTTTCCTACCTGATCCAGTTTTCATAAGTGCCTTTCCCAGTTTTCATAATTAAACCCATTAAATAAATAATTATACGGCTATGACGCATGTTGCTATGGCAAGGATTGCGATAGCAAAGATTCAAGCTTTTATGACTTCACTACAAGGTCACATAGAAGCCTGTGAACAAGAAAAATGTGTGGCGAAAAAGGTTGCTTCCATTAACATCAACTGCAAGGAAAGATACTAAGATGAAGTACGTGTCCACGCTCTGGAGAGTGGTCTGAAGCACGAGCATTTCGTTTTTCACTCCAGTCTCTGCAACAAGCCACAGAAAGAAGAGAAATGTGACTACCGACTATCTCATCCTTCTGGTTTTGTSTGAAAGGTACGTTAGCACAACCCTCAAACAGCGCACGAGGCCCCAGGGCCACATACATYTATTTGCCCGCTAACCCAGTTGAACGCTATTTTGCCTTTCAAAGTATCCATAAAAATACTACAAGACTGTGATCTTTAAAGAGCGTGCATTCCTCGCYGGCTACCTTTAAAGCGGCGTTCAAGGAAGATAAACACCACAGCCTGCCTTCCCATAGGAACACCRGCATCTTCCGCGCCCGCCATTCCCACCGGCAAAGCGCAAGGCCAGCCCAGGTGGGAGAGACGCAACAAGGTGGAGGAGCAAATCGGCCCAAAGCGGGTGGGCAGGCACACCCAGAGGGCTCCGGAGAGCCGGCTGCACTCGGTAGTGTGGCGGCTGTGCGGCGGTCCCCTGGGAAGGTGACATCCAGGGKAGGGCAGGGCCCCACAGAGGCCTCAGCTGGGGAGGGGGGGAAGGAGGAGCAGGGAGCAGCCTCCAGCCCTACACTGGGAGAAGGAGGAAACCTGCCCTCAGATTACCAACCGAATTTCCTCCCGAAATCGGTTAGGAACCCCTGCGCTTCACCGCCACTGAAGGCCAYGACTCATATTCTGAGGAAGAAGCTGCCCGCTGGCCAGCGGCCATGCACGGCACGGTGCTGCTGGCCTGGCGTCAGCCCGTCGGGTGACCAACGCCGCCGCGCCTCGCAGAGGTGCGCAAACACCAGCTTCGAACGAAAAGCGTAACTAAGCTAAACCAAGGTGCCTCTAACTTGTTACTATTTTTACCAGTAAATCTTGCCCTAAAAATATTTGCGTGGGGGAGGAGGAAAAAAGGAGGACTTAGTGGGGTGTCAACTAAAAACTTCTAATCAAATACATACATGTATTTGAAGGCAAATAAACCGCTTTGATGCTGCTCCACGGTGAAGTCTACAACTTAGCATAGAGGACGAGGCAAACAGACTTTCACATTAAGAGAAGAGGTGGGAGATTCAAAATTAGAGATGAAGAAAGCACACACTTGTACTGAACTTTCAAAACAAGTTATTCCAGTTTAACATTTTTCTTCCTGAACTGACGTAGCATAAATAAGAACCAATGAGCTAATGAAATGCAAAGCTTATCCTGAAGCATGAAAGTATTATAATTGTGCTGTGCTTTGCTAATTTTAGAAGACGAAGAAGAATGACTATACTATAATAAGTCAAATGTAAATATACAAGGCCATCCAATCACCCGTAGTGCATTCAGCCCACATTATTCAATTCTTCTCAATTTAAGGCAATAAGAGCAGCAAGGAATTCCTCCAAGACCTCCAGTTTGCCAGATAAACAAATCTATTCTACTCCAGAGAAAAATTTACCAGTCACAAGTCTCCTTTACTTCAAGGCTGAACTTCTGCCTGTAGCTTTCTCCACCCAAGACACGCAGAAATGTCAGACAGTGCAATAAAGAAGTGTGAAGTCTAGCATCTTCACAGTGCTCCAAGCCCCTCCTTGGCTCCACGGTCACCTCTGGATCCCAGGGGAAAGCCACATTTTCATCACTATGGTACCCACACGCTAGGCTAACATCAGTGTAGTCTGAAGACTGCGGTTTCTTACATGACACTCAAAACAATTGGACTGAAAATGAAAATAATGGGAAAAAAAAGCAACTACTGGGAAGTTTCAAACAAGGGAACATCTTCCCTTCTAGCCACTATTTCCAGATAAAAATCACTATGGGTCATGGCCTCTTCTGTTACAAAAGCCAGTGTTTTGCACAAACCTTCTTCCAGCAACACAGATTAAGAAGGTCGGACAACTACACAGAAAAATTGAGATACAAGCCACAAGGTAAGCTATACATGCTTACTATCTCTGCTTCAAGTTACCCAGAAAAACTCTGGACAATCTAGCCTAAGCGAACCATGACATACACATTAGGAAGGCTACCAAAATATGGAAAATCAGGAAACCCCAATATTATGAAGCTGCATTTCCTTCCAACCTCTTGGGAAACTGGGGAGAGCAGAAGGGGAAAAGTAATCTGGAAATGTTTTGTTTCAGTGGAGCTGTATTTTTAGTCTTATGAAGAAATCTGATTATTGTTTTCATGTTAAAATTAAAATATCTAGKTTTTTTACTGTCACAGAAATAACAGTTAAATATTTCTATTTTATCAAAACAGTTTTCTACAAAGATCATTAAATCAATGTGTTATAATGAAATATTTCAATTAATCTAGATAGCATGTCTGATATGACTCTTGTTGGAAACTTCAGCTTTCTTGTTTGAGAAACTTCAGGTTTAGAGACACACAGATGTTACATGCTAATGTCAAAAGGGACAACAAAAAGCAATTCTAAGCATAAAAAACCCTTTCACGACAGACCGATTCTATAGCTGAAGCAGTGCTCATGAACAAAACTGGCAAAAAAAAAAAATATATTAACTGCAGAACTTGGTCCAAAACCAGACTTATTTCATGTTATTGTGTTTAACAGAATACCAGTCATCTTACAGTAGCTCTGATTAACTGGCTTACTTGAAAAATTCTTTAATAAGTATTGCTTAGTATTAACTCATTAACCTTAGTCCAAAAGAAAAAAAAAAATTAACTGGAACAATTTTCCTTAGCATTGAAAGTATTATGCTGAATGACTGTTACATTCTTTTCACACTAGATCTTCTCAGTTAAAGTTGTTGTTCACAGTAGCTATATTATAAGAAAAACCAAAAATATTCCTATGATGAACTCCAAAAGCTCACCAAAAGACCAAGAAAGCGAGGCGGGGGTGGGGGAGGAGGGGGATTTAAAAAAAAATAAATCACCTTGCTTGATACAAACAGTCCATCAATAAAAACATTTTCAACTAATTTCAGAACAAGCCCAAAGACCACTGATATGAAAATCTTCAACTTCCATTTACCTTCCTTAGGAACTCACGTCCCTGCCCCCCGCCTTTGGTTTATTTTTTAAATACGTAAAGATGGTTACAATATTTTTTGAGTATGTCTGATTTCCCATAATCTGCAAAAAAGTGATATCACCATTATGAGGTGTGTCTCAAAAGCATATAGATTTCATATGCCATTAGTGTGTCATACCACAGGGGCATATTTTGTTAATGCTATGTAAGATATTACAGTGCATTCACTTAGCTCTGCAGACTTTAACCACACTCACCTAACAAGACAGGCGAGTTTGGCTTATACAATACGTAAACAAGCCTTAGAGCAAACATGCAGTAGAACAAGTTGAAACATTGGTTACATTAGTTAAACCTCATTACACCTGAGTAGCCTCTTCATTTCCAGTTATTCCCATTAAGAACACTGCAGGTTAGCAAGATCAGAAAAGAACAAGTCATCATCTTCTCCATCCCCCCATTCCAGGAATACCTTGCACAGAGAGATGCAGCAGAACAACTGCGAGAGTGCACAAACATCTCTGGACCACTTCCAGGCTACTTTCACATCTATAGGCAGACAGCTCTACCTTCTTCCCCCAAGCACCGTCACTGCAAAACTCAAAACATACAGGCTGATCAGTTTTAACTCGATCAGCAGCAGCCTTTGAACTACGTCGGCACRTGCAGGACCCTGGTGAGGTGGCTCACGCAACTACTTCCTCTGGGACAGCAACAGGCTTGGATTACATTATGGCATTTGGGATACAGAGACTCCCTCCTGTGCAGAGTAATTCATTCTATTTTGTCACACAGCACTTTTAGAGCATCTTTAAAGACCTGTGAAAACAGAAAGCAGTAGCCCCAGTGGTCATATCACCACTGTAAAGATGGTGATACCACCAGCTCCAAATCACTTCAGACTTGCCTGACACAGGCTGCGAGAAGAGTACCTGACAGAGGCTCAGTCCAGGGAAGACAAGACTGATGCTGTAGGAAGCACTTGAAGACTCCAGAGCTTTTTACCCCATTCAGATGAGGGAATGCATGTGGTAGATTCTGCTGGCTTCAGGTTTTGGAGGTTTTGTTTGTTTGTTTTTTATAAATTTATTTTATTATTACAGTAGTGAGATCATCAAACAAAAGAAAATTTGGCTTTATAGTTAAAATTGCATTCTTTCAGGGGTCAGCTTTCATATTTGTGTTTGCTTTTATATCTCAATGGAATTTGAATCATGTATGCTATTTGGGGCTTTACTGAAGGATGACCACAAAGAAACTTTACAGCTGATACAGAAGACAGCAGCTTATCTTGGCAGCACTCCTAACAGCACAGATAATTCCCATGCTCTCCAGTCTGTATTCTGTCAACTGTTTCTATGCACAAATTCAAGTCATTCTGGCCTTAATGGGTCCATATAGGCAAAGTCCTAGCTACAAAGGAATCTCTCACTCTACCCAAATTAAACTAAAAAAGGGCAATTACGTTTAAAGCCTGCTACATGCTTTCCAAGCAAAGAGAGAGATGGGACCGTTTTTCAGCATGAACTCTCCTGAAAACACTGTCCACAGTTCCTTCCCTTGTTAACGTACAATCTCAGAAAGATGTAAGACAAGAAAAATGGGGAAAATAGTTATTTCAGTTATTTTGCTCTATAAGGTGTTCATGTCCATTTAGCATGTTCGGGGGGAGGGGGGCAGGGGGAATTATAATTGTCAATTTTAAACATGACAAATGTGCGCTCRCAGCCCAGAAGGCCAACCGTATCCTGGGCTGCATCAAAAGAAGCGTGGCGAGTAGGTGCCCCTCTACTCTGCTCTGGTGAGACCCMMCCTGCAGTGCTGCATCYRGCTCTGGAGCCCTCAGCACAAGACAGACATGGACCTGTCGGAGCCGGTCCGGAGGAGGGCCACAAAAATGATCAGGGGGATGGAACACCTCTCCTATGAAGAAAGGCTGAGAGAGTTGGGGTCGTTCAGCCTGGAGAAGAGAAGGCTCCAGGGAGACCTCATTGTGGCCTTTCAATATTTGAAGGGGGCTTATAAGAAAGATGGGGACAGAGTTTTTAGCAGGGCCTGTTGCGACAGGACAAGGGGGAATGGTTTTAAACTACAAGAGGGTAGAGTCAGACTAGATATAAGRAAGAAATTTTTTACAGTGAGKGTGGTGAAACACTGGCACAGGTTGCCCAGAGAGGTGGTAGATGCCCCATCCCTGGAAACATTCAAGGTCAGGTTGGACGGGGCTCCGAGCAACCTGATCTAGTTGAAGATGTCCCTGCCCATAGCAGGGGGGTTGGACTAGATGACCTTTAAAGGTCCCTTCCAACCCAAACTATTCTATGATTCTATAACATGTCAAAAAATAACATGCCCAGAGTAACAAGTATATTCATTGCTAACATGCTTTTTGTCAAAAACCAAACTGTACCCTGTTAGACATAGGAGCATTTCACAAAAATACACAAGTGAACAGAATAATCTACAAATACTTTGTACACATAATAGAAGAAGTTAGCCTTAATTAAGAACTGAATGAAAAAATACTCAAGTTCTAATAGTTCATCGAAGAGTTTAAACAGTTCACCCCAAACTTAGCACAAAGTTTAAAAACAAAGAGATACATCTGTTAGAGCAGACAGGAAAAAATAATGAGATGTAAGTCTCTACAGAGATACAGTGCAGTTATACAAGGCTTTAAATACAACCTTCAAGTAGTCCAAATTTCATGAATTAGTTGTTGCATTTAGGGATATACAACATGGTTTGCAAGCCTGACAAAAAAACATGACACCAGCTATAGTGGTTCTGTCTGGAAGAAGTCTACATGCCCACCCAATGGCGAACACGGGTCATGTCATCTACATGTTCCTGGAGTAGGCAACTCTAGCAGTCAAGAGACTTAATCCTTAGGAAAACGTGGGTATATTTTAAAGGAATAGAGAATGTGAACTGCAAAGGCAGCTTTCAAGAAAACAGAAGACACTTCATTTCGTAGCGAAACACTAATGATAGCAGTATACAGAAGACAAGTCAGAGCAGAACAGGAAGCATTTACGAGCAGAAAGACTGAAGCATGTGCCAGTGATGTAAAGCTGACATAAAATGAGCATGGGAAGTCATCCATGGACAGGTCAATGGCAAGAAAGAGCGAAGATGAAGAGAGACAAACTAACACAGAAGCTGCAGATCCCCAAGGAAAGTGAGACCAAAAGAAAAAAAAAAAAGAAAGAAGAAGAAAAAGACTGCTACCTTTTAGTAGAGACATGAATCAAGTTACCAGAGTAGCRGGGTATAGTGTCTCAAGGCTAAATACAAGAGCTCAAGCAAGGAGTTATTGATTGTTTCTGAAGTGAAAGGAGAAAAAAAAATATAAAGAATGCACTACTGACACAAGAATCAGCTTGGAAAAGGTCACCTGTAGGCCTCTGCAGACATCTGTAAAAGTCACGAGGGAAGACCAAACCAGGCAGAAGCCAAGGCTTCCCAAACATCGAGATGTACCAGTGGATAGTTTTCTGGGAAGGCTCTTGGCTCTGAGTTTTGCTCCCGCCTCCCCCTTACAGATGACCTTCCGGGCATACTGCAAGGCTTATTTATTTACCCAGGTTTTTGCCTGAAGGATACAGGGATGGGTGTGAAGATTTTCCTACTGGGAAGGCAAAGAGATACCTTTTGTTGGCACGTCACTAATTTCTAAGCTGTTTAAATTGTTTTAAATACTATATACACACCAAGAGGTTATGGTAGAAGCTGAAAAATATACATTGTGCTTTATTGTATTTAGAATATATACTTATGTGGACATTGAGGTATGTTTTACCACACTCAGTGGAAATTCAACATGTTCTTTCAAATCATTTCATTAACTATACTTAATTTTTAATCCCGAACTGTAACAAACTTAAAGGACTCCCTCATTCTGTCTTTGTACGTTAAGATAATACATGAATAACAGAGCTAGGGCTCAAGCAATATGTCCTTGTTATCACATATAATAATTACCCGAAACAAAGTTTCGAATTATGCTATTGAAACCTTAAAGATTGGTTGGGTTCTGCCTAATCTTCACAATACACCCTTGGGCAAGCCTGTGAAATTATCCTTGTAAATCAAAAGCTATAACCTGCAATCGCATCTGCATCTGGGGACCTTTTTCCACAGATGAATAAGAAGTTGTTTGAATGCTACTGGGGAATAACTGCAGTTCAGAGGAACTACTACTGTCTTCCAATCAGTCTCTTTTTACCTACACAGCCGGTAGTTTAGGGATCTGTTAAAAAAAATAATTAATCAGTGTGGGACGCTGCACTTCTTCATGAAAAGCCAAGATTAACACATTGAGTCAACAACTTCTATTTTGAAATAGTTTAATTCTCTAAGGAGATGACTGCTTTCCCCAAATGATGCAGACGTGTCTGCTGTTGTCTGGGCCAATTCAGAGGCTTGTTATTCACTACTTGGTTGATTTCAAAATCAGACTACCCCTTCAGAAAGTTGCAGAGACTATGACATCACATTTATGATAATTTATTGCACAATTACGGTGGCTACATCCCTGGATTTTATTTCGTGGGAAAGCGTGTTTCTACTACAGTCTCAACCATTTTCTTGGCTTACACCTGCTCGCAGAGTTACAAGATTTGGTGTAAAGCTTAGCGTGATTTTTTTCATAACACTATAAAGGTGTTTTATAGCAACTTAAGGCTGTGTAGTTCAACTGCCTAGAGAAATATTTGTACTTTAAATTGAGACTTACTGGAATTTCACCAGCAACTCACAGAAGCACTGCTTAACTATTTGCTAAAAATCATACAACCCTCCACCAGATTTGACTTTAGCACTACTTACGTCTTCTTAAAGAAACAAAAAGCCCAACATCCTTTGAGGAGTCAAGATTATCATCTCCTTAGATGAACGACAATAATGCAATCGCTGAAATCGAATGCAAGAGTCTAATTTAATAACCTCAGGTTCAAATTAAAAGATTTGCACACCCATGTGATATTTATTGACTGGAACTGATAAAATAGTACCGTGGAACATTACAAGACAACTTAAAGTAATGCAAATGATTGAAAAATTGGGTTTCATTATACTTTGGTCAGTGTTATCTTCATTCTAACCAGAAATACTTTATATTACAAGCTTAAATTAAAACGCAATAGTAGACAGGTCCTGTAATACTATAATTACAGGACCCAACCCTTACATTTTTGCTTCTGATTCAGCAAAACTTTCACCATACAGTGTACAAAGGACACAAAAGTATTTTCTACGTTATTTAACATGGCGTTTATTTGAATATATACTATTTAGTTTCAAGAATTCCAAAACGCATGTAACAAATGGATAAAATAAAAATATTTTCATATAGTTGTTTCCACATTCAGTTCCCACATGGTATATTGTTCTTAAGAAATAGGTTGACATTATTTTAGACTAGAATATATTATAAACAGGATACTGTCTTCTATCACACTTCTTTCTTCCCAATTCCCTAGCTTTGTTCATTACCCAAATTGCACCTCCAACTTTCACACCGCAAATACAGAAAACTCATTTCAACCCCAACCATAGGAATCAGTAACTCCTTCCACTGTTGTGGCAAGAAATGTAAATTCTTTCATTACACATAAGCAAATAGTGTAAGTAGGCGACGACAACAGAAAGGGTATCCAACCCATTCACAACTTCTAAGATGAGCTACCAGGTCCAAAATCTCTCAAACTCATCTTTCGGAGGAACTCCATCCTCTCCTTTACTGACCGAATGAGAACAAATGGCACAAGGGAAAACCCCATGCCCCTGCGCATATGCAACCTCAGCCAGGAGAAACTGGAACATGAGGCATTCCTATGGCATGTAACAGCAGTGTTCTTTTGCTTCAACTCTCTTTTCTGAAATTGGTATTAAACTAAGCTAGAGTAATATTCTGTTGCTTTGTTTTATTGGCACAACCTGCCAAATTCTTTTTTTTTTTTTTTTTTTTTAAGTCATCTGCATGGAGAATATGCTTCCCATGCTATATGCTACACAGTCAAAAATCAAGGTAAGTTGTAAGAGTTGGAAAGAAGGCACGCTCTCTCTCTCTTTCTTTTACAAGAAAACACAATTAAGACGTCAGTGTAACATTCAGGGTGTTCTTACCTCATCTAGTCTGTCCTAAATATATRTCTTATTCTCACCTTCTTCCCATCTTAGTAGGAGGAATCAGAGAGGGACGTGAGGATGCACAGACGGATGAGAAGGTACAAATGCAAAGTCGCCAAAACATGGACTGGATTTTTCCTCTGCTGTCTCCATTTACCAAGYTAAGTCCATTTAACAGTTCCACATGTAGTTGCAGTGTAGGACCTGCAGTGTTCAGCACACTGTGAGGCTGGTCTATCATGATTCAAGAYGGATTTTCCCCATAAAGGACAGAAACCAGCAAAGAGAGTGTGAGTGCATCAGGAGAGGTAGGGAGTCCCCATGGGTGTTATCTATGTCTTGTATGCATCATTCTGGAGTCACAGTCAATTCAAAAATAAAATGAAGGATTTTCAAAGCTTAGGAATAAAAGTAATAATAGGAGAAGTGAGGATGACACTCATATTTTGCAACTTTTACAAATATGGCCTAAGAGGTCCAGCAGGCTGATGGGACGCGTGGTCTGCCTCCAAAGTGCTCTGTGTTATCTTCTTGCCTTGCAGTGAAAGAATCCAAAAAATGAGCAAAGCCCTAGCGTTAGACCAGACAGTGCTTATCACAAGTGACTGGTTAAACAGCAGACACCATCTATCTCATACGTACATGCAAGGTATGAGAGAGAAGAGGCAACACCAAGAGCAGGAAGACTTGAGGCAACCGAGTTGCTACTGTTATTAACTTCAGAAGCTCGTAACCCACTGTTTACGCGCCGTTTTTATCATCTGCTAGCATTCACCTGCTTGTCCTGATCAGCCGAGCAGCTACATCAGTTTAGAAGATTGGAAAGACAAGGAAATCAGCTGGCCACAGAAGCGTGCAGTAAGCAGCTTATCCAACCTGTACACAAGTGAATTAGCTTCCCAAGCACATTGCCAGAGGGACCCCCCCCACCTTCATAAATACAATTTCAACATTTGGAAAAGTGCCATGAGTAAAATGTTTGTTTACTGCAGGCAGGAAGAGCTACCTATGATTCAGACATTAGGAAGTGACAGGAAGGACTAAATTATGCAATTTAAAATAGGAAAATAAACACAAAATAGTTGCAATGAGAGGAAGGAGGAGGAGGAAAGGACACTAGAGACAGAAGTTTTGGATCTTCTCTCTCACTTGTGCAGGGCTGAAGCGATCATCGCAGCAGGAGGCCCCCATAGGATTTCTTCACCTTTTAACCCTCATCCTAGAGCCCCTGGCCAGGGACTTTCCTCCTTAGCACTGAGTAAGAAACATCTGTCCAGCTCAGTCTCCCAGTTGGAAAGGACAGATCACGGYCTTCCTTATTCCCTATTTTGCTTAAGCAGACAGAGATTTCAGAGAGGAACACTCCATCTGCCCTCCCTTTAAACAACAGCTACCAGAAGCAAAGGATCCAAAGGCGGACAGAAGGAAGGCTCATTTTCCAGCCAGCTAAGGGAGGCAGGAACATACTTCAGCTCTGTCGGATGCTGGTTGCAGAGACTGATAGGAAAACCTCTTCCCGTAAGCAGAAAGCAGGAGAAGCACCCCGATGGGAATAGCGCTGCCTTCCCAGCAGTTGTTGGAAGCAATCGAGCATCTCAGCAGCGTTGCTTGTGACCTTGCACCTCCCCTCCACAGTTTGTTAGACTGACTCTCAGCAATACGTATCTAGCAAAAGTTTTAAGTTTGGTAAATTGCAGTAATAGCCTGCATAATTAATGTGCCCATTCCAAGGCTAAAACAGCAAACAAGAAGATTTGAGTCACAGTCAGTTAGGGCTGCGCTGTAAGAAAATGCCACCAAGGAACACTATCAAATTTATGTAATGATGATGGTGCCTTCCTTATATAATCAGTAAAGATCTTCCTGCCACTCTCTTTATAAATCAGACAATAAATTCCTGCTCTTTTTTTTTTTTCCTGGAGCTGTAGGGATTCACAGATAAGCASAGCTGTCAGGTCAAGGAAAAATGCAAAGGAGTGTGAATTAACTTAGCGCCGAAATACACATCATAGCAGAAAACTCTGTAGTTACTTGTGCTGGGACAAAATTACCCTGGGATGAAACCAGGGTTAAGTTTCCCAGTTTACACTAATGAGTCACTTGAATGCCACTCTTTACCTTTTTATCTTTGCCCCCTGCCCCATTTCTCCCTTCCCYTCCCCAAAACTCCAGAGAGAAAAAAAACAGGTTTTATCTTAGTAATGGCTGACTCCTGAGTGCATGTAAGTGTGTTCTGTCTGCCGATAGACCTTTAGTAGTGAAGAGTAACTTAAGTTATTTTTCATAGTGCTGACAAGCTTACGCAATTTAACTTCATTTGTGCACACAGACAACTGTATTAGATAGGTCATTACTAAGAGCRTGACATGACCTCAGCTTTGAGCTTTAAGGGCATTATTTCACACTGAGTAACAAGTCATTAGACTGCAAAACTTATCCACATAGCATGATGCAAATAATTTCAGCAATAATTGTGTAGAAACAGTAAATGGGAATGCATTAGAACATGCAAGATCCAGGAAGATACACTTATTGTTATACCTTATACCTACTCTTGCACTTCTTAAAGTTATCTCCTTTAGCAACAGGAAAGGATTTTGTAAACAAAAAGTTTATCTAATGCCACCATGAGAACATCATGCAGTATAACATGTAATTGAAAGAAAGAAACATTTATTTAATGAAGGGCACCACAAGAAATCATGGAATTATATAACAAGTGATATATTCAAACGGGATACGTTTTTGTCAGTTTGTGGCTTAAATCTCAAATCAAGTTCATATTGATCACTACTTTCCAGGAAAGCAGAACTGCCAGATGGGATCACGCCCATAGCCTACCTCTGACACTTCCACCATGTTAGCAGAACTAGGAAAAGACTGGATCTCATAGATGAACCAAAGGAACTGGTTACAACACGACATTTTAAAAGTCTCCTCTTGCCACACTCCAGAMCTCCAAGTGCTCACGCTTACAGCTGGGGGTTTCTCACCAAGCGCCCTGGAATCTCCTGCATTCCCGACTTGAACACCACACGGCAGAACGCTCCACTGCCTCATCTGTCCTCGGAAACGCCAGCCCCTTCTGTTTCAAACTGCACTCCAAACCCTCCCCTCTTCCCCCACCTGTTGTTTTTTTTTTTTGAATTAAACTATGCAAGGACAAATTGCCAATTCACCTCAAGTCCATGCATTACTTAAATATCCTCTCTCTTAGCCATTTCTTGATAAAAAGAACACAATACTAATCCCTACAATAACCACTAGGAGCATCAGATAACTTATCCCCACCATCTCTTTCCTAATATCCTCCTTACTTTTCAGTGTTTGCTGGGAAGGGGCAGACTTGCTGTCAGCATTTCACCATATTTGTAAGGATCACAAATATTTATATGCTTTTTTTTTTTTTTTTTAAATCATAACTGTTTGCTAGATTCTGTATGTGGACTTTGGAGTTCATCAAGATTAACAATTGCTCACATGCTCCACATCAATTGGTTTCAAAAAGCAGTCCTTCCAAAGTATCAGTCCTCCCCTGCACCATCCCAAAACCAGGCACAGCTTCTCTACTACATCTGATCCTGCTTAAGAATCTACATGGAAACACAAACGTCAGAGAACTGTAGAAGAAACACGCATTAAGTGTGAATGGGAACATTTGTCTAGCACATTACGTGACTCAGTGCAGTTATTCTTCATACAAAGGGAAAATGACAAACTGACACACTATTTTCAGAATTGCTTCTCTTTTTTTTGTATAAACGGGTGTCATTCCATTTTGAAACTTAAAATCCATTTTTCATCTGATATCACGTGTGTATTTACCCTTTTAATAACTCTCCCAACCRGACTGTAATTCTTGTGTGTTGATTGCATCAAAGGTCTATTTGAAGGCAGGGGTATTAACTGTGTTTGAATAGCTTCCTGTATTCTTATTCCATACCCCAAATCTAATCCTGTGAACTCCTACTGTCAGCAATAAACACCTACAGAAGGTTTATTTTGTTTTTAAATCCCAAGCCCCAGACAACATAGAAAAATAAACCGAAGTCTCGCTATCTTTGTGCTGGTTTTCTGGGGKTTTTTTTCCCCTTTTCTTTTGAGGCAGAAATACTGAAGAGCCTGGCGGTAGCTGTAACCCCAGCGAGAGGAACATGCCGGCCTGCAGCACTGAAACCCATCGCGTTCCTCCTGGGGCGGAGACAGGCTTACCYCGGGGGCAGGCAGGCCGCAGATCCGCCATCACCCTGCCCCAAGGCTGGCTGTGCTGGGAAGTGGGTGGGGAAGCAGACGGAGTTTGTGACAGCYACTATCTCCACTGCCACCAAGGGTTTATCCGGCCTTGCTTTCACTCCTACAGCAGCAGGACAACCCACGCGTGACCAGCTAGCTGGCTGGGAAACTCTTGCGCGGGAAACAGGCGAAGAGACAAGGCGGCTTCTCGCCTGCCAGGCAAGGTCACCCCAATGCCCTGCCGCCATCCCCGGCCAGCGGGCACAGCCCCGGGCCTCGCCTGCGCATCGCCCCGCGTCAAGATCCCTCACCTGAGCTAGCCAGAAGGCAAAAAACTACCTCCTTTTCAAAAGCAGAGAAGGMAAAGCTTTCTTCTGGCTTCCTAGAAATTCCCAGAGAAAAGAACAAAGCACAGCTCCCGAAAAAGCATCGCTTTTTTTTTTAAAATCACTCCGCCAATAAATTGCCGTACAAAATAAGAACGAGCAAAACCTTTTCATTTAATTCAGCTCTTGATGTGGGGCCTRAACTCAGCTGTCCAGAAGTGACAAGCTGGTATACTAACTTGGCACGGTATCCTAGCAGAAGTACCACCTCTTCTTCATGGTATGTTTTTACACAGAATTATTTGTATTATTATGTACAGATATTATGTRTAATAATACACAAGCCATATGGACATAACTGCCTGAGTTTTTTAAATTACATGTTGTTATACCACCAGTTCCAAGAGACAACYATCATGCTGTCATTTACCTCAAATAACCACCATTTACCTGAAAAAAAGGAAGACAAATGTGTCACCATAACCTCAGGGAGTTGAATCCTAAAGTTGTAATTTTGGTGCATAAAATGCAATTAAATATATTCCTTCTCCTCAGTTTAAAAAAAAAAAAAAAAAAAAAAAAAAGATGGTTAGAGAGTTCAACAGTTAATTCAGTCTCTTTCATCTCGCTGAAAGTTACCTTACAAACATTTCCCTACTGGACACTGCTAAGACAACAGGCAGATACTACCTAACATAATCTTATTTTTTACAACTAAAAGCCGTGTGGTATGTTTCRAAAAGCCTCAAAAGTTAATCGTGAGAAACAAAACTTTTGTCAACAGCTGGAAGCAAGACCAAACATAAGGACAAAAAATAGACTATGTAACCTATTATTGGAAGCCTTTTTTTTTWAAAAAAAAAGCTCAAAAATACAACTAGCATATTGCACTGAACAATACTTACAAAGCTAACACTATTTGTACAACTATGAACATTTTTCCTAAAATAAACAAGCCAGAGAATTCACAAAAGAGGAACCGCAATAGCCTAAGGAAGAATCGATAAAGGGGGAATTGAGAACAAACAGTATTTTACTTTTGGCCTGGAGATGGCAGAATCCACCTCACCTCCCCCCACCCCACTCCTCCAAAAAAAAAAAAGAAAAATGTAGTACTGCCTTAGAAATACTTGTTTGTACATATGAGGAACTGAATTCACATTTGAGTCCTCGAAACAGCAGCAAATTACATTGGACTAACAATATTCACCTGTACACAACACATACCTGCCTTGACAAGATTACCCCTTTCTGTCTGATCTTTCTACCTGCCTTGCTCAAGTGATTTGCATGACAGGAGGTCTGTCCCTCCTAATGAAATACTGCAATTAAATTGCAACAGTTGAAATTGCTTCTATTGGCAATAAAATGATTAGTCATTGAAGCACGGAAAATTTTAAGGTCATTTTGAAAAAGGCTCAAGAAGTCTGTCACTGCAACACTACAAAAGAAGTTGGGATGAAAAAAATAAGGAGGTGTATCTTTGCTTTATCTTTATGTGCTCTACGTCGAAACACAACTTGCACCTCATCAGTTGTACTTCCCTTCTTGATTTAAGAAAATATTTCACCCAATATAGTTTGGTAACATCTATTTTTAGACTAGAAAAAGGTGATAGCAAGACTAAAGAAGTATGAGATACCCAAGCCAGAGCCATCCACAATACACGATTACTCTCCCACTTAAAATTACTATATTTTGAATCACTGATGTTCCTTTTACTTTTTGCCAAGACTTTTGTCAAAGCCATGAGSCAAATTTAATGGGAAATAAATGTGTTCTAAGTGTCCATAAGAGATTACATTTTATTCTAATTATCTGATCCAAAAGTCATGTCAAAAAAAAAAGACAAAAACATCCATGCCTCAGAAGTGTCCAAACCATCATTCCAAGATTTTTAAAATTTAAAGAGAGAGGAAAGGACACTGGAAACAGTTCTATATCTGTCACTTTCTTCTTTCTAAATAAGGGATTGTTGAATACCAGAAAAGATTAATGAAAATAGAAGGATTACCTCTCATCTGAAAGAGTGACCTGGTCAACCAAAGGCCTCCAGAATTGACGCTCATTTTGACAGTCAAGACCTATACGTTTGTTGTTTGGGGGTTTGTTGGTATTTTTGTTTGGGTTTTTTGTTTGGTTTTTTTTGTTTTGTTTTGGTTTTTTTGGGGGGGGGGTGGGTGTTTTTTTGTTTTGTTAAGCTAAACTGTCCAATAAAAACATTCTTTTCTCAATATAATCATTTCACATTTATTTCACACAGCTGCTTTGGTCTTACGATTGACTACGAGGCATGCAAAACAAGGTCATCTGCGTATAATTGGAAGTTAAATTCATGGTATTTCATGATTTCCTCTTAGATTTCTGTTAGTACGCATGTTGCTTATACTGAATGTTCAATCCTGCAAGATTTTGTGCATACACGGAGGAGCAGCCACTATGCAGCATCAAGAAAGTGGGAGACATTAATTTGTTTTTCCACTTTCTCCCCCTGCTCCCTGTTAGTTCTTCATTGAATTGTAATCCCCTGTGATTAGCTGCACCAAAACTTATTAATACACCTACCAAAAGGTAGAAGCATAGTGAAAGGGTACCCATAAGCTGCTATACATCCCACTGAGAATGATCTTCAACATCACAAAAAGTCAGAATTTCACTATTTCCTCATCTCTCAGCTATTATGGTCCCTAATTAAGAGTTACTATTTAACAGCTATTAAGAAAAATTGTTCACATCAAGAAGCATCTTTAGAATATCTGGTTTATTTCATATGTCCAGCAGTTCACGTGCACTTCAAGAGGAACAGGACAATTTCTGTTACTTGAGTCTCTGACTTTCCTATCTACACCAAGAAAAGAAGCACTCAAGCAGTTCAGGTACTATCTGACCATCCAAGCTCAGAAACATTCAAATTAACAGTGTACATCAGTGTGGTATACTACATGAAAATTCGAATAACTAGTGGAAGAGACTTATCTTACTTAGTACATGTACATTAGACTTCTTAATTTGTTTTATATACTGTCATCTGCTCTTACCCTCTGAAACCATCCA
Source organism: Oceanodroma leucorhoa (assembly GCA_030449065.1). Taxonomy (NCBI): domain Eukaryota; kingdom Metazoa; phylum Chordata; class Aves; order Procellariiformes; genus Oceanodroma; species Oceanodroma leucorhoa. The sequence goes on from JASVER010000030.1 coordinate 3,946,010, forward strand.
CTGGTAATTAACTCAGAGCATAGGTCAAGCACTGACAGTGCTGTAGCTTTGGCAGCAAAGTCAACACCAGCTGCTAATGTCCTGTCAAAGATGACAAATACCTGTACAATGAGTTCCATGCTCCTCAAGCGAGATTTACACCCAAACAGCAAGCTCAGGTGGTAGGTATACCCCCCAAACTCACACCCGAGATCATTTCAGTATCTTCAGCCGGCACACAAAACAACGCAACTTTCTTCTATAATCAACAAAAGCATTATGTTTAGTCACGCTTTTGAATTCATGGTTTAGGGTTTACTAGCCCACGTTTAAAAATATCAAAAGTCAAAATACTGGTTCCTGCACAGTGCATAGCAGAAGGGAAGGGACAGACTGTCTTCCAGAAGGAAAGGTTTCTGCACGAACACTGATTCCCGCAAGGTCTTCAGCAACTCCTGGAGGAGCACAAGCACAATCAAGTTCAGAATATTAAGATGTTACTTGATTACACTCATCTGTCTTGAGTTAACTTGACCCAGCTCTACAGGGACAGCAYTGAATGATGTCAAATAAGCTCATCTTGGGTTTTTTTTTCTGTAAAGCAACTGGCTTCTTAAATTTGCTCACTATGCTCATCCAAGATCACAGAAAAAAAGCTTTAACGCAAACAGGTGCCTTCCAGAAAAAGGACTTTTGTCAGGCACTGCAGCTTTTACCAGATTACAACTATTCTGCAGAATAAAACATTCCTTAACACCATTACATATCTTAGCACGTTTAAGTATTACTCCAGACAGAAGAGGCACCTATGTGATTAGTGCCAAAGAGCAACTGCCAAACAAAACCACAGTAAAATACTCCATTTCTATTGCTTTTGTACCTATACCATCTTAGCCTATAGTTCAAACACCAATAACTAGCTTAAGAGTCTGGCACTTCTTTAGTCACCATCTACAACTGAGAACATTAGAACAAGTAAGAGGATGCTATCTGTAGCCTTGTCTGAAYTATATCAGTGCCCCTTATGTCCTGGGGAGATCAAGCCTATTTCTCGTTTTTTAAACTCTTTGTTTTTAAATAATTAAATGCACAATCAATAGAAATAGTCAAATAAACAAAGGATTTTTAGTAATAATTACATCACAATGAAGGTTTCGTAATTTACTTTCATAAGCATATTATGAACCCTCGTAACTACAGGGAAGCTTAACAGATACAGAAAAATCTGAACCAACTTACCCAAAAAAAGTGTTTTCTCCTTTCCCAACATAGTTTGTGCAAGATGTTTTTGATGAAGTCTTACCTTTTATCAAATAAAATGTATTTCACTCCAAGTGGGACATGTTAGAATACTGAGAATTATTATACTGCATCAGTAGGCTTTCTACAAACCAGTTCCATAAACCGACCACCAACACTAAAAATCCTGATTTTAAGCGCATCCAGTTGTCATACTGAGCCCTAGCCACCAACCAGACGAAAGCGTAGTAGCTCTAGGAGAGAATTTAGAAGACTTATTCCCTCAAGCTTTTCCCCCTCACTTTACCAAGGACAGCTGTGTTTAAATATCTGGTGGTTTCTTAGCACCAGTAATGGCAGTAAAAAATCCTCTATGCTGCTACCACAAAGAATCAGCTATTTTAACTGGCACGTGCACAGCAGAACTGCAACGTAGCAGAAAACCACGAAGTCAAGGTTTACTATCATTTTTCAAAAGGACAGATGGAGAGAAAGAGGCTTTCCAATCACATCTCTAAAAATAAGGGGGCCAGAGCAGAAAAAGTACAGTAGGTTAAGGTGAGGGCATGAACGTTTGCAAAGTTGAAGGCAACAGAACAAGCGAGGAAATTAAGTAATAGGGTAGCAGAAGCTGTGAAATGTAGCAGTCCTCCATCCCTATGCACAAACAAGTTCTTTCATGTACTCGTGCAACCACTGCATAGGCCGTAGAGACCTGTGCAGGATTTAGCCCCAGCTCCCTTCCCCTTCTCTACTAAATCCACATCCTCAATCTCGGACCCCCAGCCGACTCCAAAAGTTACTTGTATTTTCCCCCAGAGATGTGCTGCTGGAAACGACCGGTCTATTCCAGCAAACAAACCGTTCTGAATACCAGCTCCAGGGAACCAACACCAGGTGCCAACAGTTATCAGAAAGTTAATTCCGTACCAAAAACGCATGAATGAGACATGAAAATAGGACTCCTTTTAAAGGGGGAAAAGACATCCATGGCATTAAGGCATATATTCAAGGAAATCTGATTTTTCCACCTACAGGACAGGGTTGGTTGGGGTGTTATTCTTTTTTTAGCCTCAAAATGATTGTAAGAGAGCTTTAATACCATGTCCAACTGTTTCAAACTAAAAATTGAAGTCCCTGTGAAACATATGTCTATGTACTAGCTTCAAAGTGCTCTTTTTCACCCTTCCTAAGAACTGAAACCATATTTAACTGCAGTTTCAGACTTTTTATCTCCCTTCCCAGATGGTAACCTGGATTTGCCCCAACACTTGCATGCAAAAACTAATAGAGCGTGAAGTTACAATTTTCCATATATATATGTGAAAAGTATGTGTTGCAGAGAAGCAGTTTCCTATTGAAATCACTTTCCCATCTTTTCGTCTGGTGCAGCCTCTTGAAGTATCACCAGTATAAAATACAGCTTTAAAAAACACAGCTCTTCTGTGCCTTCGCCTAAGCGTAGAATTACAGAGAGCATAAGCCAACACTTCAATCAGTGCACTCAGTTAAAGTTCATCGTCTTAAGTACGTCAACTTTTTGTTTGCTTGAAGATGGCGATCGTGATGTCAAGGTCACTTTTAGGTCTTTGAAGTGAGCGTGTGAACCTTTAGCTTACAACTGATCAGGCACTACAGACAAGCAGGAGGAATTTTACTTTAAGTCCKCCTTTAAACAGTACCTTCCTTTTAATACAAGCAGAAAAACAACATGCAAGATTTAAACTTATGACCTTATGGCCTACAGCGCATGCAGATGCTAAACCAAGTCACATTCGTATAAGCTTGCCATACTATCACTCTGATACTCTGCCTCCTCAAAAAGCAGATCCCTCTTTCAAGTGAAAATTAAGGAATTACTTTTTAGGACGGGGAACTACTTGACCAACACTGCAGTCAGGGTTTTCCCTTCAAAGGTTCTGATGTTATTCCAGTATGGAAGCGGAGCTATAAATACACTGAAAGGGCAGTTACATGGAAAAAAGCTAGCATATTTAGGGGCTGATTTATGGTATCGATTTAGAAGGGCAAACTCTTGCTTACAACTCTGTCCATTAACAGACAGCATAAGTGTACATGATTTAGAGTTTGAGCGGGAAACTTATTCAAACTTTAAAAACATTAATACTGCTCTTAATTCCTACACATTGGTAAAGCGGCATCCTGTGAATATACACATACACATGGAGGATTGGCCAAAAATACAGCCCGTGTCCAATTCGGCAGGGAAGCACAGCCRTGCCATGACCCATCAGGACGTTCTCTTTGCAAGTCTGATCCTGTGTCCTTCTCATGAACAGGATTTTTGCCATTGGAAACCAGAGAATGGGCTATCCCAAATATTATTTTTTAATTTGAAAAGAGTCTCATTTCACCAATTTCCTGGCATTGAAAAAATGGTCCATAACAGCAACAGTTCTTCGAGAAGTGGTTGTTAATCGCTAACAGATGAAAATAATATGGTGACATTAAGACCCACATTCACAGATTCTCAAACAAATCTGAAGGTTTAGCTGCTTAAAAAAAAACAAAACCACCAAAACAAACAAACAAAAAATCAAAACCCACTGATCACTGCAAAGGCCATTTTTATCTAAATACCACCTAACKGGCTAAATAAAGATTGAAAAAAAGAAAAAAAATAAAAAGAAAAAAATAAAAGAAGGCCCAACATTTTGTACCAATTGCCCAGATGCCGCGAAGCGACCCGGGTGCCAGCGGGCAAGGGCTCAGCAGAGATGACTCCTGGCATCCCCCATCCCTCCTACGTGACCTGACAGCCTCCCCGCCAGCACCGAGCAGCCCCAGCGCACCCCGCACCGCTGCTGCCCTGTCACGAAATCTGCCCTCTCAGCAAACGCGCTCCATTTTCCTGCGAACTCAGTGTCAGCTCCGCTACAGCCTCTGCTCACATATTTACTGCTGAGCAACAGTAGGCTGAACTTCAAGTAGGAAAAAGGCACTTTTCTTGCAACTTCACGCCCCCTTTTCCCCGATGTCGAGGGTTCCAGTCCCAAGGGCAAAGGCCCCCCCCCCCCCCCCGGCTCCCGCCGTCTCCGGGCCAACAGCTCCGGC